>CM060310.1:73875127-73895127 GCA_030674185.1 Monoplex corrugatus | reverse complement strand
CTACAGTACACTACAGTACACTACAGTACACTACAGTCACTACGACACAGTACGACACACCTACGATTACACTACACTACACTACACTACACTACACTACACTACACTACACTAACACTACACTACACTACACTGCTGGTTTTTATTTAAATTATTCTAACTTGTTCTAGAATTTGTCTCTTCGACTCATGAACGTCCGACATGTCTATGTTACGAAACACTTTGCATGTATCACTTTCTAGGCGATATAAGGATTTGATTTGTTATTGTATGTGCACGTTTTGTAAATGATATACAATGATTTCTGCCGTGCCACTCATGACAAGCACTTTATGGAGATAAACAATTAAAACTATAGCAAAACATTTTAGTTAATGAAACTGCCCGGCTCACTTTATACAGAAATGTGTTGACAGGCATTTGTGTAGTATCTGTAACAAAACACTGAAACATGGTCAGTTCCCCTTTACTGTTATTGTTGTTTAAAGCCCAACCGACTGTGTGGAGCTACGTCAGGGCTACAAACATTTCAATACACACACACACAATACTTCAACAGGAAAGAAAATTAAGTTACACACATCAATACATTTGTGCACATTATCTAAGGAGGTGCCCCTGGCGTTGACCACTCCGTCCAATTTATCACACAGGGGATTTCAAAAACACACCTGAATACAAATTTAAGACAAATTTAAGTATAGATAAAGACACTCAAACATAAAATAAAATCATGCCCAAGTTACCTAAAATTGCTTTACCATATCTTGTTTCTTCTAACAGCTTGAGTTTTTTCCGTGCCTCATCAAGAAGTTTGGTTGTGAGTAATGAGCGGTGAGCCCAAATGAGGTTGGAGAATAGTACCATACAGGAATGATTTATTATAATACTAAAAATGACTTCACTTATATATCGCAAAAAGTCCATGTCAATAGCATGCCGGTTGCACTTTTACAAAATACAACAATGTTCGTGCTCAGACACACACACACACACACACACACACACACACACACACACACACACACACACACACACACACACCACACACACACACACACACACACACACACACACACACCACACAACACACACACACACCGCACGCTCGCACGCACACACGCACGCACGCACAGGATGCTGAGCTAGAGTACACTCAGCCATTATAATCTGTACACTATTCTTCCTCTGATTTGGCAATACTTTATATTTCCATCTGCTTTACCTTTGAACTTTGAATTCTCAATGTGCCTTACAAAATAAGAGAAAAAACAAAATCCAAAGAAAAAGAAACCAATAAAACTAGAAGGTCAAGGGAAGAGGAGGAGGTGATTTTGGATGGTGGTGGAAAAAGTTGTAGAGAGAAGCACTAAATGAGGGGGACAGTACTGGTAAACTGACAAGAAAGCCAACCCAGGACACTCCTGAACCAATCAGAAGCTTCAGAGCAAAAATACCAGAGGGCGCTGGTGCTTGACATTGCAGTGATCGAGCGTCGCTGGCATCCAGGGACACAGAAGCAAGCAGATGATGCGCCAGGCTTCACTGGCCGGAAGACAGAGCCAAAGGGAAGGGAGGGCGAGGAAGAGGGAAAGAGAGCCTGGTCCTTCCTCCCCTTCTGTCTGCCAGCGTACTTATTACCTCTTATAGTTTTTAGGGATATTTTTTATTTGTATTTATTGAAAAGAAGCGGTGGGAGATGAGGTTTGTCTCATATTGAACGGAGGTGGGTGTGTGGTGGTGTGTGTGTGTGTGTGTGTGTGTGTGTGTGGTGTGTGGTGGTGGTGTGGTGGTGTGTGGTGTGTGTGTGTGTGTGGTGGTGTGGGTGTGGTGTGTGTGTGTTGGTGTGTGTTTTGTTGTGTTGTGTGGTGTGTGTGTGTGTGTGTGTGGTGTGTGTGTGTGTGTGTGTGTGTGTGGTGTGTGTGTGTTGGTGTGTTGTGGTGTGTGTGTGTGTTGTGTGGTGTGTGTGTGTTGTGGTGTGTGTGTGGTGTTGTTTTGTGTTGTGATGTGTGTGTGTGTTGTGTGTGTTGTGTGTGTGGTGTGTGTGTGGGGTTGGTGTGTGTTGTGTGTGTGTGTGTTGTGGTGTGTGTGTGCAGTGTGTGTGTGTGTGTGTGTTGTGTGTGTGTGTGTGGTGGTGTTGTGTGTGTGTGTGTGTGTGTGTGTGTGTGTGGTGTGTGTGTGTGTGTGTGGTGTGTGTGTGTGTGTGTGTGTGTGTGTGTGTGTGTGTGTGTGTGTGTGTGTGTGTGTGTGTGTGTGTGTGTGTGTGTTTATGTGTGTTCCAACATGTGTTACTGTGTTCCAACACGTGTTACCAAGATTTTCTTCTAAGCAGGACGAATCTTTACCAAATCTGGGTCAAAGCTGTGGACTGCTGAGAAGTCGTGAATGCCTCTTCTTCAAAAAAAACTCTTTACAACCATGAATCATCTCCTTGGCACACGAAAAGATTTACCTCTCCCAACAAAACACACAAATGAAGAACTCCCATCTGTATTCTCCAAGTATTTCACCACCAAAATACAAACTCTTCGTGACAGGCTCGACAGGACACCCTGTCAACCATGCCCACCTGACCCTTCCTTCTCTGGCACACCTCTTACTACTCTTACCCCAGTCTCACAAGAAGAAATTCTCAACACAATCAGATCCATGTCGTTCAAAATCTGCGAACTGGATCCTCTTCCAGGTTCTCTCTACTCTGACTGTCTCCCTATTCTCCTCCCATTCATCACTGACATCATCAACACTTCTCTCCAAACTGGAACTGTCCCAGATTCTTTCCAGTCTGCTATTGTTCACCCTCTCCTCAAGAAACACAATTTAGACCCAAATGAACTGAAAAATTACGGGCCTATCTCTAATCTCTCTTTCTTGTCAAAACTGCTTGAAAAAGTTCTCCTCAACCAACTGAACTCTCACCTGTCTGCCAACAATCTCCTCAATCCTTTCCAGTCAGCCTACCGCCAGTGCCATAGCACTGAAACTGCCTTGCTACACATTCTCAACAATCTCCTCCTTGCAACTGATACTGGTAAAGTCTCTCTCCTCACACTCCTTGATCTGTCTGCAGCCTTTGATACCATTGATCATGGTATTCTCCTTTCTAGACTTCATCATACTTTTGGCATCTCTGACATTGCTCTCTCCTGGTTCACTTCATATCTATCAAACAGAAAACAAACTGTTCTCATCAATGGCACTTACTCTCAACCTGCATACCTGACCTGTGGTGTTCCACAAGGATCTGTCCTTGGCCCTGTTCTTTTCACTCTTTACACCTCCCCCCTGTCCACCATCATCAACTCCCACTCTATAAAACACCACTTCTATGCTGATGACACCCAACTTCAAGACAGTGACTCACCTGACAATATACAGCGCCTCTTGACTCGCACCACTAAGTGTTACTCGGACATCAAAAATTGGATGACATACAACAAACTTCAGCTAAATGATGACAAGACAGAAGCTATCCTCATTGGCACCCGTCAGAAACTTTCTCAGCTGCCTCCTCTTTCTCTCTCATTATGTAACACATCAGTCCCAATTTCTGATTCAGCTAAAAACCTTGGTGTCTGCATTGACTCTACCCTCTCCATGAACAACTTTGTTTCTCAAACTGCCAGATCTTGCTACTATCACCTCCATCGTATAAGCCTGATCAGGAAGTATCTCTCTGTGGAAACAACAGCAAAACTCGTTCTCTCCTTCATAATGTCTCGCATTGACTATTGCAATTCACTCCTGTCCGGTCTTCCTGCCTCCACCACTCACATCCTACAGCGCATTCAAAACAATGCTGCACGCCTTGTACTCAAAAAGAAAAAAGCTGACCACATATCTCCTCTCCTGGCACAACTTCACTGGCTCCCTGTATCAAAGCGCATACAGTACAAACTAGACACCATGTGCTACAAAAGCCTCAATAACGCAGCCCCGATTACCTGTCAAGCCTACTTGAGATCTATGTTCCCTCACGTACCCTCCGCTCTGCCTCCGATCCTCTGACTTTTCGCTTTCCACGCACTAAGCTCAATACCTATGGTCCACGAGCCTTCTCTGTTTCTGGTCCGCTCTCCTGGAACAAACTTCCTCTCTCAGTCCGTCAGCAACCTACTTTTGTCTCCTTCAAGTCCGCTCTCAAAACTCACCTTTTCTCCTCTGCATAAAATCCTGACCTCACTCAATCCCCTCTGCAGCCTGTCTCCACTCGGAGGGGAATCACATTGCATTATATAATTGTATATAATATGCTCTCTATAATTTTCCATTGTTTTTATTCTTTCTCCCCATTTATAGCCGTGTGTGTGTGTGTGTGTGTGTGTGTGTGCGCGTGGGTGCGTGTGTGTGCGTGCGTGCGTGCGTGTGTGTGCGTGCGTGCGTGCGTGTGTGTGTGTTTCAGCGCTTAGATTTGATTTTATCAAGATTTTGCGCTATAGAAATATTGTAATTATTATTATTATTAATGCATACCACTGTTATTGTTGTTTAAAGCCCAACCGACTGCACAAAGCCATATTAGGGCTATTACTGCTTCAAAACATACAAAACTTTAACAGAAAAAAAAATTAAGTACACAAATCAATGCATTCGCGCACATGATCTAAGGATATGACCCTGCTGTTGACCACTTCGTCCAATTCATTGCACAGGGGACTTTGAAAAACACACCTGAATATAATAAATACAAGCACACCTAAGGACACTAAAACATACATACAACAGGCAGAAGTTACCTAAATTTGCTTCTGCATATCTCACCTCCCCAGAGCCACAAGAATGCACTTAGTACATGTACCCAATTACCAATCTTAAGAAAAAGCACGTAAGATTTTATTCAACACATACAGATGAATGGACCATCAAGGCAGAAAATGATAGGTAGAAACGACAGAAAGCAAAGGAACAAGACAGAAAGAAAGAGAGTGACAGAAAAGAGGAAATTTCTAGCACAGAATTTCCAGAAGGGGGGGGGGGGGATACTATTCATACTAAAAGAGCCCCTGGCATCCCCACAGGGGGTTAAGTGTCTAGGTCAAGGTCACAGACTAAAAAAAAAAAAAAAAGCAGTGTACTCGAAATCAGCTTTTTTAATAGGCAGGATCAGATGGGTAAACGCTGAACTTCCAATCGGAAGGTCCTCGGTGTGATACCCTAGGCACCTCCATTTGATGGGTAAAGGCTGGAGATTTTTCCCGATATCCCAGGTCAGCATATCTGTAATCCTGCCAATGCCTAAATCTTCTTCGTGTGCATAAGCATGTAAAACACAGCATATGCACGTTAAGAGATCATGTAAATCACATCAGTGGCTGCCATGACATATAGGAACATGGAGATACCTAGCATACAGACCCATCAAAGACGCAGCATACAGAGACTGAACAACAGCATACCACCTGCTCAGTTTGGACAAAAACAAAGTTCGTCAACCGTGAAAAAAATGAATACTTGAAAACAAAAACGTCTGAAAAAGGGTACCTTTCTCGCATCTCATAAAACAAACAAACAAACAAACAAACAAACAACAACAACAACAACAAAAAAGCCAAAACTCTACTGAAAACATTTTAAGCGTGATTTCACTGTTGCGACAGACTACCACTGACAATGAAGCCCGTTAAGTTTTATTCCAATCAAAACTTCAAGGTCGCAATGACCTTGAAAGATACAAAATCGAGACTTTCTTGTTTTTTGTTTTTTTAACATATCTATGTATAAAAAGAGTTTGTTAGGATAGTTTGTCTATCTTGTTTTTCTTCCTCGTCCCTAGCCCAGGGGTTTAGATAGTAGAGTAGTCGGAACACTAGCTCAGCTAAGCCAAAGCTAAATAAGACAAGAGGTTGGTTGCCGAATGGATGGGCGACTAGATTCCTGCAGTGCTTTAAACACTATACCCTGTCCATCCAGATCTAAATAAGCTGGTGTCCTTCCCTTAGGGTTGGGAAAGGTAAAGCAGCGACGGACTGGAGTACAGTACTGTCGTCTTAATACTAGCCCCAATAACAGTAGGTGTCTCACTTTTCTCTCTCCAATACAAATTATGAAATACAATAAAATAAAAGAAAGAGAAAAATCCATCGTGATGCTACTATCGTCTATTTGGGATGTGACATCAGACCTGAGAAGACTGTGATAGACTTTCGACCATGTCTATTTGGGACGTGACATCAGACTTGAGAAGACATGTGATAGACTCTTGACCATATAACCAAGGTCAGCCTGGCCCTGCCAAAAGAAAATGAAAGGAATCGACTGACAGCTTGTCCGTAATTAACAAGCAGCAGTACGTGTAAGCAGACAGCCTTGGCGGCTGAGACCAGCACTTCAGGACATTTCGTAGCCGTATCGGTATGTTTGGTCATCTCATGATACAGGAGACGGGTTTTCTATTATCTAGTGTTTTGGGACTGATTCTCCCATGTCGAGTAAGCCACAAGACAATGGGTCAGGATTGGACCCCGGGTGGAGGGGGTATCTGGGTTTTAGACCTCCCTCTTTTCAGAGAGAGAGAGAGACAGACAGACAGACACAAAGAGAGAGAGAGACAGACAGCCAGAGACAGATATAGAGAGAAAGGAAAAGAGAGAGATACAGAGACAGATGGACAGAGAGAGACAGAGACTGACAGGGACAGAGACAGAGAAAGAGACAGACAGACAGAGAGACAGAGAGACAGACAGACAGACAAGACAAGACAGAGAGGAGGTTAAAATCTTATAGAAAAGAGAACAAGGAAACGAAAGACGAGGTGAGCAAAATGCAGCCAATGTACAGGCAATTCTCTCCCCCCTCCCCCCCCCCCCCCCCCCTCCTCTCTCTCTCTCTCTCTCTCTCTCTCTCTCTCTCTCTCTCTCTCTCTCTCTGTTACATTCATCTTAATACCATAAACAGAATGGTGCCTATTTATCATGATCGCATGTTATTATGTTGTTTGTACTATGCTCACACACTTTCAGAAGGGGTTTGGCAAAATAAAATTCGGAGTTCCTGTGTGCAATTATATTTCTCCCTGAGACGTTATTAGCATTTTGTTATTTCACCTTCTGCTTCTATTTGTATGCCTATGCCGAGACGATTTTTTACCGTTAAAGGCAAAAATGCTTCGGCTTCAGGGGGTATTGCCCCCTGATCCCATTAGGGACTTTGCCCCTGGCCCTTGTGTGTAGCCCCTTCCCCACTCTTCAGAGATCCGGGCCTGACGGTAAACTGCCACAACACAAGTGAAAACGAATCTCTTAGAAATTGTCAGAAGTTCCTAGGGAAATTCTGTTCAAACAGTCGCACTGCTATTGTTATTGTTGTTGTTGTTGTTTAAAGTCCAGCCGACTGCGTAGAGCCATGCCAGGGCTATGACCGCGTCAAAACATACAAAACTTCAACAGAAGATAAAAAGAAAAGAAAAGAAAAGAAAATTAAGTACATGTATCAATGCATTTGCGCGCATAATCTAAGGACATGCCCCTGGCATTGACCACTCCGTCCAATTTATCGCACAAGGGATTTTGAAAAAACACACATGAATACAAATTTAAGCATACCTAACGTTCTGAATTACCGAAAATAGCTTCCGCATATCTCACTTGCCTAGAGCCAAACATGCATTCAATACACGTACCCAATTATCAATTCTAAGAAACGTATGTAAGACGTCATCGAACACATGCAGGTGAATGGACCAGCAAGGCAGAAAATGATAGGAAGAAATGACAGAAAGCAAGGGAGGAAGAAAGAAACAAAGAGAACGACAGAAATGAGGAAATTTCTAGCACAGAATTTCTAGTAGGTGGGGATACTATTCATACTGAAAGAGCCCCCAGCATCCCGACGGGAGGTACACACTCGCATTGGTGCAAGTGGTTAGCTCTACGGACTAGCAACTGGAAAGTTGTGAAGTCGAATCCCATCAGTTCTGTGAAAATCATCGGTTCTTTTTTTTTTTTTTTCCTAACCTGTTCCAACCCAGAGTTGAGTGTGGGTTATGGGCTCACTGAGAAGATTAGGACTGTACAGTCAAGTTTAATCCACTTCACGGATGCATCACTGAGGGTGTTGCTCACATTGTTTGACCAACATTGCAGGTCCCTGAATCTCTCGGGCCTGGTTGAGGCGGGATGTATTTGTAACTGGAAGCGTACAGTACATTCCAAAGCGTCATGATTGTCATCCCTATCGTCACGCATCATCCCAGCACTGTGAAAAATTGTCCCAGCTCTGTGGCCATTAAAGTGGCCTATAAATTGGATAGGAAGAAACGAAAGTGCTGTGCACACATTATCCTCAAGCACGGTGATACGAGGCACTTTTGTTTTGTCTGTTTGACCTTCAACTTGGCGACATGACTTCCAAATGTGTGACTCCTCACAGAACTTCTTTACTTTTAATCCAAGTTTAGCAAAGATCCATTCACAAACATGTAAGAAAATGTTGCTGTTTTACGCACACACACACTCACACACACACACACACACACACACACACACACACACACACACACACACACACACACACCACACACACACACACACACACACACACACAAACTCACTCACTCACTCACTCGCTTACTCACTCACACACACACACTCACTCACACACACACACATACACACGCGCGAGGGGCACACACACACAAACACACACACACACACACACACACATACACACACACACACACACACACACACACACACACAGCACAGCACAGCACACACACACACATACACAACTTCAAGTTCATATTGCTCATAGTCCAGCAGACTACTAGAGCCATATCAGGGCTAACACCACGTCAAAAAGACAACCTGGTTAAGATAAAAGACAACAGCAAAAAAACATGCTCATCGTTAACTTACAAATCTACAATGCAATTAAAGAAACACACACACACCCCTAAAAAAACAGTACCTATACATATGCAGCACTGACAATCAAAATAAACTGATCCAGTTTGTGAAACTTCTCAAATCTAACAGTTTGCGCTACCCATTCAGCTAACATAGAAGCAGATACAAAGCACAAAAACTGTAAGCAGCTATCATAGAAGCAGATACAAAGCACAAAAACTGTAAGCACTGGCTTACAGTTTTTGTGCTTTGTATCTGCTTCTATGCTAGCTGAATGGGTAGCACAAACTATGTTAGATTTGAGAAGTTTCACAACATGGGAGATAATTCCTACGTGACTCTCAAGAGTTATGACCTTTGGTTGATATATTAAAAAAAAAATCCCCCTGCTTCCCTCTTATTTCTTTGATCCAGTTTGCTTTTGAAAAGAAAGAAAAAGTGGCCTCCACTACCTCTACCTCCTCAAGACATTTTTACAGCCGGGCAATGCGGCAATGTGATGCTTGGCCCAAACGGCTACAACAACATGTGTCACTGTTTTAATGTTTTGATGCCTAACAAATCATTTAACCCCCATTTTGGGCATGGAAGAGGATTACAGCAAATGCATGAAAATCCAACAGGAATAACAACATATAATATGAAACAGAAAGAACTTAGTTCAACAGAAATAATACATCTGAAATTATCTTCTGGTAGAATATTCAAATGTTCGAAAAACGTTCCTACAATTTCGGAAAGCTTGATAAATTTCGCTAATTTCAATTGATCTTTTTTTCTTCAAGAAATGAAGTTGTACAATGGATTCAAGTGACATATGTTTGTGGAATAAAATTCGATCGGTCATAATGGATTTCACAACATTCGAAATAAAAGTGAAACTCATCGCCTAAGGCATTGTCATCAGAAAACGTAAATATTTCTACTTTGTCTATCTATTCATTTGCCTTTCCTTAATTCAGTTGCATCTCAAGCTTGTGACTGCTGTATCAGAATTTAATCAAGGAAAACATGAATAGCTGGTAACTGTGTAATACATTTCTCTGTTCGAAATTCGTTTTTGAAATTTCGATATAATATGCATTTACCATTGTTTTTCAAAACTATCTTCCAAATTTGGTGGCAATTATCCTGTGGTGAAAAAAATAACATAGTATAAAATATGGTACATACACACATCTGAAATAACACTGCTGCTGCAAGTAAAAGAAGAAAAAGCACTTATCTGAAGGCGTGCTGTACACGTTATGACTGTTGTCTCTTTTGTGACGTTTGTATCATGTAGAAATTCGATCCTGAATAAATTTCTGCTGAAACCAAGAAATAGAAGAAGAAAAAGATAACCGAGTAGTTGGAGTGTGAATGAAGGAAATTGTCAGTACCCTCAACTAATGCACGGGTACAACACCACCTCCAACCAACAACTACTCGTCTAATGCAATCAAGACGATATGGACACCATCATCATGAGGATGGAAAGAGACGAATCGGGCACACCATCCGAAAAGATCAAGACAACACGATCCAGACTGCAAGATGATATGATCCAGACTGCAAGATAACATGATCCTGATGGCAAGATAACATGATCCTGATGGCAAGATAACATGATCCTGATGGCAAGATAACATGATCCTGATGGCAAGATAACATGATCCTGATGGCAAGATAACATGATCCTGATGGCAAGATAACATGATCCTGATGGCAAGATAACATGATCCTGATGGCAAGATAACATGATCCTGATGGCAAGATAACATGATCCTGATGGCAAGATAACATGATCTAGACTGCAAGATAACATGATCCTGACTGCAAGATAACAAGACCCAGACGGCAAGATAACATGATCAAGACTGCAAGATATGATCATACTGCAAGATAACACAATCCAGACTGCAAGATGAAATGATCCAGACTGCAAGATAACATGATCCAGACCACAACATAACATGATCCAGACTGCAAGATAACACAATCCAGACAGCAAGATAACATGATCCTGACCACAACACAACATGATCCAGACTGCAAGATAACACAATCCAGACTGCAAGATAACATGATCCAGACCACAACATAACATGATAAAGACTGCAAGATAACATGATCCAGACTGCAAGATAACACAATCCAGACTGCAAGATAACAATCCAGACTGCAAGATAACATGATCCCGACCACAACATAACATGATCCCGACCACAACATAACATGATCCAGACTGCAAGATAACATGATCCAGACCATAACATAACATGATCCAGACTGCAACATAACATGATCCAGACTGCAAGATAACATGATCCAGACCATAACATAACATGATCCAGACTGCAAGATAACATGATCCAGACCACAACATAACATGATCCCGACCACAACATAACATGATCCAGACTGCAAGATAACATGATCCAGACTGCCAGATAACATGATCCCGACCACAACATAACATGATCCAGACTGCAAGATAACACAATCCAGACTGCAAGATGAAATGATCCAGACTGCAAGATAACATGATCCAGACCACAACATAACATGATCCAGACTGCAAGATAACACAATCCAGACTGCAAGATAGCATGATCCAGACCACAACATAATATGATCCCGACCACAACATAACATGATCCAGACTGCAAGATAACACAATCCAGACAGCAAGATAACATGATCCAGACAGCAAGATAACATGATCCAGACCACAACATAACATGATCCAGACTGCCAGATAACATGATCCAGACTGCAAGATAACATGATCCAGACCACAACATAACATGATCCAGACTGCCAGATAACATGATCCAGACCGCAACATAACATGATCCAGACTGCCAGATAACATGATCCAGACTGCAAGATAACAATCCAGACTGAAAGATAACATGATCCAGACTGCAAGATAACATGATCCAGACCACAACATAACATGATCCAGACTGCCAGATAACATGATCCAGACCACAACATAACATGATCCAGACTGCCAGATAACATGATCCAGACCACAACATAACATGATCCAGACTGCAAGATAACATGATCCAGACCACAACATAACATGATCCAGACTGCCAGATAACATGATCCAGACCATAACATAACATGATCCAGATCACAACATAACATGATCCAGACTGCAAGATAACATGATCCAGACTGCAAGATAACATGATCCAGACCACAACATAACATGATCCAGACCACAACATAACATGATCCAGACCACAACATAACATGATCCAGACTGCAAGATAACACAATCCAGACAGCAACATAACATGATCCAGACCACAACATAACATGATCCAGACCACAACATAACATGATCCAGACCACAACATAACATGATCCAGACCACAACATAACATGATCCAGACCACAACATAACATGATCCAGACCACAACACATAAACATGATCCAGACTGCAAGATGACATGATCCAGACTGCCAGATAACATGATCCAGACTGCCCTTCACTGGACACCAAAAAGGAATTTGCAAATGAGGAAGACACCAGAAAACATGGCATCAAACAGCAGAAGGGAAATTCAAGGCCCTGAAGCAACACTCAGGCTACCGTACCGAAGCCGGCCTAGAACAGACAGGAATGGCGGATCTTCGTTTACTGCCCTGCATGCCGATGGCATAATGGGTAATAGTAAAAGTAAGTACGACTATGGTTAGTTTTCACTAGTTGCTAAATAGATCCAGGGCCCTTTCCACGTCTATCAGTCCCATGCGTCCCACTCCACCTCTTGCTGTCTGCCACGGTCCTTGCTGTCTAGATTGCTTGCTGGCTTACACACTAGCTACTGTTTGTCTGGATGGGAGCGTGCCGCTGTCACCCGCCCACTATGTCGTCGGCCCATTGTATTGCCATCCCACTATGTCACCGGCCCACTGTGTCGCTGTCCTGCTGTGTTGCCGGTCTACTATGTCGCCGGCCTACTGTGTGGCAGCCCACTGTGTCGCTGGCCCACTGCATGCATCATCGGCTCACTTTGCCGCCGGCCCACTATGTCACCAGCCCACTGCATCATCGGCCCATTATGTCATCGGCTCACTATGCCAACGGCCCACTGTGTCACCAGCCCACTGTGTCACTGGCCCACTCTGTTGCCGGCCCACTATGTTGCCAACCCACTGTGTTGCCGATCCATTGTGTCACCAGCCCACTGCGTTGCCGGCCCACTGTTTCACCAGCCCATTGTGTCACAGGCCCACTGTGTCATTGGCCCAGTATGTTGCTGACCCACTATGTTGCCGGCCACTATGTCGGTGGCTCACTACTCATGTATTTAGCACAAAATACGACCGGTGCGATAGTAAGTGTGAAAACCTCGGAATTTCAGTCGGATTGTCCCGAATTCGATCCGTCTAGATACTTCTAAACGCTATGTAATGGGTGGAGATTTTTTCCTATTTTCCAGGGCAACGTTTGCAGACATGCTAGTGGCTAAACCCTTGTCTGTTACGCATGTAGAATATCAAACATGTACGCTGAAGATCCTGTAAGTCATGTCAGTGGCTGGACTATGGAAATAAGTAAACACGCAGCATGCACGCCCACCTAAGACGGAGTATGCAGACTGTGCAGCAACATACTGCCTGCGCTGTGTGGGCAAAACAACGTGCAAACACACATCGGAAAATAAAGATTTCTCAAAAAACAAAAAAAAAAGAAAGAAAAGAAAGAAAAAAAGGAAAAAAAAAAGAAGAAAAAAAAGAAAGAAAAAAAGAGAAAAATATAGGATAGGTAAAGGAAATACGGTTGTACGGTTGTGAGGCGCGGACAGTCAACAAGCAAAGTCAGAACAAGATTGAGGCAGCCGAGATGTGGTTTCTGAGAAGAATGTTGAGAGTTCCATGGACAGCAAAGAAAACAAACGAGACAGTCTTGCTGGAGGCAGACACAAGTAGATCATTCATCAGGAAGATTACGAAAAGACAGGCAACATTTATAGGCCATTTTATGAGGAAAGGGGAATTGAAGCACCTGGTCACAACGGGAAAGCTGGAGGGAAAGAGAGCACCAGGTAGACCCAGCGAGAAGATACTAGACGGACTTGCAGGGTGGCTGAGGACAAGGAGGGTGGAAGAGATGCTTGAGGCAACAAGAGATAGAGACAGATGGAAGTCTATGATCGCCAACGCCATGCGGCAAGGCACCTGATGATGATGATGATGATGATGATGATGATGATGATGATGATGAAAGGAAATAAAATCGCAGAAGCCATTTCGATGTAACTGTCAGATGCATTAAAAACAAAAACAAAAAAAAACTTTCAGTATAATTACTATTCCATGTATTATTGATGGATTAGATACACCATTGATGCCAGTAATTTTGCAAAATACAGCTTAAGTAGTCTGCAAAATACAACTCTTAAGATTCCCATTTTTTTGATGAGCCAATAGGAATCACTTGCGCACCACGATTGTCTGAAATGGCTAATTGACACAGACAATATAAGAAAAACATTCCATAACGCAGAAATAGAAGAAACGAAGTTTTAAGACAGACAGAAATAATGCTAATCGGTTAACTGATGAAAGAGGCGGCGAAATGGCGGGCAATATCAGGCAGTTTGTCGTTTTCTTTGATTTTTCTTCTGGCGTGCATCAGATTAGTCTGGTCTATCGCATCAAGACTTCATCACATGCGCTGTTGAGCTCAGCATCGCATCGCTGCGGCATCACTAAAAGATACGAGCGTCGACATGGGGTATTTATGTATCTATCATTCTCTTATTTGTTAATTATCTGATATCACTATGTATTATTATTTTTTTTATTAGTTATCTGATATCACTATGCTTTGTACTTTCGGCGCCATACATCTCATTTCTTTTCCTTTTCTGTTCCTTTTTTCTTTGTTTGTTTGGCTCGTGTTTTTTAGCACTCCGATTTTTTGTGATGCGTGTGTGCATGTGGATTTTGCCCACACTGTAGAAGTCGTATGCTGTTGCATAGTCTGCGCACTCCGTCTTCAGTAGCTGTAATTGTGTATGCAGGGTGTTTTCATATTTCCACAAGCCGGCCAGCGTTGTGACTTACAGGATCTCTAAGTGAGCATTTTTATTGTTATTATTATTGTCGCTCTCAGACAACTGAGCGAAAAGACTATCGAACACAATAAAGAACTGAACTTCGTGTTCGTGGATCAAGAAAAGGCCTTCGACAGAGTAAATAGAAACAAGTTGTGGGAAACGTTAGAAGAATATGACGTTAGGGGCAACTTCTAGACAATATAAGAGCCATCTATACCAACAGCATGAGTGCAGTACGCACCCAAGATGGACTCACGGAATGGTTTGGGGTGACGTCGGGAGTGAGGCAGGGGTATGTTCTATCACCACTGCTGTTCATTGTATATATGGACAAAATCACGAAGGAAGCAAATCCCAACCCTGAAGATCTGAACGAGATGCTGTTTGCAGATGATCAAAGCCTTGCACATGAAAAAGAAGGGAACTCCAGGAGCACACGAACAACCTGAACACACAATGTGAGAACTTGCATGAAAATCAGTATCAGCAAAACCGAGACACTGAAAGTCAGTAGAACACCTGGCCGCCTCAACATCAACATCGAGGGGACAGCACTGAAACAAGTCAGCGAGTTCAAGTATCTTGGAAGTATCTTCACAGAAGATGGACGTCTCAACAGAGAGATCGAGACAAGAGTTCAAAAGGCCAACAGCGTCAGCTACCAGCTTGCCCCACTCCTAAGACACCCCAACATCCCCATCGAGACCAAAGCCAAACTCATCGAGTCCATATTTAGACCAACCTTGACCTACCAGTGTCAGACATGGACCTTACCAAAAGTCTTGAAAGAAAGATCACCACCTGCGAGATGAGATGTCTAAGGAGAGCAGTCAACAAAACCAGACATGATAAGATCAAGAACATCAAGATCAGAGAAATGATTGGAACAACACCAATTCTCCACTACATCCAACAGCAGAGAACCAGGTGGTTCGGGCACCTGACACGCATGGCACCTCACCAGCTTGCCAGTAAAGCTTACAACACAAAGGTGTCAGGGTACAAGGCAAGGGGTAGACCGAGGAAGACCTGGATCGAGGGTGTGAAAGAAACACTGAAGACCCACAACATCCCACTCAACCAGGCCTTCAAACTTGCCGCAGACAGAAAGCTCTTTCTCCCCTCGACGCCCAAGATGGTATAAGAGGACGGATAAAGTAAATAAAGTAAAAGTATTATTGTTGCTTAATGCCCAACCGACTGCACATAGTCATATGAGGGGTATCACCATCTCTACATACATACACTGGAGAAAAAATATCTGGAAAAGAAAATTAAATACAGATAGCAATGCACACGCGCACATAATCTAAGGACATGCCCCTGGCGTTGACTACTCTGTTCAATTTATCACCAGCGGATTTTAAAAAAATAACCGATTACAAATAAAATCATAACTCAAGACACTAAAACATGCTTATAAAAACAGACCTAAATTATCTACAAATGCTTCTGCACATCACATTTCCTTAGAGCCAAAAATGCACAGAGTACATGTACCCAATTATCAATCCTAAGATAAAGTATGTAAGACTATGTCAAACACATACAGGTGAGTGGACCAGCAAGGCAGAAAATGGTAGGAAGAAATGACAAAGCAAAGGAGAAATAACAGAGTGAAAGAAAAGAGGAAATTTGTAACACAGAATTTCTAGAAGGTGGGTATACCATTTATGCTTAAAGATCCCACGGCAGCCCAACGGGAGGAACGTGCGTATTTGATATTCTGAATGCGTGAACACACGAAGAGGGTTTAGCCACGGACAGGTGTGCACACATGTTGACCTGAGAGATAGGAAAAAATCACCCACCACCTTTACCCACCAGGTGTTGGGTGTCTAGGCAGCTCAAACCCAAGACCTTCAGACTGTCAGTCCTAGGTTTACCCACTTGACTATCACAACCCATCTGCTTATTATCTTCATATATTCATTCACGCTCCATCTGTGTGAAAGTCCTTTTTTAAAAAAAAATTTAGTCCAAAGATATCCAAAACAAGCGTGACTGCCCGGGTTCAAGCAAACAGGAACCAGAAAAAACACACACACAAAGAACAAAAACGAGCATTTTATACAAGAAGACAAGACAGGCGCAAATTTTCGGCCAACTGGCCTTTGTCAAACGTAAGATCACAAACAAACAAATAGCAGATACAAAAATTAGGAGAAAAAGACTGAAACTTCCCTGCTGCTCTGTCCAATGTGAGAAAAGTAGTTTTTTTATCTACAGGGATGTAGCATACACACCCTTTAGTGAAACAGTTTGCAATGTCACATGCACAGTTTAGTGACGTTTTTTGTAAATACATATGTCCAGTGATAAATTCTTTCTTTTTTCTTTTTCTTTTTTTTTTTTTGGGGGGGGGGGGGGGGCGGGCAGACAGAGAAGGGACACACATAAACGAACACAAGAAATAGAAACAGACAAGAAATCTACCCCACCCCACCCCTGTAGGCTGACACCAGTCCAAGCCACACGGCTTATTACTAGTTGGAATGCACAAATGTCGCTGCTCTTCATTTAAAGCGCTAAGAAACGTTCTAAAAATTACTGGTTTTAGTAAGGGGTTTAGAACGCAATAACGTGGTAAATCGGACCAGAACAGACACCGGTGAACTCCACCAAATGACCCTGCAGCAGTGCAGATTCTTCTCTAATGGGTGATCTCATGGCAGCTTGACATTGCTGGCTCCCATGGACTTCCTGGTACCGGGACTTTGACTTCAAATAAAACTGGGCTTGGTGGTATGTTGAAGAGCCAGAATAAGCGGTTTGGGGGAAGGGGAGAGGTAAAAAAAAGGAGATAGATAAGAGGACGGGACATACATGGACAGCCCCAAACCAGTTAGGAACTAGAGCAGGAAAAAAAGAGGAAGCTGGTGCTTGACATTGCTGTGACTTAGCGTCAGTGTCTCCTGGGGACACAGAACCAAGTGATTGGTACCTCGAGCTTCAACGGATGGAAAATAATCCCAGGGACTTCCCCCACCTCTTTTCACATTGCCTCCCCTCCCCTCTCTCTCTCTCTCTCTCTCTCTCTCTCTCTCTCTCTCTCTCAGAAAAGCTCATAACAGAACAGGCAGGATTTAGAAAAGATTATAGCACTACTGACCACATATTCACTTTATATGCTTCAGTCCAAAGATACTTAATGAAAAATAGAAAACTGTATGTAGCATTTATCGACTTTCGAAAAGTGTTCGACTCTGTTAACAGAAATAATTTGTGGGGTGTACTCAGGAAGTCTGGTGTTCAAGGAAAATTGTACAGGTCATTAAAAGGAATGTATGACTCAGTATTATTAGCCTGTGTTAGAGACAAGTGTTTATATTCAAATTTTTTTGAGTGTCAACAGGGTGTAGAACAAGGATGTTTATTAAGTCCTCAGATATTCTCATTTTTTACAAATGAATTGGCTCTTGAAATAAACAAGAAAGGCCGACATGGAGTGCAATTGACACCTGGCACAGCTGAAATATTTCCATTGCTGTTTGCAGACGATGTTATCTTACTCTCTGATACGGCTATTGGCTTACAAAACCAACTGAATGTTCTAAAAGAAGAAGCTGATAGGTTGAAATTAATTGTTAACATAGACAAAACAAAGATTATAGTCTTCAGGAAGGGAGGTCATTTAGCAGCTAATGAAAATTGGAATTATGGAAATTTAGAAATACAAGTAACGAACAATTATAAGTATTTAGGGGTGATCTTTACAACAAAGTTAAGCATGAACAAGGGATGGATAAAAATGTACAGTAAAGGTAGAAGAGCAGTAGCTGAAATATCTCGATCCTTGAGAAAATTAAAATGTATTGATCCATCTGTTTTCTGGAAGCTGTTTGACACCCAGGTAGAACCAGTATTAACGTATGGAGCAGAAATATGGGGATTTTTAGAAAATGATTACATGGAAAAAGTACATACACTAGCTATAAAACGTTTCATGAATGTGCCGCTACATAGTTCAAATAAAATGGTTTATGCCGAAATGGGTAGATATCCTCTACACATACGGACAAAGATCAAATGCATTAGGTTCTGGCTTCGGCTAGTTAAGCTTCCTTTAAGTAGAATAAACAAAGAAGCATATGATATGCTATTAAGTGAGACTGAAAAGGGAAAACAAAATTGGGTGTTTTATGTAAAGAAATTGCTATGTGAAAATGGTTTTGGGTTTGTTTGGAACAACCAGGGTGTAGAAAATGACAAATTGTTTATTTCTGAGTTAAAAGAGCGGTTAATAGCATCCTATCAACAAACATGGCACTCTGCAGCTGAAGACAACGAAAAATACGCATGGTTTTTACAATTCAATACTGATTTACAACGAGAAAAATACATGATAGTTATTACAAGAAAATGGTACAGGGACTCTATGGCTCGTTTCCGAACGAGAACACTTGGACTTTATGCTACTCAGCGCTGGTATAATACTGAAACACATCCCAATACAATTTGTCCAGTCTGTAAGGGAAATGATACGGTAGAAAATGATTTCCATTTTATTTTTCGATGCGAAGAATACCAAGCGATAAGAAACAAATGTGACGTATTTAAATCACCACTTGCTGAACATTGTAATCTTAACGCCTTACTAAAACAGGTAGAAATGAAGACATCAAATCACTGGCTAAATTTATAGCAGAAGCAAATGAGATGCGTAAAAGAAAAATTGATGATTAATCAGATTTGTACCAGATGTGTGCATATATTGTTATTTTGTTGTTGTTGTTTGTTGTTACATTCGTTTGGCTTGATGGCCGCATTGATGATATTCCTTTTCAAACTTTTGCTTTTATTTTTGTTACCAGTATTATTCAAATTAAACTTACCCCATGTCAAAAAGCATGTATCTTGCTAATGACATTAAAATGTTTGCCTTGCCTTGCCTCTCTCTCTCTGTCTGTCTCTGTCTGTCTGTCTGTCTGTCTGTCTCTCTCTCTCTTCCTCTCTCTCTCTCTCTCTCCTGCAGACTGCTTTCAGTTCTAATCACTACCTCTCTTGCTCTTACATGCTTTGGTTGTACTTGCGCTGATGTATGTATGGACCAACTAGCAGTTTCCTCTGAGTATCTAACGGATA
>CM060310.1:73860127-73870127 GCA_030674185.1 Monoplex corrugatus | reverse complement strand
AGCAAACCCTGGATGTTCCTCTGAAATAATCAAAGGTAACAAAGCAGAGAAGCAGAAGCTACTGGCATTTCATGTTGCAGTGATTGAGCGTCAGTGGCTTCTGGGAATAGAGAAGCAAGTGGTTTGTGCTCAAGGTTCACTTGAAGAGCAAATAAATGCCCTAGCCCCCTGTTTCTCTGTCTCATGTACCCCACCCATGGATATTAACGTCAATCCCATCTGCTTAGCTGTTTTGCTCGTTTGCCTACAGAGGGTCAGAGATGGCAGATGGTGGATGGCCTTAAGGTATGAACGTTAGCTGAAAAATAAGGCAGGTTTGCCTGGACAAATAAGCATTCCAGACTGATAGGCGATGGTTTCTATCAGGATGGGGTGTGTTTAAGCAAAGCTACATCTAGAAAACACCCTATATGTAAAGTTATATCCCATGACAGAGCCATCAAGAAGATAAGTGCCACCTAAAGCCCCAGCCTTCTGCTCTCACAGGGTTTCTTGCCCTCAGAAAACTTAAGACTGCTTAAGTCACGAATACCAGACTTGCAGGCATTTTCTAATAAACTCTGGTGATATTGTGACAGGATGAAGACAGACAGGCTGGAAAAAAATACTTGCAGCAACAAAGGATAGATTCCTATTTTGATGAGGAGGAGGAAGAGGAGAAGGGTGGTGATAGCGATACCCGATCCTATACGTATTAACACCAGTGTCTACACGGTCATCTACATCAGACAAGAATGACACTCACCAAATGCAGTTTCTTCAGGATGAAGCCGCGCTGGGTCCTTGGCAGAAAGTGTAAAACTAATAGCGGTCATATTATCTCCAAGTGTGGTCTGACCTAGTAGGCTTTAAATGAAAGGAGATGATGTAGGTTGTCTGCACAACTCTGTAATGTGTTTAGACCGGCCATCACCTCTTTTTGATTCTCTTTTGGCAGGGTCAGACTGATCTCATTTATGTATTAGATTGGGAGTCTATCACATAATCTGCCAAACGTGGCATCTTAACCCAAATAATAGATATAAGAATAGCAAAATATTTAGATTTATGTGTTGATTTATTACCCTGTGTCTGACTTTATTTGTGTGTGTGTGTGTGTGTGTGTGTGTGTGTGTGTGTGTGTGTGTGTGTGTGTGTGTGTGTGTGTGTGTGTGTGTTTTGTGTGTGTGTGTGTGTGTGTGTGTGTGTGTGTGTGTGTGTGTGTGTGTGTGTGTGTGTGTGTGTGTGTGTTTGTGTGTGTGTGTGTGTGCTTTCTTACTGTGTGTGCATGCGTGTGTGTGTGTGTGTGCATCTTTGATTATATATCATTTTAAATCTTTGTGAAACAGGTCAAATACTAAGGCCTAAGCCACACAGATGCAGTGAAAAGAAAAACACTCAGTGACTACGTAGAAGAAGAAAAATGAAGCTTTGTTCTTTTCTTCTTTAATGGCCACATGTCAAATGATAATTCAATGGGAAGCGATTACTTTTAAAGAATGAACTCGAAGTTAGAAACTTTTGTAGTCTGCCTCATTAAAAGTATAACAAATATCAAAGACCAACCTCTAACTGGTGTATACCATAAGCATAATAACAAAGTAGCAAAGACCAAACTTAACGCAGAAAAATCACACGATCACTTGATCCACCAAACTGTAAGAGCAGTTCTTTAATAACGTCACAGCTCTGGACTGAATATAAATCAAAAAGGTAACAAGAAAAGAAACTTTTCTTCAAAAAAGAATAAGAAGTAAACAGTTGACTAATGAGAAGGATTTACAAAATGAGAATGACTGCCAGAGAAACCGCTTGCCAAGTAAAGTAACTGTGGGTATATTGTCACTGCCCCAAGAGAGGGACAGGACAGTTATCTCTCTTGCAATGGTATGACCAGACAGAAAGAATACAAGCAGACAAAACAGACCTGTTGCTTGACAGAATAAAAACTGTCTAGTTTAAAATGCAGAATAAAAAAAAAACCTTTGAGGGAGACAATGCAAAAATCAAAACAAAACAAAACAAAAAAGAAGGAAACGAGGAAATACTGCTGGGTGTTAGGAAGCAGCCTAGGAAACCCTCCCAAAGAATGATAAAGAAAATGTTAAGTGGAAGCTGAGAAAATTCATGAAAGATTAGGGGTGGTTGGATGGGAAGGGGGTGGTGGAAGAGACTGTGTGGATAAGGGTTGTGAGACTGTAGACAGTCAGGGGGAGGAAGAAAGCTCTTACAGACTGACAAGCAAGCGGAGTCCAGGTGCAGCTTTCCCACCCCAAGCCAATCAGAAGTAACAGAGCAGAACAACCGACGTGCTGCTGACTGGCACTGCAGTGATTGAGCGTTAGTACTTCCCAGTGACAGAGAACCAAGTGGGTTGATACTTTGGGGTCCACTTGGCTGGAAAATAGTTTTGGGGGGCCTACTAGACCTGTGGCCCTCCAGCTCAGGCTTTTAATCTCCCCTTCCCCCTCTTCAATCTTTCCTCCTTCCACTCCCCTCCATCTGTATGTGTCCTTTGTGCCCCTCACCCTGTCCAGTCTGGCAAGCTTCTGCCAGCCCTGTCACCCGGTCTCTTCACTCACTGACTTGCACAGCTGCTGCTGTTTTGTTTGATTCTGTTTGGCCGACCTCAGACTGATCCTGCTGACAGTGCTGGTGGCCCTTGAGGGAAGTGCGCACTATGTCATTGGCCCGCTATTTCACTGGCCCACTATGTCGACAACTCGCTACGTTGCCAGCTAAGTCATCATTAGCTACATTGCCGTTCCTTTTTCTTTTCTCTTACATGATGACCAACGCTATGGACGGCCAAAAACAGCCAATGACCAGGTAAACATTGACAAAGCTTTGGACATGGTCATAGCTGACAGACGTGTGACCATCCGTGATATTGCAACAACCTAGGCATCTGTTGTACGAGCGTTTATAGAATTCTGTCCAGTGAATTGTAAAAGACAAAGGTCTGAACATGGTGAGTGCCAAAACGTCTGACAGAGGAGCAGAAACGCACACATTTTAACATGTCCCAAAACAATCTACAACGTGCTGAAACTGATTCTTCAGCTTTTATTGACTGATCTGTAACTGGTGATGAAACATATATCCACCAGATGACACCAAAGAGTAAAGAACAATCAAAACAGTGGAAGCATGTTGATTCTCCCCTTCCGGCGAAGACAAGGATCACAACTTCTGCTGGCAAGGTGTTGGCTACTGTTTTCTGGGATGCTGAATGTATCCTGCTCGCGGACTATTTTCAAAAGTGTAGAATATCACTCTTCCTTACTTCGTCAACTCTGATCAGCTACCTTCACAAAACACAGGGAAAAAAAGCTAACGACAGGAATGTTAATTCATCAAGACAACCAGCATACACTCAAAGAGACCTGTCGCTATGGCTGTCATTCGTGATTGATGTTTTGAAATCGATGACCACCCATCCTATTCGCCAGACCTTGCCTTCTTGGATTACCACTGTTAAAAAAATCATTGATAAAAATAAAACCACTTTGGCTGAGCAGATATTTAATTGCGACAATAACGTCATGGACGCGCCAAAGCTCAGCTTCAGGCGCTTCCAAAGGAATTATTCCAGAGCAGAACTGAGGAGCTGCAGCACCTGTGGAGAGTGTGTGTGGAATTGAGAGGTGACTATGTTAAAAAAAGAGCAGGTCCAAATGTTAAAAAAAGTAGCAGGTGCAAAATGTTTAAAAAAAAAGAGCAGATGCAAAATGTTAAAAAAAAAAAGCAAGTAAAAAAAATATACATACACGCACATATAGATATAGATATATCACATCTCCTTCATAATGAGGCTAAGAACTTTTGGGACATCCCTTGTAGGCCATTGGCACAGCATATGCTGCCGTCCTTCAGGCTTCATGTGAAGCCCAACAAAGCATCCTTTTGAGGGAAATAATAGGAGGGTATGAGGAAGGCATCACAGAATCATTCATTCACCTATTCATTTATTCATTACTCTAACTTATAGATTGAATAAATAATGCCATGTGCATATGTGTGAACGAATGATACAATGAATAAATAGGGAAATCTATGTGTATATGTGTAAAAAAAATACAATAATGCTTGACAGCATTTCTTCTATCTTTCAAACGACAGGCAAAAGCTGTTACTCTTTGATTTCCTTATGCAGTATGTCTAACATTGATTCGTCGGTGTATTTGTATTTCTGTAACTTTACTTCTCAGCAATGGCAAGTTTGAAAAAAATGGCTTTTAGCTATTTCAGGAACAGGAAAGTATACCCGGAACATAAAAGTATCATTGTCACTGTCGATAAGCTTGATAACAGTATAAGCCTGACCATCGCAATACGGGCACAATATCTAAAACGACTGCATGCGCAATACACAAATGGTATGGGGAAAAAGTAAGACAGATTATCTAAGAAAAGGAAAGCAAACGAAAAATTACTGTAATCAGGAGAAGACATTACGCATTTACCACGTCAGATTGGCCAGTATAATGATGGAATTTTCTTATTTGAAACGTTGAGATGGTTCTTTTTTCAGAGATTAAATAATTTAATAAAATGACGCTTTCAAGACATTACATGTACAT
The DNA here is from genome assembly GCA_030674185.1 of Monoplex corrugatus. Classification (NCBI taxonomy): domain Eukaryota; kingdom Metazoa; phylum Mollusca; class Gastropoda; order Littorinimorpha; family Ranellidae; genus Monoplex; species Monoplex corrugatus. The sequence goes on along the minus strand of CM060310.1, from coordinate 73,865,565 downwards.
ACAGACTGTAAAATACATGTTGTCATGCAAAACAGTGAACAAACACACAACAAAAAATAAGACAATAAAATCTCTCTCTCTCTCTCTCTCTCTCTCTCTCTCTCTCTGTGCAGAGCAGGAGGAGGACACAAGAACTGACCAGCAAGCTGGCTCAATCAGTTACTACTGTCCTTCCCTCCTGTCCCCTCCTAAAGCCAATCAGATACAACAGAGCGGAAAAACGGAGGAGAGTGCTGGTGCTTGATATTACAGTGATGGACAGTCAGTGGATTCCTGGGGACAGACAACCAAGTGCTCCATGTGCTTACGATCACTGGCTGGAAATTAACTCTGGTGGTCAGTGTGTGTGTGTGTGTGTGTGTGTGTGTGTGTGTGTGTGTGTGTGTGTGTGTGTGTGTGTGTGTGTGTGTGTACGTGTGTGTGTGTGTGTACGTGTGTGTGTGTGTGTGTGTGTGTGTGTGTGTGTGTGTGTTGTGTGTGTGTGTGTGTGTGTGTTGTGTGTAATGTGTGTGTGTGTTTGTGTATGTATGTGTGTGCGCTTACTTGCGTGTATTGTGTGTGTGTACTTCTCTCTCTCTCTCTCTTTCTCTCTCTCTCTGTTTATGTGTGTGTGTGTGTGTGTGTGTGTGTGTGTGTGTGTGTGTGTGTGTGTGTGTGTTTGTGTGTTGTGTGTGTGTTTGTGTGCGTGTTTGTGTGCGTGTTTGTGTGCGTGTTTGTGTGTGTGTTTGTGTGTGTATTTGTGTACGTGTTTGTGTGCGTGTTTGTATGTGTGTGTTTGTCTGTGTGTGTGTGTGAGTGTGTGTGTATGTGTGTGTCTGTGTGTGTGTGTGTTTGTCTGTGTGTGTGTGTGTGTGTGTGTGTGTGTGTGTGTGTGTGTGCGTGAGTGTGTGTAGAGCAGCAAGGGGGACATAAGAATTGATCAACAAGCCATCTCAATCACCGACCGCCCCTCCCTCCCCTCCTGAAAGCAATCAGACACAACAGAGCGGAAAAACGGAGGAGAGTGCTGGTGCTTGATATTACAGTGATGGACAGTCAGTGGATTCCTGGGGACAGACAACCAAGTGCTCCATGTGTTTAGGATCACTGGCTGGAAATTAACTTTTGTGGTTAGTGTGTGTGTGTGTGTGTGTGTGTGTGTGTGTGTGTGTGTGTGTGTGTGTGTGTGTGTGTGTGTACGTGTGTGTGTGTGTTGTGTGTGTGTGTTGTGTGTGTGGTGGTGGTCTTTGATTTAATGTCTATTCACTAAAGTGATTTTAGACAACAACAAAAAAACAAAAAAAAACAAAAAAAAGGGGGGGGGGGGTGATAAGAGGAGTGAAGAGAATATTTGAAAATTGTCAATTTTGAACTTGAGAAAAGATGATCCAGAAAACAACTGTTTTGAAGAGGGGAAGGTAAAACTAACAAATAATGTTACCATAATTAACGATTTAAACAAACTAACAAACAAAATTGATAAATATCTGGAAGAAACGAAGAAAAAAATAAAACTAATAATTGACTAACCATAACAGTGAACAAGTGAAATAACATTTTAAAGGTAATTCGCTATAGGACTTTTTGACAGGCTAACAAAAAATTCATACAGTAATGATGATGAGGCAAATATATCAGAAACTGTACTCATAGATAGTGTTGGAATATGTCGTTTTACCTTAACGCAAGAAAGAATATGACTATGTGTTATCTTCTTTCCACACAGACATACTATGTTCTTGGTGTATTTTGTTTTGAATGCATCAAGTTTCCATCTATACATAAGGGATTGTATAATTCTGCTGGCATGAAGCTGCTTAAGTATTTTGCTAATTTCAAAGTTCATGTGACATTTATCATACTTTTTCTGTTTTAATTGGAACTGCTTCCAGACGTAGTTGTCTACTAAAGTGTAATTCTCGTGCAACGAGAGAGAAAGCTGGATATTGTTTGAATCTGGTGAGTTATTAGCTCCCCGTTTGGCAGCCCTGTCAACTTTATCATTATAACGAAAAGAACTATGAGAAGGTATCCAGCAGAAAGTAATATCAGTGCCTCTTAAAGATAAATTATGAATCAAGTGACTAATTTCCAGAATCATTTCTGATCTTGTTTGTAATTTTGATAATTCAAGAGCCTGAAGTACTGATTTTGAATCCACGCAAAAAAGTGTTTGAAAAATTGTCCTAGGAAAACTTATCATAAAGTTTAAAGCCATTAATATTGCAAAAAGTTCAGCTGTAAAGATAGATTTATCAAGTCCTATGTAGAAAGATTTTTCAATTTTGAGAGCAGGTATTAAAAACGCTGAGCCTGCTTTTCTTTCAATTACTGATCCATCAGTGTAAATTTTCAAATGATCGGAATATAAGTCGTCTATATGACATTTAACCTGACTTGCCAGTAAGTTTACATTGTCTCCTTTTTTTAAGTTAGTGTGATGTACGTCAAATTGTGCTCTTTGGAGTTCCCAACTGGGTACTGGCGAAAAGGAAGGTCTTATAGATACAGGATCTACGTGTAGATCAATTCCTGAACCTTTCATGACGTCAGATGTGTATGTTGCAAGAGTGACCTGTGAAGATATTGATTTAGCTCTTTTTGGAAAGTCGATATCTGATCTCAGTTTAATTTCTGTTTCAGAGATGTTTTCTACAGTGGTGTGTCTTAACAAAAATTTAGTAGAAGCGACTTTCCTTTGCTCATCAAGTGGCAACAGTTTGATTTCAGTATATGTGCGAAGACAGGAAGCATGCATTGGAAGACCCAGTGCAAGTTTGAAACCTTTACAATCTATGCTCTGCAGTTTTTTCATTAAGTGTTTCGGTGCACTGAAGAAGATTTCTTGGGCATAGGTTAATTTAGATCTAACAAGCGATTTACAAAGATGAACAAGTGTTGATGAATCTTGACCCCATGCCTGTTTGCGAACTATTTTTAAGAAATTTAAACTTTTTTGAGCTTTGGTTAATAAGTATTCAATATGCTGATTCCAAGATAATTTTGCCGTAAGAAAAACTCCTAAGAATTTAATTGACTCATTAAACTGAAGAAGAGTATCTCCCAGTTTGAAAGTGGGAAGATTTACTGGGTTAGCTCCATTATTAAATAAAACTATTTTCGATTTTTCCAGGGATAGATGTAACCCATTTTCTACCATGTATCGTGCTATTTTATCAAGTTCTAATTGGTAGCATTTGCGTGTATAATTAATACAGCGCAAAGGAGTTTTCCTTTTCATATTTACCTGCATCCACATGCATAAATCGTCAGCATATTGAGCTAAAACTACATGCTTAGATACTTTACTGGGTAAGTCATGCATTAATATCATGAAAAGAAGGGGAGCTATAACGGATCCCTGAGGGATACCCATTTGAAGAATTCGTTTCGTGGAATATACATTTTCAATCCTCGTTTGAAATACTCTGTTTTCTAAGAAACACTTAACATAGTCAAAAATGTGACCTGTCAGCCCAATACTTTTAAATTTAAATAACAATCTGGAGTGCCACACTTGATCGTATGCTTTCGTTATATCAAAAAATGTAGCTAAAACACATTGACGTCTTGCAAATTGTTGTTTTATGTTAGTAGTTAGCTTTGTTAGGATTTCTACTGGTGACCTGCCTTTTCGAAATCCTGCCTGATTTACTGGTATTATTTTATTCTTTTCACAATAGTGCATCAGTCTCTTTAAGATTATTTTCTCCATTAGTTTACATACGTGTGATGTTAATGCAATTGGCCTGTAGTTTTTCAGATCGGTATTACATTTACCTGATTTTAGTACAGGAACCACTATCGTTTCTTTCCAGTTGTTGGGCATTTTCCCACTATTCCAGCATTTTTGAAATATGTCATGTAGCAAAATTATAAAATTTTCTGGTAAATTTTTCAGCATCTCATTGGAAATTGCATCTAGTCCAACTGACGTTTTTTTACTTGGAAGGGACTGAATGGCATCTTTTAATTCTTGAAGTGTGAGTGATGCATTCATGTAGTGAGTATTATCAGAGGCAGGATCCTTATATACATCTTTCTTTTCTTCTCGTTCCCTATAGTCTCTACTAGAGACAGGAAGTCCTTCTACACGACAGGTCTCAGCAAACACGTCTGCAAAAGCTTCTGCTTTTTCCAGTGAGCTAGGAAAAGGGTTATTTTCTAGCTTTACTGGAATTGATGGCAACTTAATCCCGTTTTTCATTAATTTTAGTTTTTCCCAAATCTTTATCATGTCTTTGTGGTCATTTACTTCACATTTACAAAAAGACGTCCAGTGTTGTTCTTTGGCTTGCTCTATGATTCTGTTACACTTAATGTTGGCACTTTTCATCGCTGTATGATTTTCAGGTGACCTGTTTGCTAAATAGATTTTGTATTTTTCTTTCTTTTCGTTCACTGCCTTTTGACAATCCTCATTCCACCAGACATTTCCATGATGTTTTCCTATTTTCGACACTGTAAGTTTTGGAATTGAAATGTTAGCAGCTCTTAACAGTGAGTTACAGAAAACTTCGTACATGTCGTTTATGTTCATTGCTTCAGATAGATCTGTTCTTGTCTTTTCAAGGATTGCCTTAAAACTGATCCAGTCTGCGTTTTTATAATTAAACTTGGGTAAACTATCTTGTGGCATGGCGTCTATTTTAGTAGTATGGTTTAGGGTAAGACGTATGGGGATGTGATCTGATCCCAACAAGTCATCCTCTGTTTGCCACGTGGCGTTTGGGGCTAGGGATGGTGAGATTAAAGTGAGGTCGATAGCTGTGGGTCTGTGGGTTGGTATATCGGGGATCCGGGTAACGTGTCCGTTGTTAAGTAAATATAAATTGGAATCTACAATATTTTCGATCAACCTGTTGCTTGTTATGTTTGTGCAATACTTTTCCCAAAATGGGGCATGTGCATTAAAATCACCTCCAATTATCCACTTGTCATCTTGATCTTGAAAGTGTCTTAACCATTCAGTGTTCACAGAATCTGGGCCTCTTGGTAAGTATACAGAGGCCATATTCACAACTAACGATGAGGAAAATTTTATAATGATTGCACATGATGAAATAAATGCGGTAGATTTAGGTACTGGCGATGTTCGTTCACAATAGTTCAGTCCTTCCCGAATGTATATAGCTGTTTGTACACGGCCACCGTCATTTACAGAGTCACATATTGGTGGATAATAAAAACCGGATATTTTAGGTAATTTGGTTTTGATGGTATTCAGCGACTGTAGAAGCATGACATGGACGTTTTTAGAAGAGAGATAGTTACTCAAATATGAGATGTTTTTAACAATGGAACGAGTGTTCCACTGAAAAATGTTGATATCACTTACTACATACGTCTTCATGAGGAACGGTTGATAAACTTTAGAACAATATGGTAAGTTTAGATAATTCAATATTCATTTAACTTGGAATCAAAAGGTACAAATAGCATAAAAACGAAGTAGGTAA
>CM060310.1:73850127-73852627 GCA_030674185.1 Monoplex corrugatus | reverse complement strand
TAACCTCTACACCACAGCGACAGGTCAATATGAAGTATCATTACTCGTACACCATTTAGTCTCCAGAGGACCAGATACTTCATTGGTCTCGATTCACAGACATACTAGAATTTATGGAAATGAAATGGCAGATTAATGCGCAAAGTAAGCTTTAAAAAGTATATTCAGGTTTTGAAAATACAATGTTTTCATTTCTTAAACAAATCTAAGTATTAAAAAAAGTAAGTTGGGAAAGTTAGTGCAATATTTTTTATTTCAGAGTCTAAAGAGAAGGGTAGATGGGATCAAAGTAAACCATCCAAGCATCCATATACTCCACCCCTTGGCTGCATTGCACTTAAATCCCTGATTCACAGACTGAGGGTTGGTCGGTTCCTGTCCCCAACTACTAGAAGTGTTTGTGGCAAGTAATTCTTATAATCTGACTGTTCATGCTCGCATGTTCATAATGCAGAACTTATGTCAAACCTGTCTTTGAAAAACAATATAATTTCGAAAATAAACATCTACGCTAACTACACGCCATCTCGAGCTTTGCGGTCCTCATCTGATACCCGTCTCTATAGTATCCCCATAGTCCGCACTAAAAGGTTTGGGCAGCGTTCTTTTTCCTATCAAGCTCCAACCATCTGGAATCAGTTACCTCGCTCTCTTAGATACTCACCCTCTCTGTCCACATTCAAACGCTCCTCAAAACTCACCTGTTTCCCAAAACTGGTAATCTCTGCCCCCTTCCCCCCATGTAATGCAATGGTGACATTATAGTGTCTTAGTGTCAATGTGTCATTGTATTTGCATGTCATGCTGTGTGTGTGTTTGTGTGTGTGTGTGTGTGTTTGTGTGTGTGTGGGTGCTTCTGTGGGCGTGTGTGTGTGTGCTTGTGATTCTGGTTATATGTTTTGCCATTGTAAACGCTTAGGGCATTAATTTGATTAGGCGTACTAAATGTTCATAATAATAATAATAATAATAACTAGTTTGTTTCTATTCCTTTCAAACAGTGACTAGAACCTGCTTTGTTATCAAATAACCTGACTAGATGTTCTTTTTTTTTCTTTTTCAGTTCGCCGTCTACATGCTTAGGCCACATTTAGCGATGGGTTGGCCGTTTTCGTTCTCTCTCTCTCTCGCTCTCGCTCTCGCTCGCTCGCTCTCTCTCTCTGTCTCTGTCTGTCTGTCTCTGTCTCTGTCTCTGTCTCTCTCTCTCTCTCTGCTAGCTGCCGTGAAGCTTGCTGGTCAGGAGGCTTTGTAGTCAGTCATTTTTTCCCGTCGCTCCACTTGACAGAGGCAACAACTCTGCAATGTGCTTTTAGCCGTTTGATCCTTTTGACTGCAAAGAGCGGGTTGATGAAGGAATCACTTTGAACTTGTCGTTCATCTGTGCGTTAACCCTTTGACACCCTCGGCTTATCCACGAACATTGTGCTTTGTCAACCATGACAGCAAGGCAAATATTTAACCCTTTGACTCCCTAACCCTATCCACCAAATTCTTAAAACTTAACCCTTTGACTCCTTTACCCTATCCACCAGTTTCCTGCAGGATGCTGGTGGATAGGGTAAGGGAGTCAAAGGGTTACATTTTTGCTGATGGTTGACAGGAAGTCAAAGGGTTAAGGCGGTTTTGACAGATGATGAACATTATCAGGACAACTTGCTGCTCTCTGGATAGAAGGTGGACTCGTGCCTTTCTTTCTATCCATGGCTTAAGGCTGGATCTGATGATGTTCCCTTTCTCGCTATAGCCGACACTGTTGTTTATTGTTGTAAACAGTTTTATTACAACATCAACTTCTATAAGCTGCTTCCTAGCACAACAACGACTCTCTTAAAAAGCTGCCAAGTTTATGAACGGGAAAAAAACACACTGCGGACAGACAAAGTCAAAGATTTACCTTTTTTACATTTCCAGCCTGGGAACACTCTCTTTATGAGACGTCTCAAGAGATCTACACGATGAAAGGTCGGTCATCTTTCAGTCTGAACCATTTCAAACAGACAGAAAGTAAATAAATTTCCAACTTACGAACATTGGCAAGACTGTTCAACGTACTTTTCTTTTCAAAGGCTGTGACAGCCATGCCTTCAGAAAAAGAAAAAAAAAATTCCAGTGAGTTTACTACCTAGAATAAAAGGAGGTGGGTGGGTTGGGGGATGGCACCCAATTTATACATTTGCCGTATTCATTCTGCAGCATGCAGTCTGGAAGCGACTCGTAACACAAACAGAACTGCGTGCTTCAGTCTGTGGCAGAGTTCAATTACCTCCCCTCCACATGGACCATTTCCTGCCGTTTTCTGTTCTCGCCTCGGGCTGAAGAGAGACAACTCTTATCAGACGAATGATGGGAATAGATTGCCGGCCCCGGCCCTGTCTTGTGTTTTGGGGAGACCGGAATCACGATGATCTCCATCACAAGCATCGCGAAGTTGGCAGTGATGATGTCTACAGTTAAGGACAAAAAACGGATGAAGTGGCATATCTGGAATTTCAGTGACGTT
>CM060310.1:73835127-73847627 GCA_030674185.1 Monoplex corrugatus | reverse complement strand
GAAGAGAATAGGTCTGAATTGAAAGGGTATGGTCAGAAGCTCCTTAGCAACAAGCATTAAATATCAACCAAATCAGCTGAAATTCCATACTTCCCTTGTTTACTTAATTGTCCATCCATCCAAAACAAAAAGAAAAATAAACTTAAGAAAAGCGTACTTTAATTACCAAAAGTTTACGGAACTTGTGAATACTTTGAAAGGAGATAGTAGCACTTACCACACATTAAAACACAAAAAAATTATACTTATCGATTGAATTTGACTTTATTGTGTTAGGACATGGTGTAAAAGTGGTTATAGGGCATGAAAATGCAGAAAACTCAAAATTGACAAATGTGTCCCTGTTCAGAGTTTTCAGCCCACAGCAGCAAAAGGCCTCGCCCGACTTATTGTACCTTTTGTCAGAACGGGTCACATTTTTGTTTAAAGCCAGGCCGATTCTAGAGAGCCACATCATGACTATAACCGTTTCAAAACATACGCAACACTTCAACGGGGAAAACGGAAAGGAAAAGAAAATTAAGCGCATCTATCAATGCATTCGCGCACATAATCTGAGGAGATGTACCTGGCATTGACCATTCCATTCAATTTATCATACAGGGGATTTAAAAAATATACCTGAATACAAATTCAAACATAACTAAGGACAATAAAACATATATAAAAACGGGTCCCTATTATTAAAATTGCTTCCGCATATCACATTTCCCCAAAGCCAAAAATACACTTATTCTTGTTATTCTTGTTTAAAGCCAGCCGACTGCCATATCAGGGCGATAACCGTCTTAAAACATATAAATACTTCAACAGTGAAAAAAAGAAAAGACAAGAAAGTACAATATCAATGCATTCGCGCACACAATCTTAAAAGATGCCCTGGCCTTGACCATTCCGTCCAATTTATCGCACGGGGGATTTAAAAACATACCTGATACAAATTTAAACTTAACTGAGGACACCAAAACATATATAAAAACGGGACTTAAATTACCTAAGTTGATTCCGCACATCACATTTCCTATCAATCTAACAGAAAGTAACGCTATATCAAACACATACAGGTGAATGGACCAACACAAGGCAGAAAATGACAGAAAACAATGGAACAAGGCAGAAACAAAGAAAGTGACAGAAAAGAGGTAATGTCTAGCACAGAACTTCCAGAAGGTGGGAATACTACTTTATACTGAAGGAAGTCCCCGGCATCCCCGCAGGGGGTAAAGGGGCGGGATTTCCAGCTGCGAATCGGCTACCTTAATTTCTTCATATTTACCGCACAGGGGATTTCGAAAACATATCTGAATACATTTCATTTTTAAGCATTCAAAACCCGGCATAAATTACCTAAAATTTCCATAGAGCCAAAAATGCACATAATGCGTGTGCCCTGTTATCAATCCTAAGAGAAAGTACGTAAGACTTTATCGAACTCATACAGGTGAATGGACCAACAAAGCAGAAAATGATAGGAAGAAATGACAGAAAGCTAAGGAGGAAGAAAGAAACAAAGACAGTGACAGAAAAGAGGAAATTTCAGCACAAAATTTCAAGAAGGTGGGGATACTATTTAAACCGGAGGAGTCCCCAGCATCCCCACAAGTAGGGAGGGGGATCCAGCTGCGAAAGGGCTACCCTAATTTTTCAAAGTTGGGGAAGGTAAAACAGCAACGGACAGCTAAAGATGACGGGTAGTGTCCTCAAAACTCTGGTTATCATAAAAGTTTCTACTGCCTCATTCACCTACGGCCTTAAGGGGGCAGACCTACCCAGATTTGGGTACCAAAATTGTGATGTTCAGTGTTTCAGTTCTAATTAACCAATCACCATGATATTTGGCAAGGAGATACTTCAGACAGTATTCTTTGGTTTGAATATCTTTGTTGGGGTCTGTGAGTTATGAAAAGTTGAGAAAAATCTGGGTAGGACTGTCCCCTTAAGATTATGTACAACCTTTTTCTTTTGGGTGGGGAGAGAAAACTCCACCTGTTGCGTGAAGCTTATTACTCAGCAGTCGCCGGCTGAAACACTTGCTTGACAGGGGGTTCTCCTTTGAGGACCGTTCACTGTCCGGCTCTCCTCACAGTTTCTTACTCAAAAAGTTTAGTTCTTGTACATATTTTCACATATCAGACATTATCAAATACCTTGTACAAGACATACGCACTAGTCCAAAAGTAATAACCCTGTTTGTATGTCAATCTACAGGTACTATGAATTCGCATTTTTCATGTTTCCATGTTTTCAGTTCAGCGTTTGTTGCGTATTTGTGATTTTTTAAAAAACTGATATATATGCAGATTAACAAGGATCGGTTCACGAGCCAATGCAAATCAGCTTCTTATGTTCTGACATCAACATTTGCGACGAGAAAGTCTCTTAGACACACTCTCTGAACGTTGTTCAATGCCTTCAATTGATAAAGATCTACCAACTACCTAGCGAGATCTTGACAAAGAACGATACTTTCAGTGGATTCAAACTGTTATTTTCGAAAGTAATGAAAACTCCAGCTAAAGCACACACCCTTGCTTCACTCCACTATGTGTAGAGAGGTCTTTCAAAATGAATAATCCTAGATGACAATGCGTAGAGTAGTCTAATTCATCTGTCATACATGTTAACTCGTTTCTTGTATTCTCTCTCCAGTGAGCTGGGGGTGTTACGTTTCTGATTAATGATCAACTCTTTCAGTGTAATCAACTCGGTATTTCTCTAAAACAATAAATTCATTGTGACTTGTTTTTTTATGAATCCAGGTAACTGTTTTTACACTGAATGACATATGTACGTGTTTGAACCGTTTAGAATTACTATTGTTGGCAAGCTCCTAATTAAATGCAACACACTGATAAAAAGAAAGAGAGACAGACAGACACAGGCAGGCAGGCAGGCAGGCAGGCAGGCTAGACAGGCAAGCCCGCAAAGAGACACAGACAGACAGAGACACAGACAGACAGACACAGACAGACAGAGACAGACAGACAGACAGACAGACAGACAGACAGACAGACAGACAGAAACTGCAAAACAGAGAAAAGCCCGAGCAAGTAAAAAGCTCAGTCCCATGCACGTCGCAATAACATGTTCGATTGTGCAGTTAAAATTCAGAAAAGGCAAAAAGGGTAGGATACAAGCACTGCTCTCTCTCTCTCTCTCTCTCCCTCTCTCTCTCTCTCCCTCCTTCTTTCTCTCTCTCTCACCGTCCCCATAGAGATGTATGTATGTACATGTATATGTATTTGTATACACAAACGCGTGCGGACACACACGTACGCACACACACAAACACACACACATGTATATACAGATAGACAGACAGACAGACAGATAGATAGACAGATAGATAGCTAGATAGACAGACAGCAGACAGACAGACATAGATATAGATAGATAGATAGATAGATAGATAGATAGATAGATAAGACAGGCAGGCAGATAGACAGACAGACAGATATTCACACATACATACATAAATACACAGATATATGTAAGGAAAACACATATAAACCCCATCTCAGACAGGATAAGTAGGGAGGATGAAAAATTCTCCCCGTCTGAATAGAGGTTTTTCATTCCTGGTGTTAGCCACCCAGTACTGGGCACATATCCGTAAGTCTTCCAACAGTCACATTCTGAGCGAAACCATCAGTATTTGTGCCTAGCCTCCACACGCGTTTCTATGATTTTGCGGCTCGTCAGAAGGAAACATTCAATAGGGGATCTTTCTCTCATCAAAAGAGACACCACAAAGATGAAGCACTGAATACACTAAAAGAAAAAAAAAAGAAAATTCCTTTTTTTTCCTCCCTCCTCCCCCTCCACATGTCTGAATTCGTTTTATTCCCTTCCTGTTGCGCGCTCTCTCTCTCTCTCTCTCTCTCTCTCTCTCTCTCTCTCTCTCTCTCCCCCCCCCCCCCCCCTCCCTCTCTCTCTGTGCTTATGTGCTACAATATTTGCTGCCTTCCAAAAACTGGCAATCACCTATTCTTAATAAAACATCAAGTGTCCAGTGTCTCTGTGCAAATTGCCTTTTGATCAATCGAACGCTTGGTTTAACTCATAGAGGATTAGGTTCAATAACTCTATAAAGTAACATGACTATAAAAAGGAGGGGATGGACTATTACACAGCCACCTACACACACGCACACACACACACACACACACACACACACACACACACACACACAACACACACACACACACATACACACACGCACATACACGCACGCACACACGCACACACACACACACACAATGTCACGCACTGATCAACGACTCATACATGGACCAACTTATCTCAATTGAAAAAAAAAGGGATATAAACATTAAATGTTCAGCCCCAAAGTCTTATTGGGATTGTTTACACACTTGTGTGTCACACGGTCTGAGCAGTAAATTAATTAGAATCATAATAATTTAGCAAAAGTACAGTAACATTTTGAAATATTGAAAGAAAAAGGAAAAAATCAAAACAACACCAAATAATCGTTGGTCGGAAGATTTTTAACAGAGATGGAGATCAGTCAATCATAATATAAAAATGCAAGAATATTGCCATCCTTTATAAAGGACATTGACTGTTCCCCATCTTACAATATCCGCAATAAAAACAGCTATTCACTAGTGCACCATATATATTGTAAACAGTAAGCTATACTGACTTTATCACACATTTAGACATAAGTATGTATGTGTATGTATATATGTATATATGAATATAAACTGCCAAGCAAAGGAACTCCTGGCACACCCATCTTAAAGTGCTGAGATTGTCAAAGCTCTGAAGTAAACAATGCCCAGGAAGGCAAAACAGGAACGGATGTTATTCCTGCAGATGTGTACAGAAATGGGGGTATGGTGTTGCTGAAGAAGCCAACAACCATGTGCTATATGGCGGGATAAAGTGCCTGAGTGCTATACATACAATACAAACACAGAATGAAACAATGCAACACAATGCAATGCAATGCAATGCAACACAACGCAGTGCAATGCAATATCATGCTTGTGATATAGTGCAAGACAAAACAACACAACATCAAAACTTACTGTTGACTACCTCTCACTTCAGACATCCCTTTGTCTGCAGAGACTCTTGCCCTGCGATTGAAGAGGTAGGACTTGATCCATTGGAACAAATTGTTTGCTGTACTGCAGGCATGCCAGAACAACACGCTCCCCCTCCTGTCTAGAGCTCTGCACCAGGTTGCCACAACCAGAAGAGCAGTTCTGCAGTGGATCCCAGCCCACTGCGGAGTCTCCGGGAATGAGCGAGCTGATATGCTTGCTAAGGAGGGAGCAAAAGAACAACCTAACAACAGCGTCAGCTACAGTGAGAAGAGGAGCATCATCAGGGCGCTTTCCATGCCGAGACGACACAGGGATGACTACCACCTGTTGTCTAGAGACAGCAAGTTGCCCTGGTGAGGTTGCGCACTGGTCACAATAGGCTGAACAGCCACATGTATCGCAAACTGAAGCTGGCGCCCTCCCCAACCTGTCTCTGCGGTCAAGAAGACCAAACCACGGAGCATATACTCCAAAGATGTCCCCTTCACCAGGTGGCAAGACAGGACGTGTGGCCGACAGACACTCCGCTGACAACCAAACTCCATGGCTGCAAACAGGAGCTGGAAAAGACGGCTGCATTCATCGCCCGGACTCAGATGATTGTGTAGCAGCGTACGCCAAGAAGAAGAAAGAAGAAGAGACATCCCTTTAGAATAGCTAGTCCTTGAAAAAGACAGACATAAAACAGCATTTTAACGAGGTTTAGAGGTCAGAAACGTAAACTTTTCTTGAGATCAACATTACGAGAATAGTGCCCAAATGCTTCCTCTCATGACTTTATGTCTGTTTTGAGCAGGGCCAGACAGACTATCATCACTAGGTGGACTGGAATTTTCTGGAGCAGACTTGAACCTGTACAGCCAGATTGGAAGACAGGACTTCTGCCTGTATGCCAATTGGAAAACACGAGCTCAGCCTGTATGCCAGTTACAAGACAGGAGTTCTGCCTGTATGCCAGATGGAAAACAGGAGTTCTGCCTGTATGCCAGTGGAAAACAGGAGTTCTGCCTGTATGCCAGATGTAAAACAGGAGTTCTGCCTGTATGCCAATTGGAAAACACGAGCTCAGCCTATATGCCAATTACAAGACAGGAGTTCTGCCTGTATGCCAGATGGAAAACAGGAGTTCTGCCTGTATGCCAATTGGAAGACAGGAGGTCTGCCTGTATGCTGATCGGAAGACAGGAGGTCTGCCTGTATGTTGATCGGAAGACAGGAGGTCTGCCTGTATGCCAATTGGAAGACAGGAGCTCTGCCTGTATGCTGATCGGAAGACATGAGGTCTGCCTGTATGTTGATTGGAAGACAGGAGGTCTGCCTGTATGCTGATCGGAAGACAGGAGGTCTGCCTGTATGCTGATCGGAAGACAGGAGGTCTGCCTGTATGTTGATTGGAAGACAGGAGTTCTGCCTGTATGCTGTTTGGACAACAGGAGTTCTGCCTGTATGCCAACTGGAAGACAGGAGCTGTGCCTGTATGCCGATTGGAAGACAGGAGCTCTGTCTGTATGCTGTATGTCAGTCAGACCACCAATATTTCAATAATGAACAAATCTGAACACGAACAGGTCATGATCTATAGAAGCAAAGTCAATTAATTTAAACTACTCTTCGACAATGGTAACAGCGTGTATGTTTAACTTCGGTAAGGTTTGAATGAAACAGCACACAATCAGACAAACAGGACATTGACCATTGATCCCAGTCATTTTATCACCACCCCACTTTTCCCCATCACCTCACTGATTACCCACGATTTGAATTCGAACGCTGGGCAAGACAATGCGACCGCCCACACTCCACTATCAACACGCTTCCTGTTGTTCCAGCAAACCCTCTGACCACTGGAAGCGATTGTCATGGGCCTGTAGACGTATCAATTTCCGTGCCGGACGGACTGGGACAGATAGAGCGGTCCTGTAAGAGTCAGCACATTGATTTAGGGACTGGCTCTCCTTACACGCAGCTATAAGATTCTTCCTCTTTACCGGACTCGCCTCTGTCTCTCTCCAATCGACTGACCGGTCACCGTGACCTTGTTAGTGTTCAGTCAATATGCCCACCACCCAGGCAACGCCCACGTAGGTAGTGAAAACTTTTCCTGCCTGATTTGTTCTTCAACGGTACAGGAACTTTCTGCTTGCTTACTTGCTTGCTTACTTACTTGCTTGCTTACTTGCTCGCTTACTTGCTTACTTACTTATTTACTTATCTATGAATAAGAAAATATTATCTTCACTTAGTTGATAGACGGGTGAGCATTTGGGTACTGACTAGGGGAAGGGGTTTTGTCATGTGAGACGAATTTATACAGAATAGCTAGTTGTGTTGTGATTCAGACCTTTAATTATATATTTATTTATTTTATATATGTGTTCATTTTCTGAAGGTAATGTACACAGATACATGCAACCAAGATTATTCCAGTGGTAGGCTGATAAAATGCCAGTATAAAATATAGACTAGGTAAAACATAGTCTAGGTAAGGTCTCAGGACCTGGCCAGCTCATGGTTTATGTGCAGGCTTAAAGGTGTGCCACGGTCATCATACACGTGGCACCTGTGACGTTAGTGCATATGGAATTCGTTCTGAGCGCGGAGACGTCATATTGAGAAACTGAAACTGAAACTGTTGTATGGTCGGGTTTTAGTCGGTTGGAAGTCTGCTCCTGGGCAAAGACTTGGGCTTGTAAGTCTACGTGGTCAAGGGTGTCAAGATACGCGGGGTAGAATTTTAAATTCACGTCGGATTTCCAACAGGAAGGTCCTTGGTTTGATCCACAAGGATACCTCCCCTTAGTGGGCAAAGGGTGGAAATTATTTTGATGTCAACATCGGTGCAAACCTGCCACTGCCTATCCCCCTTCATGAGCATCTGCATTCAAATATCAAATATACACGTAAAAGATCCTGTAAGTCATGTCAATGTCCAGTGTAGAGGTTAACGGGAACATGAAAATCCAACATGCACGCCCATGATCACCCAACACGCACGCCCATGAACACACAACACGCGCGCCCATGAACACCCAACACGCACGCCAATGAACACCCAACATGCACGCCCATGAACACCCAACATCACGCCCATGATCACCCAACATGCACGCCCATGATCACCCAACATGCACCTCCCATGAACACCCAACATGCACGCCCATGATCACCCAACATGCATGCCCATGATCACCAACAAGCACGCCCATGATCACCCAACATGCACGCCCATGAACACCCCAAAATGCACGCCCATGATCACCAACATGC
This sequence comes from Monoplex corrugatus, assembly GCA_030674185.1. Taxonomy (NCBI): domain Eukaryota; kingdom Metazoa; phylum Mollusca; class Gastropoda; order Littorinimorpha; family Ranellidae; genus Monoplex; species Monoplex corrugatus. Next base: position 73,839,285 of record CM060310.1, on the reverse strand, counting down.
ACGCCCATGAACACCCAACATGCACGCCTATGATCACCAACATGCACGGCCATGATCACCCAACATGCACGCCCACGATCGCCCAACATGCACGCCCATGATCGCCCAACATGCACGCCCATGATCACCCAACATGCACGCCCATGAAAAGCCAACATGCACGCCAATGAACAGCCAACATGCACGCCCATGAACAGCCAACATGCACGCCCATGAACAGCCAACATGCATGCCCATGAACAGCCAACATGCACGCCCATGAACAGCCAACATGCACGCCCATAAACACCCAACATGCACGCCCATGATCACCCAACATGCACGCCCATGAACACCCAACATGCAGACCCATGATCACCCAACATGCACGCCATGAACACCTAACATGCACACCCACCGAAGATGCAGACCCTGCAACAACATAGGTGAGTGTGGTCAGCTCACCTAACACCTCGAGTTCTCCATGTTACACAGTGAATCCAAAATGAGTTTGGAGAACATGCTATACAAGAACAATTTTTGATTTGGGAAAAAAAGAATATTAGGGCCAGCTGGCAATTGATTTACGAGTTGCACTGTGATCCTGCTTTCAATGAAAGGACACAACGCCAACGTTTCCATATTTTGTTTAGCAGTTTGTCTTTGTGAAAGGCCGGTGATCTCACTGGATTAGGAATACATCTCTGTCCATTTACCTCTGGCTACTGACCACACACCTCAGAGGCTGGGACACAAACACTGATGGTTTCATTCACAACGTCACTGTTCAAAGTCTTACAGATGTGTCCAGTATTGGGGAGCACACAGGGGCCATGTCAACTGTGTGCAGAACGGGAGGGCTTTTTATCCTCCCTACTTACTCTGTCTCTGTCTGGTTTCCATATTTATGTTTCTGTAACTCACTCACTGTCTCTAAAAATTAAACATGGATTGCAGAGCTCTCTCTCTCTCTCTCTCTCTCTCTCTCTCTCTCTTCTTCTCTCTCTCTCTCTCTCTCTCTCTCTTCTTCTGAATTGTTTAAAGTCCTTGGTCTCTTTTTCAATATTTTTTGTGTTCGAATGTCTATCATTGATGTGCCAAGTTCTTGATTGTTTTCATAATATCATAATTCATTTATGTGACTCGTAGTGTAGACCCACTGTGGCAGAGGGCTCGATGTAGACAGTTTTAATTTTATGCTCAATCACGGCAATGTCAAGCACCAGCATCTTCTTCTTCTTCTTCTTCTTCTTCTTCTTCTTCTTCTTCTTCTTTTCTTCTTCTCTCTTCTCCTCTCTCTCTCTCTCTCTCTCTCTCATTCTCTCCCCCCTCCCTCTCTTGCTCTCCACTCTCTCATGATCTCTCCTTTTCTGTAATACTGCATTGAATGATGCATTTGGCTATGGTGATTATGCACTCTTGTTTTTCTCCCTTGTTCTGTCTGTTTACTAGGCTGCACTTCAAGGCGTATACAGTGTTATTGCATCGACATAGACAATATAAGAATACTCGTTTCTCTAGTTATAAACCCTATCTGAGGCGGACTCAAACAAATGGGAGGAACTGTATGGGAAAAAATACCACTTATACAGATAATTTGAAACAAACGTCAAACGAGTCCATTGTTATGGGCTGATATGAACAAGAAAGTGTGTAGCGTGCTTATACAGTCTGAATGTGTTAATTGGTCGACTGTCTACACATTTACATACACTAAGACACGCTCTCCCACATGGACCATTTCCTGTTTTCTGCTCTCGCCTCAAGCGGAAGGGATACAACTCTGTTAGATGTTGGGAACCGATTGTGGCCCTTTGCCTTGTCTCTTCGAAGATCACAGCAATGACGAAGCTCAGAACAGCGGTGTTTATACAGAAAGAGGGATGGGTGGGTGGTAAGACGTTACGGATCATTTATTCATAAACCTCAACAGTAAAGAAAAATATGGCGTCTAACGTTTACAGTCATACGAGCATGCCTGTATTTTACATTTTCACCACAGGGTTAAGTGTTTTGGCAACTGGAATAATTCTTCAAAGTGACCATAGTTAAATGTATCAAACAAGAAAACGCAGACTGCACATCTTGTAGCAAATCCCTCTGTGGCGTAATCTTCATGCTACTCAGTGCATCTCTATAATATATCAGTTTCAGCTTCAATCTAAGTCTCTCAAGATACAACGTCTTGGTGACTGGAATAAATTCTAAATCAGTGCAGCATTGATGGTACAGATGCCATGTGGTGGACAGATTCCAAAATGATCATGGTATAAACTCTATAGCTGCGCAAAGCCCTATACGTTGGCAAGGTCATGGGTGTATGCCTGTGTCATGCTTATAGGATGATAATAATGATAATGATAACAATAACAATAACAGCAATAATGCAATAATAATATGATAATAAAACAACAACAATACAATGATAACAACAAAAACAACAACAGTAACAACAATAATAACACGACGAAGAAGAAAAAGGAGAAGAAGAATTCTGTTTGTATAGCGTAAACAGTCATCGCTGAAGAATGCTTGTTGCACTTGACCTCGTATCAAGCAGAATAAAAAGAGTGGGATGAGGTGCCTGTGCTGGTGGTGACCAGGTCCACACATTACTGCAGTATAAACATATCACTTGTGCTGGTGGTGACCAGGTCCAACATTACTGCAGTATAAACATGATCACTTGTGTGGTGGTGACCAGGTCCACAACATTACTGAGTATAAACATGATCACTTGTGCTGTGGTGACCAGGTCCACACATTACTGCAGTAAAAACATGATCACTTGTGCTGGTGGTGACCAGGTCCACACATTACTGCAGTATAAACATGATCACTTGTGCTGGTGGTGACCAGGTCCACACATTACTGCAGTATAAACATGATCACTTGTGCTGGTGGTGACCAGGTCCACACATTACTGCAGTATAAACATGATCACTTGTGCTGGTGGTGACCAGGTCCACACATTACTGCAGTATAAACATGATCACTTGTGCTGGTGGTGACCAGGTCCACACATTACTGCAGTATAAACATGATCACTTGGCTACATAATTTAATGCTCTTCCGTTCTGAACAGTGTGTTCATTCTCTGTGATAACTCCCCAATATTAGATATAAACCTCCACGGAGACAGTTAAGTAGAGGCGATATATATCGTCTCTACTAATTAACCTGTCTCCGATAGGGTTTACATTCTCTGTCTTCTGTGTCTGTCTGTCTGTTGTCTGTCTGTCTGTCTGTGTCTCTCTCTCTCTCTCTCTCTCTCTCTCTTCTCTCTCTCGTGATCTCATTTCCTTCAACTTTGTACAGTGGTACACAGAACCGATATTGTTGTACGGATGTGAAAAGTGGACAGTCAACACGCAAAGTCAGAAAAAGATTGAGGCAATGAAATGTGCTTTCTGTGAGGAATGTTTAAAGAGCTACATGGACAGTAAAGAAAACAAAACGATACAGTCTTAAAAGGAGGCAGACACAAGAAGAACATTGATAAAGTTAGAAAAGACAAGCAACATTTAGAGGACATTTATTTAGGCAAGAGAATTTAGAGCACCTAGTCACAACAGGAAAGCTGGAGGGAAAATGAGTACCAGGTAGACCCACGGAGCAAATATTGGACAGACTCACGGAGTGAATGAAGACAGGGTGGGAGAAGTACTATTCAGCACAAAGGATAGATTCGTATGGAGGAACCATGATCACCAACGCTAATCGACAAGGCACATGACGATGAAGATGACATTTGCCAACTTATTTCTTCCTCTTTTTTTTCTGCAATTAAGTTGTCCTGTTTCTCTGTCTGTTCATCTGTTATTCTCAGCTGTTTTCTCTGTCTCTGCGTATGTCTGTCTTGACTGTCTGTCAGTCTTGACTGTCTATCTGTTTTGACTGTCTGCCTGCCTGCCCGTCTGTCCGCTCTCTCTCTCTCTCTCTCTCTCTCTCTCTCTCTCTCTCTCTCTCTCTCTCTCTCTCGATCGCTCAACAACAGCTGGCCCTTGAAAAACTAACAGACAACTTCTCGACATCGGCGGAAAATCAAAGGTAGTCAACAGACGTTCGTCATTCAATTTCTGTGTCTGGTCCACGCAACTGAAATGAGCTTCCCTTGTCTCTTTGACGGTCACGTACTGTCTTCCTTCAAATTAGACTTGAAGACATTCCTTTTATGTC
>CM060310.1:73797627-73830127 GCA_030674185.1 Monoplex corrugatus | reverse complement strand
CCCTGCAAGTCCGTCCAATATTTTCTCCCTGGGTCTACCTGGTACTCTATTTCCCCCCAGCTGTCCCCACGCAACACACCTAAAATGCAAGACATGTCTTTCCGTATGCTCAACCACCACAATTATAGGCCCCAAGTCCCCTCACATGAAAATCGCAAAAACAAGTTACATATCCAACCCAGAACACTGTCCACGTGATCAACTGCTTTAAATGCTTTCAACTTTACACTGGTGAATCCAGACGCACCCTTGACACACGTTTTAAAAGAACAAGAACACTTGGCTGATGTTCAGCATCAAACAGAAAACAGTTTCAAATCATTTCAGTCAGTCAGACCACTTGATCAGTGACTGTGTGAAAGGTCTTTGGTTCCTCTGCAGTCGCAGCATCACAGAAGAAAAGACGTGGAATTCCGTCTTACACAGAAACCAGGAACATGAAAACCACATGGTCTCAATGACAAACTACAACAATATCACTACAAAATGCTTATCATTATTTTGTTCAGTTTTTTTCACTGCCCATACCAACATGTTTACCATTCTTTGTATGCACACGATTGCCTTAGCTGTGTGCATATATGCCTGGTATGTCTACACACGCGCGCACACATGCATGTGTGTGTGTGTGTGTGTGTGTGTGTGTGTGTGTGCGCGTGCGTGTGTGCGCGCGTGCGCACGTGTGTGTGTGTGTGTGTGTGTATGTGTGTGTGTGTATGTGTGTGTGTGTGTGTGTGTATGTGTGTGTGTGTGTGTGTGTTCAGTGTCTACAGATGGTGAATCCATTGTCCATGCACGAATATTCCTGGTTTGTGTAGTTTTGATGAATTTATACAAATAACCGTTTTTAGTTGTGTGTCCATGTATGCTTCGCATAATTACTGACAAGTGATATACTTTCTAACACTTAATATCTTACCCGATTGATACTGATCGTTTTTCTTTGAAATGCCCCCCTCCCCCTTTCCAACGAAGTCTTGGCTTAATGGCTGCACATTTTTCCATGCTTTTTATTAGTGTCCATTTCTTCTGCATTAGACAGACCCAGCCTCGGTTTTTTTCCTCCGGGTACTCCGTTTTCCCTTCATCCCCTTGGCTTTTGGCTTAGAAAGTTTTTTTCTGTCTTTTTTAATGTCAGACTGGATTTGATGCACTAGGCACAATCCGTTTACATCAGCCTCACCTCTCACAATCGTATTTTCCAGTCATTCAACCATATATCAGAGCCTGGAATTGCTAAAAAAAAGAGGAAACTTCTAGGGAGGTCCGGGGGCATGCTCCCCCGGAAAATTTTTAAAATCAAGACTAAAATCTGTGCATTCTGAGGCATTCTGGAGACAAATTTAAAGGCATCTAACACACTGAAAATCACAATGAATATCAGTCAAAAGAGTATTTAATAAACATTGGGCACAAGATCAGGATCCATCATACACAGCAGATCGTTTCAGTGTATGGTCGTCGATTTTTTTTTAACGCGAAAAATATTTTTTTGCGCGATTTTCGATTTTGATTTCCGCGGAAATCCTCGTTTCCACGACGAATTCCAGGCTCCGATATATACAATATATAGACACACTCTTTCTCTCAAGACGAAACGTTCAAATAGTGCATTACAGTCTGTTGATTTATAATATTCGACCCTGGTCATGTTCAGGTTAAAACAACGATTATATGGTACGATTACTTTTATGTTGTAGAATACATTTGTCTCCCGTTTCTTAGTAACCGCTATACACATCCACTACTTTTCTCCTTCTTAGCTAGACGTTTGATAAGTTGTCTAAGTTGTCTATTGGTGTGTGTGTGTGTGTGTGCGTGTGTGCGTGCGTGCGTGCGTGCGTGCGTGCGTGCGTGCGTGTGTGTATGTGTGTGTATGTGTGTGTGTGTGTGTGCGTGCTATGTGATGTGCATTTCATTCTCTGTTGTTTTTGTGTACGCTTGACAAAGACCAGTTGGCCGAAAATTTGCACTTTTTAAAAAAAATTTTTTAAAAATCAAATAGGAGTTCTAATTCTATATTTGTGTTTTTCTGGTTCGTATTCACATTTTACTTTTGTGAAAGTGAAACTTTGTCAACAAAGTAATAAAATCGATCACTTTGTCAGACCAATGTTGGTGTTTCAGATCAAAACGACCTTATATTTTTGATAAAATTTAGTTAGTCATTCCACAGGGATCTTGCCACATTACTCTTCCGTAGCAGACGCATAATGGTTTCTTCTTCATAGCCACAACAGGAATTGAGCCAAGCACAAACTTTCAAACGATATGAACTGACCTCATCTCAAATTTAAAAGTATGCTGCCGAGGTTTTCAGTGCAAAACTCACAACGAATGTGACAAAATTGACCCTGTGAGACAACGTACACAAAACATCGTTCTTGGTGGCGACACCGCTGAAGAGTCACAGGGGACGTCCCAAATAACGGGTTCTCCTGAAACATACTGCTTTGATGTGAGGTAGCCTAGAAATAGGGCACATTAACCCTTTGACGCCCGCACCCTGTCCATCAGCATCCTGCATTATCAACCATGCGAGCAAAGCAAAAACTTAACCCTTTGACTCCATCACCCTATCCACCAGTTTCCTGCAGGAAGCTGGTGGATAGGGTGATGGAGTGAATGGGTTAATTTTTTTGCAGTTGGTGGCTAGGGTTCGGGGGGGTCAAAGGGTTAATGTGTGAAGGCACTAGATCGAGGTTTATCGAAATTTGATAAAACTGTCATTTACTCTCTCTCTCTCTCTCTCTCTCTCTCTCTCTCTCTCTCTCTCTCTCTCTCTCTCTCTCTCTCACTCGGTCGGATAGCTGGTGTGAGTTGTGTGGCTATGTCCCGGGATTTGTCATCTCCCAACCTTGCTATTCGGCTTGCGAACAAGGTGACTGATGACTAGTTCCGAATGGGTCACGCAACGCATAGACAGCCCCCCCCCCCCCCTTTACTCGGCGAAATGGCTGCCACGTGGCATTGGAAGCTGGGAGGCTATTGTTTGTCCAGTGGTGATGCACCGTTCCTCCGAGTCCCATCCAGCACCCCGGTGTATTTCTTCTTAATTATTCATTTGTCACCTTCACTGAATACATACATAGAAATATGGATGTACTTAGTAAGTTTGTTCCTTTTCTCATACTGAAGACAGAAGCAGGGAAGTTTCAGGTCTTTTTCTCAAAATTTTTTGTATCTAGAGTTTGTTTGTAATCTTACGCTTGACAAAGGCCAGTTGGCCGAAAATTTGCGCCTGTCTTGTTTTGTTGTATTAAATACGCGTTCATATTCTTCTTTCGTGTTTTTTTTTCCTGGTTCCTATTTGCTTGAATGCGGGCAGTCACACTTGTTTTGGATATACAAAAAGTTTAATATTCAAGGTTTCAGGATTACCCAGACAACATTAGAAGGCTGGCTAGAAAGTAGGGTTTACACTGCACATCTTCGTGAAGCTAGTTTGCTTCAGTCATCTTTTCAGTTTCGCGCCGCTTTATTCATCATCAAGATATTTCTCTTTCCCGGTGAGCACTGGCCTTCACGTTTTCAGTGACTAGCTTCTTTCATGCTCGTCGTTCTTCCTGCTTGACAGTCTCCATCTAAGACATGATATCAAAACCAAACCATATATTTCGTTTTATTCCTTTTCTCAGTAAAATTATTTGTAGCTTCGGCAATGGTAACAAGAGGGGGGAAATATATTGTTACATGTAAGCCTCTTATCAGACCAAAGCAGAGTTCAATGCACCGTGCTTCCAGATCTGTTAAGAACCACAGATTAGTGGCTGGCTCCATGGAAAGTGCTGAATACTTAAAAGATCAAGACCTTACCAGTGTTAGCGAATAAACCATTTTGGTGATGTCAGCTCAATGTTCGAGAAAGTATTCAAGTCTCAACATACGTCCATGTCAAAATCTCGTCTGTAAAGTACATTGTCTTTGGTGTAGGCTGGCAAAGCACGAGTGGTTTGTATGTGTGTAGAATGGTTTAACGAGAGAGAGAGAGAGAGAGAGAGAGAGAGAGAGAGAGAGAGAGAGACAGAGAGAGAGAGACAGACAGACAGAGAGAGAGAGACAGACAGACAGAGAGAGAGAAAGAGAATGATGAAGAAGAAGAAAAAGATATATTAAGTGCTTGTGTCATGTTCGTGACAGGTGTATAAAATAACAATAACTATTATTATACCACCAGCATCAGCAGCAGCACACCACCACAAAGACCGATAATCATAATAATAATGTTAACAACAAGAAATAAGTAAATGATAAATAAATAAATGAATACATGAATAAACAAACAAATAAAGAATAAACAAATAAATAAATAAACCAATAATGAAGTTTTTGTCTTTCGAATACCACTTATGTCAAGTAAAAGTCTGTTTTGTTCGCTTGTCTTTGTTTTTTCCGTTTCTTGGTTCTCACCATTGCAAGGGAAGCAGGTCTGGTTTCCCTCTCTTCAGGCTGAGGGTACGCACCTTCATCTAATCTACACAATAATTCAGTATTCGACAATCGTTTTCTTTTTATAACAAAATACAGTTTCTACTGGTAAATTCAAATGCTTACTTTAGACAATTTTTCCACTGAGTCGACCAGTTCAACCCAGACTGAAAAGAATTTCAAGAAAAGCCCAACTTCCGATTACGAAAGAAGATTTAGTTTGTTCAACGGTACGTATCTGCTCAGTTTACAGAAATGAGTTTGGCAGAGACTTTCATCCTCAACAGACCTGCCTGTTGTAGTCTGTGGCAGAGTTCATTTACCATCCCTCCACATGGACCATTTCCTGCCGGCATGCCAAGTCCTGCTCTTATCTGGGGCTGAAGGGACACAACTGAATCAGGCACTCGATGGGAACAGATTGCGGGCCCTGTCTTATATCTTAGGGGGATACTGCAAACATGATGCTGTCCACCACAAACACTAGAAAAGTTGGCGGTAGTGATATTTACGGAGAAAGACAGAAGGCTGGAGACGAGAATGAAGAAGACGTTGACGTGGTTAATCTGTACTTCTAAACCGGTAACGAGGATGTATACCATCCTTTGTAATCCATGAGTGTGACCACTATTATCGGTTTGAACACTATTTAACGCATTAACTGTAACAACAAATACAAATTACAACATAATAATCAAAAAGAAGCAACAGAAATAGAAACAGAAGAAGTGGAAGAAGAGGAGGAAGAAAAAGACGAAGATATGAAGAAGACGGAGGAAGGAGAAGAAGAAGAAAGAGGAAGAGGAAGAAGAGGAAGAAGAAGAAGAGAAGAAAGGAGAAGAAGAAAGAAGAAGAAGAAGAGGAAGAAAGAAGAAGAAAAAAGAAGAAAGAAGAAGAAGAAGAAAGAAGAAGAAGAAGAAGAGGAAGAAGAAGAAGAAGAAGAAGAAGAAGAAGAAGAAGAAGAAGAAGAAGAAGAAGAAGAAGAAGAAGAAGAAGAAGAAGAAGAAGAAGAAAGAAGAAGAAGAAGAAGAAAAGAAGAAGAAGAAGAAGAAGAAGAAGAAGAAGAAGGAAGAAGAAGAAGAAGAAGAAGAAGAAGAAGAAGAAGAAGAAGAAGAAGAAGAAGAAGAAGAAGAAGAAGAAGAAGAAGAAGAAGAAGAAGAAGAAGAAGAAGAAGAAGAAGAAGAAGAAGAAGAAGAAGAAGAAGAAGAAGAGAGAAGAAGAAGATGCGAAGAAGAAGAGAAGAAGAAAGAAGAAGAGAAGAAGAAGAAGAAGAAGAAGAAGAAGAAGAAGAAGAAGAAGAGAAGAAGAAGAAGAAAGAAGAAGAAGAAGAAGAAGAAGAAGAAGAAGAAGAAGAAGAAGAAGAAGAAGAAGAAGAAGAAGAAGAAGAAGAAGAAGAAGAAGAAGAAGAAGAAGAAGAAGAAGAAGAAGAAGAAGAAGAAGAAGAAGAAGAAGAGAAGAAGAAGAAGAAGAAGAGAAGAAGAGAAGAAGAAGAAGAAGAAGAAGAAGAAGAAAGAAGAAGAAGAAGAGAAGAAGAAGAAGAAAAGAAGAAGAAGAAGAAGAAGAAGAGAAGAAGAAGAAGAAGAAGAAGAAGAAGAAGAAGAAGAAGAAGAAGAAGAAAAGAAAGAAAGAAGAAGAAGAAGAAGAAGAAGAAGAAAAGAAGAAGAAGAAGAAGAAGAAGAAGAAGAAGAAGAAGAGATACAAGGCTTACACCTCCGACACAATCAAAGTTCATTGCATTGGATATTCAGGTACATTAATAATCAAAGCAGTATGGCTCAAGACCAAATGCTAGTCAGTAAACATATGACCACTGTCCATTTTAATCTTTAAAAGTGCTAAGGACTTCAGGCCAAATCCCACCCACCAGTAACATATGGCCACTGTCAGTTTTAATCTGTAAAGGTATTGTAGATTCAAGGCCAAATGCCAGCGAGTAACATACGACTATTGTCCATTTGAGTTTTAAAAAAAAAAGTTTTATAGGCTCATAGCCGCACGCCAGGCAGTCACATACGGCTGATGTCTATTTCAGTTTTTAAAGGTGTTACAGACGCAAAGCCTAGCAGTAACATAAGGCTGCTGTCCATTTTAGTTTTTAAAAAGACTTTGTAGATTCAAAGCTAAATGCTAACAAGTAACGTCTTTTAAAAGTGTTGGGATTCAAAGCCAAATGCTAACAAAGTAATGTATGGCTGTTGCCCATTCTAATCTTTAAAGGTGTTGTAGACTCAAGGCAAAATTTTAATCCCTACGTACTTTTGCTTGTATAAGCTTCATGCTCGATATAGACTGTAGTTCTCACCACTGTTCCACACCATCATCTCACTCACTCATAAAGCTTTGATGCAGGTTGGACAGTCTTATAACACTCGAAGTTTTCATGCACAAGTATCCAGGCTGTGTCAGCGTTGTATTTGATATAGTCTTCTTCCTGATGTAATTCAGATAATGCTAGTATGTCCGACGTATATAATCATCCCGGATAAGCGATGGAAAGAAGCCTTCTAACTGACACCACTGGAACAGCCATTATGTTCAGACGGGTAATAAGGTCAGTCTAATGCAGCGCATACCGGGTTTGAACTCAAAACTGTTGGCATTAGAATCCAACGCTCAATCAACTGAGCCATTATAGCCTGTATTTTATACAGAATCTACAATCCCAGTAGCAGTACATGTATATAAACGCAGTGTCTGCAACCGTTGGATTCACTTGCATCATTTTGAACATGATATATCAAGTCCCTGCGATGTTTTCTCACAATTAACTTGAGGCTGAAGACGTAACACGACTTTACATTAGCTAAAATAATTTTCATCTTTACCTTCTTTCCTTCTCTCCAAATATACCGTTGCATTAACAGATAATGTTTACCCACTTACCAGTAAGTTGTCATTCACTAAGTCACTCATACATAGTCATTTGTTCATTTTGGAGAAAGTCTCTAGCAGACTTGTTGGTTCAATTAGCCGAGCCACGAACTGGAGATCTGTTATAACAGCAGCTTGTAAGGCATCCTTCCCACCAATACCCCCACTCCTCTGTCTCTCTCTACAAACACTACAGCTGCCGGCTTCTTGTTATTTGTCATGGAGACTGTCATGGCAGCAGTCTCCCCAAGACAGAAGACAAGGCCCGCAATCACTTGTCTGATAGAGTTGTGTCCCTTCAGCCTGAGGCCAGAGTAGAAAATGGCCGGAAATGGCCCGTGTGTAGGGGCGGTAATTGAACTCTGCCAGAGAATGCACTGCACACATACGTTCTCTGCAGACGAAAAAGGAGGAGTGTGCAAGTTTAAGATTCACCTGCCTCCCTGGAATCTTTGTGCAGATGTGGCTGTTCCAACATTTGAACAATTTGAAATGAACAGCCTTCTGAATGTTCAGCAGTTGGACAAAATTTTATTCCTCTCTCTTTGAAACAACAATGCCAGACAAACACTTAACATCGAGCTACCCCCGTGGGGATGCCGGGGGCTCTTCCCGTTTAAACAGCATCCCCACCTTTTCGGAATTTTGTGCTAGATATTTCCTCTCTTGTCACTGTCTGTTTCTTTCTTCCTCCTTTGCTCTCTGTCATTTCTTCCAATAAATTTTTTGCCTTCCAGGTCCATTCACATGTATATGTTCGATGAAGTCTTACGTACTTTCTCTTAGCATTGATAATTGGGTACATGTATTAAATGCACTTTTGACTATAGGGAAATGAGATATGCGGAAGCAACTTTAGGTAATGTTTTAGTGTCTTTAGTTATGTTTAAAATTGTATTCAGGTATGTTTTTGATGCCCTGTGCGATAAATTGGATGGAGTAATCAAAGCCAGGAGCATCTCCTTAGGTTACGTGCGCGAACGCATTGATAAGTGCAATTTTCTTCTTTTTTTCCTGTTGAAGCATTGTGTATGTTTTGAAATGGTTATGCCCTGATATGACTCTACGCAGTCGGCTGGGGTTTAAACAAAAGTAACAGTAACACTAACACAGAGCTATCGAAATATTCAACTCTGTAGATGTGAGAGTGAAGAAATGAAAACAATATATTATGGTCAGGTTTTCATAAGCTTGGTTCATTTCTGAAAAAAGAATTGACACACTGTGAGGCAACTAGGGGGATTTCAGAACTAGTAATAATGATACTACTACTACTACTACTACCGCTGCTGCTGTTGCCGCTGCTGCTGCTGCTGCTGCTGCTGCTGTTACCACCACCACCACCACCAGCCTTACCATTACTAACCAATAAATTGAATAATATAGTAATTAGTACCATCGTTGTCACCATTATTATTATCCTCGTCGTCATCGATGATGATGATGATGATGATAACACTAATTCAAATAATAAAAGTGATGATGATCTTCTTCTTCTTCTTGGCGTACGCTGCTACACAATCATCTGAGTCCGGGCGATGAATGCAGCCGTCTTTTCCAGCTCCTGTCTGCAGCCATGGAGTTTGGTTGTCAGTGGAGTGTCTGTCGGCCACATGTCCTGTCTTGCCACCTGGTGAAGGGGACATCTTTGGAGTATATGCTCCGTGGTTTGGTCTTCTTGACCGCAGGGACAGGTTGGTGATGATGATGATTATGATGATGATGATGATGACCACTTGTACAAGCCTCACGTCACTACAGTCCTAAGCGCTTCACAAACGCATGGGAGACACAGGACACACACACACACACACACACACACACACACACACACACACACACACTCACACACGTAAGTCAAACGAATGTCATCCCTACCCCTACGATGAAAACAGATAAAATATAATACATACACCGTGAAATAAGCAATACACATGAATCAATATAATGCCTATTTCCATGTGTCAAACTAGTCATGCAACAACTCCCTTCAGCCCTCAAAAAAATCTTCAAAGACATAAATGCAACGAGTACCCCTCTCTCTCTCTCTCTTTCTCTCTGTCTCTCTCTTTCTGTCTCTCTCTCCATATCTCTGTTTATCTCTGTGACCATTACCATATCCAAACATTTCCATACAACAGTAATCAAAGTATAGGTGAAATCATTAGTTTTGCATTCAGTGGAGGTGACGAATGAAATATAAACGTTACGATCAACAACAGACCCCTAATGGATAAAACTTGTTACTCGATATTTTTGTCCAGCTTGCAGTCTGGTGCCTATTGAGATGTAATTATTCTGTTTCAGGAAAGACCGTTATTTGGAATACCCCATGTGGGCTGTGTGTCTCAGGACGAACTGAGTGTGTCACCATCAAGAACGATGTTTTGTGTTCCCTGACTGCCACAGTGTCGTTTACCTCACATTTACTCACTCTCTCTGTCTCTCTCTCTGTCTGCCTGTCTGTCTGTCTCTTTGTCTGTCTGTCTCTGTCTCTCTCTCCCTTACTCTCTCTCTCTCCCTCATTCTCCCTCTCTCACAAACACATACACACGTACACGCACGCAAGCAGACAAGCACATACACGCATGCACGCGCGCACACACACACACACACACAGTCATACTTACTCACAAACACACACACAGTCATACTTACTCACAAACACACACACACACACACACTCACACACACACACACACACACACACGTGCACGCACACACACACACACACACACACACGTGCACGCGCACACACACACACCACATACTCATACTCGCACGCGCGAGCACACACACACACACACACTCTCTCTCTCTCACACACACACACACACACACACACACACACACACACACACACACACACACACACTCACACACACACAGAGCTCGCGTGCATATTCTGATACAGACGTCTTTCACACTGCCAAGAGTCAGTCCAGCTGGTGTGGTATTACTGTACAATTTGAGGACAAAGCTTTCAAGCTGTCTTTGGTTTTGACGTCTCAGTCTTGCTTAATGATGACCTGTCTTGAGGCTGGCCGGTTTCTACAGATTAGTTTTGTTATTTTTGTTTAAAGCCCAGCCGTCTGCTTAGAGCCATACATCAGGGCTATAACCAGTTCAAAACATACACCTTACTTCAACAGGAAAAAAGGAAAAGAAAATTAAAAGTACATCGTATCAATGCATTCGCGCACATAATCTAAGGACATGCCCCTGGCGTTGACCATTCGGTCCAATTTCTCGCACATGGGGTGTCATGTGCGCAGGGTGGTGCACATGATTTTTTGTGTCGTGTGCATTGAGTGATGTATGCATGAGTTTTTATGTTGTGCGAGCAAGGAATTTTTTGTATGTGCACATGCGTGGTATGATACAGAATTCTAAACACAGCTCACCCAAGTTAGGGACTTGGGTGGAATGGGTTTTGCAGTACACTTCGCCTAGAGTCTCCAGAAAAAGGAGAAGAAGAAGAAGAGGAAGGAGAAGAAAAAGAACAAGAAGAAAGTGAAAAGAGATAGTAAAGAAAAAGAAGGCGAAACAAAAAAAAGAGAAGAAAGAAAGAAGTAGAAAAAGGAGAAAAAGAAGAAGAGGAAGAAGGTGAAAAAGGAGAAGAAAAAAAGAAAATGAATTAGAAGGAGAAACAGAAGAAAAAAAAGAAGAAAAATAAAAAAAAAGGCGGAAAAGGATAAGGAGAAGAAGAAAGAAGGATGAGAAGAGTAAGGAGAAGGTGAAGAAGGGGAAGAAGAAGGAGACGAGGAATAGGAGACGAAGAAGGAGGAAACGAAGGAGATGAGGAATAAGGAGATGAAGAAGAAGGAGACGGGGAAAAAGGAGACGAGGAAGGAGGAGAAGAGGAAGAAGGAGAAGGAAAAGAAAGAGGAGCAGGGGACGAGGAATAGGAGACGAAGAGGGAGGAGAAAACGAAGGAGGAGAGAAAGAGTACATGTATGAAGGTGCGTGGTTGTGTATGTTGTATGTTGTATGAGTGATGGGTGAAAGTTGGTAATAATAAATGTAAATAAAATATATATATCGCAGTTTGTTTAGTGCCGTTGGTTGAAAGGAGTGAGTGCTGTTGCGTGATGGACAATGCTTTTTGCATGTGTTTGAGTGCGTGAACATGTGTACGCTGGTGAAAGACTGGGATTTGTACCCTCTGACAGGAAAAGGGGTTAAATTTTGACTTGTATCCCCTCTGACAAGTGTTTGATTTGCATAATTTTTTTTATGCAGTTATTTGATTGAATGCAGATTTCTCTTTAAGAATAGCCTGTTGTTTGCTTCATTTATCGCGCTTTCTCTTTTTTCGTAAATAAGCTTGGAGTTCGTGTGTTTTTTTGTGTGTTGCTTACTTTTCTTTTCTTTGACATTTATTTCTTTTTGATAATCTTGTTTCCCCCAGATAGTAAAAATGGATAATTTTGATAAACATTTTGAACAAGCTCAGCGCTTGCAGCTTTCTGGGGAACAAGTTAATAATTATATTCAACAGTGTATTGAGCGTGATGAGCCCCAGAAACAAAGAGAACATGAGGCAAAACAAAGAGAAGCTACGGAAAAACGGAACACGAAAAAGAGGAAAGTGAAAAACAAAGAGAACATGAAAAAGAAATGAAGGAAATAGAAAGACAGAGAGAGAGAGGAAAGTGAAAAACAAAGAGAACATGAAAAAGAAATGAAGGAAATAGAAAGACAGAGAGAGAGAGAGAGGAAAGTGAAAAACAAAGAGAATATGAAAAAGAAATAAAGGAACATAGCTTTAAGTTGCGTCAACTGGAATTAGAGGCAGAGGTAGAGTTAGAGAGGCTAAATTTTCAAAAAGAAACCAAAGATTCGCCCTATAAAACTTCTTCCAGTAGCTCTCAGCCCAAGTCCTCATATATCCCAAAACTTCCTCCATTCGATGAGCATAGGGATGACATCGATTCGTTTCTTTTTTGGTTCGAGAGTCACGCGACTTCTTGCAGTTGGCCTCGTAAAAAATGGACTTTATACGTCGCGTCGCTTTTTAAGGTTAGTGCATTAGTGCTATATCATACCCTTGCGGCAAAAGACGGACTTACATGGGACCAATTGAGAGAAGAACTTTTGAAAAAATTTCAGTGCACCGCAGATGGTTTCTGTGACAAATTTCGCACAGTCCATCCTGAAAAAGGTGAATCTTTTTCCATCGTTCCTTATAATAATGTCCCATTATCTGGATCGATGGATTGAACTTTCGCAAACTGAGAAAGATTTTGATAGTCTTCGGGATCTCCTTTTGAAAGAACAGCTTTTACAAAGTGTCAGTAAAGATCTCGCTGTCTTTTTGCGCAAAAGAGAAATTCACACTGCAGAAAAAATGTGCCAGGCCGCGGATCAGTACCAAGTTGCTCATCCAGAAAAAAACACTGCCCGAAAAAGTGATTTTTCTGTTTTCGACGCAAATGTCTGTCTATTCGCCAAATAAAAACCAGTTTGTCTGGAACTTTGGTCGCGGTGGGTATAACGCTCCACCACCTCGTTATCAAAAACCATCGCCTCGTTTTGGCAATCCACCTCATTTTGGTAATGCAACACCTCAACAGAGGACGAATGGCCCTCAGACAAACCATTTCGGTCATGGTGAATATAAAGGACATCCTTTTCCAGACCTAACCCTGGTGAGAGACAAAACTTTTTCCCCACCCCACGTTCTCCCGTTGCTACAGGTAAATCCCATACCAGTAGACAAAAACAACATAACACACAAGGTGTCCCCAAGTGTAATCATTGTGGATGCAAGTTCCATTTTATAAAACAGTGCCCTAATGTGAACACATCATCAGCAGTGAATGTGGCTTCACATGGGGTGAGTGACAATAATATTACACAGGAGGAGGGACATCAGACCCTAGTTTCACAGGCATCTACTGCTGGATTGTGCGTGGAGAAATGCTGTGTGAACGGGTATGATGCTACTCTTCTGAAAGATACAGGCTGTATTACAGCAGGGGTCAAGAAGTCTCTGGTGCGACCAGAGCAGTACACAGGTGAAACACTGAATGCCATTCTTTCGAGGGTAAAACTGAAAGATTTCCTCTTACAGACATTGAAGTCTTAACCCCCTATTTCACAGGTACACTTCTGGCCTGTGTCATTAAAGAACCAGTCACTGATTTGATACTAGGTAACTTACCTGGGGTGGCAACTGTGCACGGGGGTCACAGAGGAACATTTGTTCCATGTAATGTATCCACTAGGCGACAGGTACGTGCTTACCATTGTGGATGTAGCCACTTGCAATCCCGAAGCCATACTACTGAAAAAGATGGACACAATCTCGGTCGCAGAAGATTTGATAACCGTTTTCAGTTGCATGGGTTTGCTAAAGAAAATCATCTTAGATTGTGGGACATAGTTCACTCCAGATGTAATGAAAGAAATAAGCACATTTCCTCTCGAGGGAATGGGTAGCTAACATATGACGTAGCATAATAATCCACTGATGCTGATTTTGACATACGAATGTAGTTAGGTCAGACTTCTTTTCATACCTAAGAATGTGAGAAATTTAAAAAAAATTGTTTTCTTATGGGTATGAATGTGTTGGTTATTGGTTCGTGTTTCATCCTAACGATAAATTTAGATTTCTCATATAGACAAAGAGTGTGATGCTTTTTGTATTAAAGTTATGAGAGGCAAGAATTTTTTATCTGTGTGACTTGAGGAGGCACAGGTTTTGTGCCCATGGTTTGTTTGGGGTGTAACATGATCACTTTATTGTTCACTGTGATTTTGATTATATGGAATTCAAGATTTTGGAGTTAGTTGTGAATGCAGCTGGCACTTTGATGATATTGTACATTCTGCTCCTTTTTGAGAATATGTGAGTGATTCTGATATCATTTTTCTTTGGATTTTGTACAAACCTAGTGAGGTTTCTTTGGTGCTTAATGTGTGAATGGATCATAGCAGAAAAATACATGAGGTATTTCATTCTGTTGTAAAAAAAAAAACGCATCTTAAGATTTGACGATTTTTGGAAAGCAATTATGAATGAATTTTTGAAATATTTCTGGAAGGGAATTATGAATTTCTGATTAACTGTTTGATATTTTCTTCATGGTGCATACTACATAGGTTTTATCTATTTACCAGAGGCAAATATTTCGTAATCAATCGTTTTGTATTTGGTTATTTGGTGCTGGTTACTTATTATCTTGGCTGTTATAATTATAAAGCAATATCTTTTTATCTTTTGCTAATTTTGAATTATTTGTCAGCTTAGTTTCGAAAATTTTTTCTGGTCTTCAACCAAAACATTTTTTCCCTGGGATGGGAGGTGTCATGTGTGCAGGGTGGTGCACATGATTTTTTTGTGTCGTGTGCATCGAGTGATGTATGCATGAGTTTTTATGTTGTGTGAGCAAGGAATTTTTTGTATGTGCACATGCGTGGTATGATACAGAATTCTAAACACAGCTCACCCAAGTTAGGGACTTGGGTGGAATGAGTTTTGCTGTACACTTCGCCTAGAATCTCCAGAAAAAGGAGAAGAAGAAGAAGAGGAAGGAGAAGAAAAAGAACAAGAAGAAAGTGAAAAGAAATAGTAAAGAAAAGAAGAAAAGAAGGCGAAAAAAAAAAAAGAAGAAGAAAGAAAAAGAGAGAAGTAAAAAGGAGAAAAGAAGAAGAGAAAAGGTGAAAAAGGAGAAGAAGAAGAAAATGAATTAGAAGAAAACAGAAAAAAAAAGAAGAAAAATAAAAAAAGAAGGCGGAAAAGGATAAGGAGAAGAAGAAGAGAAGGATGAGAAGAGTAAGGAGAAGGGAGAAGAAGGGAAGAGAAGGAGACGAGGAATAGGAGACGGAAGAAGGAGGAGAACGAAGGAGACGAGGAATAAGGAGACGAGAAGAAGGAGACAGGGAAAAAAGGAGACGAGGAATAAGGAGACGAAGAAAAAGAGGGGAAAAGGAGACGAGGAAGAAGGAGAAGAGGAAGAAGGAGACGAGGAAGAAGAAGGAAAAGAAAGAGGAAACAGGGGACGAGGAATAGGAGACGAAGAGGGAGGAGAAAACGGAGGAGAGAAAGAGTATGAAGGTGCGTGGTTGTGTATGTTGTATGTTGTTCGAGTGATGGGTGAAAGTTGGTAATAATAAATGTAAATAAAATATATATATCGCAGTTTTGTTTAGGTGCGTTGCGTGACGGACGAATGCTTTTTGCATGTGTTTGAGTGCGTGAACATGTGTACACAAAAGCATGACATGGGGATTTAAAAACACATTCCTGAATACAAATTTAAACAAACATAAGGACTCTAAAACATATAAAAAACTGGCCTAAATTACCTAAAATTGCTTCTGCATATCTCATATCCCTAGAGCCAAAAAATACATGTACCCAATTATCAATCCTAAGAAAAAGTATGTAAAGCTTTATGGAAAACATGCAGGTGAATGGATCAGCCAGTCAGAAAATGATACAAAGAAATGACAGAAAGCAAAGGATAAAGAAAGAAAAAAAAAAACAGTGACAGAAAAGAGGAAAGTTCTAGCACAGAATTTCCAGAAAGTGGGGACCGGATACTATTTTAGTATTTATACTGAAAGAGACGGCAGATGCACATCGGAGGTGGCTGGCAGAATCGGCCAAGCCAGGGCAGCATTCGGGAAGATGACAGGCGTTCTTGCCAGCGGGTGCCTATCGGTTGGCATCGGGAGGAGAGTTCTTGAGTGTTGTTGAACTGATGTTGTGGCGGATGTGAGGCGTGGGCGGTCAACAGGCAAGGCCGGAGCAGGATTGGGGCAGCCGAGTTGTGGTTTCTAGGAGGAGTGTTGGGAGTTCCATGGACAGCAAGGAAGGCAGATGGGACAGTCTTGGTGGAGGAAGACACAAGTGGATCACTCATGGGGAAGATTAGGAAAAGACAGGCAACATTTATGGGCCATTTTGTGAGGAGGGGGTATTTGGAGCACTTGGTCACAGCGGGGGGGCTGGGGGGGGGGGTGCTGGACGGGCTTGCGGGGACGAGGGGTGTGGGAGAGATGCTGGGGGCAACGAGAGATAGAGACAAATGGAAGTCCATGATCGCCAACGCCATGCGGCAGGGCACCTGATGATGATGATGATGATGATGATACTGAAAGAGCACAGGCATCTCTACGGGGATAGGTTTCTCCAGATTCACATGCAATAAAAGTATTCGAATGTGTAATATATACGCATAAAAAGATGGAATTTATAAAAACTAAAAACAAAGAAAACAAAACAAAAAACAAAAGCGTCTGTAAATAATTTTTAAAAAATCCAAAGACTTCCCTAAGCCCACAAAGTGTCACCACCACAGCACACATACGTGATCAAAGTAGTCCGAAAGTCTGACCAAAATCACAGTTAACCAAGACGGAAGACGTCCACAGAAATCTTTGAACTTGCGGTCACTCTCTTTTAACCTTTCCCTGATCTTTCAAAAGAAGTAGACGGATACGACAGATTACGAGTAGAGTCAGGAGAATCAGAAGGCAAAGAGGATTTGACTTAAGCCAGCTCATCCTTTTTCTCAACATGGACTATCCTTCCTCCACCCCCTCTCCCTCTCTCTCTCTCTCTCTCTCTCTCTCTCTCTCTCTCTCTCTCTCTCGCCTCTTCCGAATGAAGAGTAGTCATGTGGTTATGTCACACAATCATTTGGACAAATCGCAGATGGGGCACCGTTAAGCCGAGACGAAAAAGAACCACACATTAAATTCAAAGTTTTCATCAAAACACTTTCTGGCGTATGTACGGTTTCGCGCCGAAGAAATCGGGGATGAGTTTTTGGACTTTACGGAAGCGGAAGTATTAGCATTCGGGCAGCTGCTTATGTGCTGTACCTAACCAGTCAGTACTGATCCATTAGACAAAACCCTTCGTGAGGATTAGAGGTGGTTGTTTTAATGGATCTCAGTGGAATACAGGTACATGAAACACCTTTCATTACGTTCCTTTTTCGTTTTCTGTTTGTATGGGCAGCACATGCCCTACTTCACTGATTCTTGGTCTTTTCCGTTTTGTTTTGTTTTTCTTCTTGTCTTTTTTCTCTACACTTTTTTCTCGAGGCGTTTTCCGCAGACGACGTAGTCACACATATTTCCAGATATGATTAGTTGTACATTATAGTTTACAGTCTGTGCGATGTTCAGCGTTGGCATCCCATCCTCTGTCTGTCTGTCTGTCTGTCTGTCTCTCGCTCCTTCTCCCTCTGCCTCACTAGTTCTTTGTGAAGAACATTTCAGGTTTTTTTTTCAAAATCTCGTCATTCCCTCCCTCATCATTTCTCTCTCATGTTCCTCCCTCTTAGCATTGCCCATTTTCTCCCCTCCCTCTCACTCGTATTATCTACTCTAACGTCATTTTCATACTCCCCCTTTCTTCAGACTGTCTACTGTCATCGATACGTTGAAATCCCTCCCTTTTCACCAGCCCTGCCCTAACTGATGTAGCGGTTTCTTATTCACCGTTTATAAACGAAATATACTGGTACATTCATCTTTGGTTTCTTAGGTATATAGATGCACATCTAGATTTAGATGGAATGGAATGTAGACATATGAACCAATTAAGAGTTTCAAACATTCAGCTGATTCAACAAGAGTGGTCAGAGTTTCAAACATTCACCTGATTCTACTAGAATGGTCAGAAATTCAAACATTCACTTGATTCTTCCAAAATGCTCAGAATATCAAACATTCACTTGATTCTTCCAAAATGCTCAGAATTTCAAACATTCACTTGATTCTTCCAAAATGCTCAGAGTCTCAAACATTCACCTGATTCTACCAGTATGTCCATGTTTCGTATCTACCACAATGGTCAGAGTTTCAAACATTCAGCTGATTCTTCCAGAATGGTCAGGTTCAAACATTCGGCATTTTCTTCCAGAAAGGTCAGATTGCGAGCATGCGAAGTTCTATCTTGGGGATTGAAGCTGATGGTGATAATGGACTCTCCCGTTAATCCGACGGACGAGTAACCATACTAGTCTTTAGTACCTGATGAAGGTCTTCATGTGTGACCGAAGACCAATCCTGGAGGCACATATTCTTTCACAGGCACTGCATGGAAAAGAGATCTGTAACTTTGGGCTCTGCTTCTGCTGATCCATGTTCAGTTTGATCACAGTTGTTCTTTACTGTTCAAATCTAATTGTGCCCTGCATACAAATTCAGTTCTTACTTGTATTTTGACTTTCTTTGTAGATATTTGTCAAAACAGTTTGTGCTCACAAAGAAATACAATTGGATTTCACGCCTGTAACAATAAGCAGACCTGAGAAAGACCTTGAATTGAAAACAAAGGTAATAGAACTGACCCTGAAAACACTATGACATTAATCTAGAACTACACCTGTGTGACTTCATCAACGTTTTAATTAAGTCTGCAGCAGCTGGCGACAGAATAGTAAACGATAGTCTCAGTAACCCTGTCAGCAACCACCCACCCACTATTCCTGCCTTCATCGATGTCTCCCTATTTGAACTTTCAATCACCGGGAGAATGAGCCCGTCCTCACCCCTCTATCAGCACACTTCCTGCTATCCCAGCAAACCCTCTGACCACCGGAAGTGATTGTCGTGGACCTGTAGACACGTCAATTTCCGCTGCCGGACAGCCCAGGACAGATAGGAGTGATCTTGTTAGGTTCAGTAAGTTGATTTAAGGACGTGGCTCTCCTTACATATAGACATAAGATGCTTTGTCTTCAACAAGACTTGCCTCTGTCTCTCTCAATTGACTGACCCGTCGCCGACCTTTTTAGTGTCCTGTCAATATGCTCACCACCAGGCAGAGCCAACGTTAATAAGCTAAGCTTTCCAGACTGATTTGTTCTTCGCTTCGTTGACAGTCTGCTGCTGTGAAGAGATGACCTAGCTGCCAGTCAGCCACAGTGAAGGACGTTCTTTAGAATGTTTTCGAGAATTGGGTAAGAGGCAAAAGAGCAGACAGACAAAGCAGAAAATGATAAGTTCTGTGCTGACGATGCCTAAAAGAGGTGGGTTTCAAATTTTATTTTGAATTGTTCTGAATTCTACCATGACCAACTGAAATTTATTCTACAGAAATATCCTTCTGTTAAATCTGTGTTTTTAATGTGCAACTTCATTTCTGGAGGGTAAAAGGGATCAACTGAAATCAACAAAATTTGTCAAATGCTCTGAACTTTTTTTTTTTTTTTCTGAACATCTGAGTATCTTACAGTGGGACAGTTTCAAACGTACTTTTTATTGGACTGTTATGAATTCTTTTTGTTTCATGTTTATATGTTAATCCAGTATTTTCATTTATTTCCCGTTATCCTCTGTGCCCCAATTGGGATTAAGGACCTTTTAAACATTGAACACTGAACGCTGAGTTAATACTGGAAGTATCACTGCTTGCAAGTGGTTCAAATATGTGACACCAATACTTACAAATACTCTCTCTCTCTTTCTCTCTCTCTCTCCCTCTTCTCTCTCTCTCCCCCTCTCTCTCTTTCTCTCCCCCTCCCTCCCTCCGAACTCAGCTACACGAAATGCTTTTCATATTTGATTGCAATAAAGGAGAAGATCGACTGCCCGCAGATAAAATTCCGAACTGACCAAACATTAAATCTCAATATAACAAACCCAGTTACTCCTGTGCCAAAACTGTTGTAGTCATTTGCAGGGTGACTTAGGCAGTTAATGACAGACACGTATTTAGATTCAAGTTGGGTTGGTACATTATGTTTCAGACGCTACTGTAGAGAAACGACATGAAAATAATAGAATAATCCTCTTGTTAGGTCAATAGGAAAGCATCCAGCTCACAATGACACGATCACATCTATATGGTCTTTGTCATAGGAGTGTATGGATTAGTGGTTATTGTAGTCACTGTTATTGTTGTGTAAAGCCCAGCCGATTGCACAGAACCACATCAGGGCGATAACCACCTCAGAATACATTCCATACCCCACTGGAGAAAACATAACACCTGGAAAAGAAATCCAAAACAAGTGCGACTGCCCGCGCCCAAGCAAACAGGAACCAGAAGAACAAGCAAACCAAAGCAAGCGCGTATTCAACACAACAAGACACGACAAGCGCAAATTTTCGGCCAACCGGCCTTTGTCAAGAGCGAATACACGGTCACAAACAGACCACAAGCAACACCAAACAACGGATAATAAAAAGAGGACTAAAAACTTCCCTGCCGCCTCGTCCAGTGGATAAAAAGGGACCAAATGGAATGTGTTTGTAAAAACAAAAAGTATATGCACCTGTATTGAAATACAACAAATATGCACCTCTTTTGAAACGAAATGTATATGTGTCTGGTCTGTTTTTGGTCCATCTGGTCCCTTTTTAGTCTTTTTAGTTTAGTCCTCTTTTTATTATCCGTTGTTTGGTGTTGCTTGTGACCGTGCATTCGCGCTTGACAAAGGCCAGTTGGCCGAAAATTTGCGCTTGTCTTGTCTTGTTGTGTTGATACGCGCTTGCTTTGGTTTGCTTGTTTTCTGGTTCCTGGAAAAAAAAACCCAAACACACACATCAATGCAATCACGCACTCAATGCCAAGAACACACCCCTGACGCCGACCGTACCCTCCTATTTATCACCAGGGGACGAAAACAAAATCGAACCTGAACACAGATATAAACATAACCAAGGACACAAAAAAGAAAAAAAAAAGAAAAAAAAAGAAAAAAACAAAACATGCATATTACCTAAAACTGCTTCCGCACATCACTCCTCCCCAGAGCCAAAGCCGCAGTCAACACATGTACCCAACCATCAATCTAAAGTATATAACGCTTCATTGAAGACACAGGTGAATGGACCAGCAGGCAGAAAATAAGAAGAAATGACTGAAAACAATGGAGCAAGGCACAAACAAAGAGAGTGACAGAAAAAGAGAAAAAGCCTATACAGAATTTCCAGAAGGTGGGGATGCTATTTATACTGAAAGAGCCCCTAGCATCCCCAAGGAGGAGGAGTAACACATGCCTAGGATGCGAGAAAGCTGGAATCGAATAACAGATTGTAAAGGGGTTGGTCTCCCCAAACCCACCCCTCCACGTAATCTGAAGAGATGGTCTGGTGCCAATCTTTCGGATGAGATGATAAACCGAGATCGTATGTCCAGCACGCATTCAGTGCACGTTAAAGAACCGATGGCAAAAAAGGACTTGACCTTCGAAAATTTCGTAGAAAAATCCGCTTTCATAGATAAAATGAAAACGCATACAGGAAAAAAAAATGCTGTACTGCGGTAATGCGCTCTCTTTGGAAAACGAATTTATCTTAAATCTATCTGGCCACATTTTTTTTGAGAAAAAAGTATGATATAAAATAAAGGAAAATCAACATTTTGGGCCAATTCTTTTATCACCCGATAAAAAAAAAATTAAAAAAAAAAAAAAAAAAAAAGAGAGAGAGAGAGAGAGAGAAGACGGTAAATATCAGCTTAAAACATATCTATCCATACCTATCCATTCCCATTTCTGTGCCCACTGTTTTGCTCCAGACACAATATTCAGTCTCTCCCTGTGTAGTCAAGATATCAACACTACACATTTTACCCAGACTCGTAGGACAGGGTCAGTGTTTTCAACATGGCACAACTATCTGATTGGAGCAAACGGCTTTCCATTCTTCTCGTTATTTTTTTTTTTTTTTTTTACCTGTTCGCTTGCACCATTATGGGTGTCGCAGAGACGAAAAGCCGATGGTCAGCGGCGAGATGGAAGGCCTGATTGGATAAATGCAGACTGACGTCAAGATCTCTTTCACGGGTCACCGACCTTTACAAATGATTTTTCTGACAGATTTGAAAGGCTCGCCCATGTTTCCTAGGTGAAGGGATTTCACAGACAGCACAGTGGGCGTTTTGCATTCACAAAATGAGCGAGAGAAAGAGGGATACAGAGGGTGGGGTAGAGAGAGAGAGAGAGAGAGAGAAGGGTTAAGGTAGTGTGGGGGGAGGGGAGAGAGGCGTTGTAGGCCGGAGGGTTAGAGAGGGTGACAGAGACAGCCAGCACAAAGCAAGACAGAAAATATATGAATGAACAAGCAGACCGGCCGTGCGTGCGCGTGTATGTGTACTGAGGAGGAGAAGAGGAGTAGGGGGAAGCTGAAAGAAAGCTAGGTGGCATAATACGCTCTTTACTGTCTTTTGAAGAAATGTCAGTGCTGGCCTCAGAGGCGGAAATGTACCCATAGCTCTTCCGATAGTCCTTAAAATCTGTGCCAAAGGATCCCTGCACTTGTTCAGACAGTCTCGTATATTATCGACATTTTTCAATCTTCACAGATGTAGGATCAAGAAAAGGAGTGTTAGAACATGCACGAGCAAACATGCTAATGTGTTTGTGTGCCTGCACAACTGCTTGCATACCCACTAAAGGAAAAGGGTGGGGGGGGGGGGTGTCTAGTAACAGAGTGATGGCAGTGGTTTAAGAACGAATCAAAACAAACAAGTAAAGCAAACAAACAAAACAGAGCAACCAAACAAGCAACCAAACAGACAGACAAAGCAAACAAACAAGCAAACAAACATCCCACTTTAAAATTCTGTAATGTATGGACTATAAAATCCCTTCCCCCCCCTCTCTCTCTCTCTCTCTCTCCTCTCTCTCCATGGGCTTCAACTCGCTCATGCACACAAATAAACGAACTGGGCTTTCAGGCATGTGACTGAATTTTTCCCTTTTCTTTTTCCTTCTTTTTTTTATTCTTTTACTTTTTTGTAACCCCATCATACTCTGTTTTCCTGGCTGTGCACATTGGGCGTTGTCGCGTTTCCATATGCCATAGCACGTTGACATGGCTTATATATCTTTCAGGTCCGTATTTGGTGATCTGTCTGCACATACACACAAAAAGGATTCAGGCGCCAGCAGGTCTGCATATGCGCTGGCTTGAGACATTGGAAAAACGTCACTGCCAACTGGTTCATGTACTAGCATGTCTGCACATACTGTACATTAATCTGAGATATCAGAAAAAAATCTCCACCCTTTATCTATCAGGTAGTGCCTGATTCAGATTCATATTCCACGCGCTCTGACGCCAGAGACTTACTTGATGGACAAGATCCGCAAATATCATAGCATAAGCCATAAGCCTGTGCGTAAGTCGTATGCACCAGCAAGAACTTGATTGGTTTATTGATTGATTTGGTTCAGTTTTTACGTCAGCGCCCATCTCAGGTGATATGACTGACGGGGATAACCATCCCAGGGAGATTGGGTAAGGGGGAACTTATCTTATCCTACACTGACACCACCAGAACATTAATAATGTTACGATGGGACAGTGAGAAGGCCAGTATTAATGTAGCGCACCCTGGGATTCGAAAAAACAACCGTAAGCATGTGAATCCGAAGCTCAACCAAGTGAACTTCGGAGACCCACCCTACAAGGACTTGAGGTCACCCTCGAGCTTTATGTCCATCCTTGTATCAATTTCTTGATGAAACAGCTTCCTAATACTGGACTTTTCAGTACGGCCTGTTTGGCTGCTAGTTTTATGATTGTCAGATTTTCTTTGTCCTTTCAGCCTAGTCTGGCTTAACAAGTACCGTGATCATTACAGTGTTCTTAAGTGACTATCAGCATCAGTTGGCAACCGGCTTGAGCTCAGGCTCACGCGGATACAAACTGCCAGAAATAATGTTCTCAGAACAGACATTAAATGTCCATTTTTCTTCTGTCTTTGTGAAGAGGATAAGGGTCTCAATGGATGATACCAGACATATGCCCGTCTACTTACCACGGTCTTCTGACAAAACGCCATCGCGTACACAAACAACAACAATAATAACAAAAATGATGATGATGATGACTTCTTGCTCACGAGAGCTATCAGCCCTTTGCAAAAGCATAACTGACAGCCAGACACATGTATAGTACATACGTGTCAATCCCTACCGCTGTGACGAAAAAACAAACAAACAAAAACAAACAAAAACCCGAATCACAAAGCAACCTATGGAAAAAAAGCAATTACAAATGAATCCTATTATAACAAAATATCGATCAATGTGCAATGACTTTGAAATAATGACGGAGGTACTAGTATTAACATACCGAGTTTGGAGGTTTTCAGTACGGATTCATGGCACTCTGAACATTTTTCAAGAATGAGTCATCTCGTTTTGACAACTGTATGTGCTCCACCAAAAAGTCTTTTGCTGACAAGGGTTTGAAATGGGTTTCGGCATGCATTCGTGCAAGTGTGTGTCTATCTGTCTGTGTGTCTATCTATGTATGTATAATTATTAATATATGTATATACATATTATATATATGACATATATGTATACACATATACACACACAACATATATATATACATATACATATAAATATATGTATATACACACATATGTACACACATCACAACACACACACACATACACACACAACACACACACACACACACACACACACACACACACATATATATATATATATATATATATATATATATGTATACACACACACACACACACAGAAAAGAGAAAGAGAGAGAGACAGACAGACGAGAGACAGAGAATGAGAGACAGTAGAGAGAGAGAGAGCGAGAGAGAGAGCGAGAGAGATGAGTTTGGCTGTCTGGCTTCTCATTAGAAAACAGATTCCTGTCGTTGTCCGTTACCTGTCGCTTTCTGACGAGATGCAAGAACAGAGACACGCTTGCAGGCTGGCCACAATTAATCCCCAATGGTTTTCATGCAGAATGCCACTGTTCAAAGTGTTGTGGATATATGCCCAGAGAATGACAACTGTCTTCAGACCAGGAGCACTTTTTATCCTCCCTACTAAGCCTGTCTGGAATGGGGTTTACATCTGAATTTTTTTTTCTGTTGTATGCTCTCTCTGTCTGTCTGTCTGTCTGTCTCTCTCTGCTCTCTCTCTCTCTCTCTCTCTCTCTCTTCTCTCTTCTCTCTCTCTCTCTCTCTCTCTTTGTACTGGCTCTTTATGATCATGTCGATTACTTGCTTTTTGTTTTACCTGTAACATCATGTTTCGGTTATGAATGAATCAATAAATCTATCATTCAATCAGTCCATCCATCTATCCATCTGTCCTCTTTTCAATTTCTCTCTCTCTTTTGTGTCTGTCTAGTCATCCGTCTGTCTGTATGGATATGTGCGTGAGAATGGGGAGAGAGAGAGAGAGAGAGAGAGAGAGAGAGAGAGAGAGAGAGAGAGAGAGAGACAGACAGAGAGACAGACAGACAGACAGACAGAGACAAAATGACAGAGAGAGAGAGAGAGAGAGAGAGAGAAAGTGTGTGCGCGCGCGCGCGTTGTGTGTGTGTGTGCGTGTGTGTATGCGTGCGCGCGCGCGCTGTTGTTGCTGCTGTTGTTGTTGTTGTTGTTGGTGGTGGTGGTGGTTCGTATCAAATCACAGATGCCATCTTGCTAACACGTAAGATTATGTGCATCCTTATGTATCTTCTATATCCCAAAAGAGCAGTGACACCAGGACTGCCCTTCACTGCATACCACAAGTCAGACGCAGGAAAGCAAAACATCAGAAACACACCAAGCGACCTAAAGGCCCTGAAATTCAGTTCAGTTCGTACTGCTTATAGTCCAGCCAACTACTAGAGCCATATCAGGGCTAACACCACGTAAAAAACCCCAACCCCAACCTGTTAAGATATAAAAGTCAGTTAAAAACGATGCTCACCGTTAACCTTGCAAATCTAAAATGGAATTTTAAAGAAAAACAGACGTAAAATCTCAGCAGGTGAAATCTATTGATCTCTTGTAAAAACTGGAAAATTGCATCAGGAGGGACGTCTCCGAAGAGGTTCCTTAAGGAATCCGCCGTGTAGCGCTTTTGTCTCACATCGTACAAGTCCCAGCAATCGAGGAGGTGTTTGATGCTCAACGGCTCGTCACACGGTATACGCCATGGTGCTTCTTCATTTTTTAAAAGGTACGAATGAGTGTAGGATGTGTGACCCGTGTGTAATCTACATAATACTGTCTCTTTCTTACGGTTTCCTGAAGCAAATGGGAGAATTTCTTTCAGGCTAGAGGCCCTGAAATATCCTTGCGGTACCATACAGGTTAGCCCAGGAGTGGTGGACCTTCGTTTATGCCCTAGATGCAATGGCATAATAGACAGTAGATATGGCATTTGCCCTTCTATCACTTGGTTTTTGTTATGCAATCAAAATCAAGTGCGGCCGCCCGCGTTCAAGCAAATATTGCAGAAAGGACCCATGTAGAAACAGGCCCATACATGTACTTCAGTCTGACCAAGGCAGACGAACTAGCCTATAGTGAAAGCTTAGAATTAACCAACGTACAACCCCTCAAGTAGAAACAGGCCCTTACCGGTACTTCAGTGTGAACCATCAAGTGGACAAGGTCTGGCCAGCAGACAAACTAGCCTCTCCACTGATGGCTTAGGATTAACCAGCATCGGGCAGCACAGCCGTTCTTAACACTTATGTACACTGTAAACAAGGCAGTTAACCAATAGAGCCATCTGTAAACGCAGCTCTGTTGGGACGTTTTCAATGATCGACACAGTGGAAGAGAGCGGTCCATTGTTTCAGTGGACAGGGTCTGGCCTGTGTTTGTCCACGTCAACCCCTCCTTCATGCATTCACTGGTAGAAGAACTTTCTCGAAAGGTCGTCTTAGGATGGATGGGGTCAGAGCCCCAGTGTGATCTATAATAATAATAATTACAATATTTATATAGCGCAAAATCTTGATAAAATCAAATCTAAGCGCTGAAACACACACACACGCACGCACGCACACACACGCACGCACGCACGCACACACACGCACCCACGCGCGCACACACACACACACACACAACACACACACACACACACACACACACACACACGCTATAAATGGGGAGAAAGAATAAAAACAATGGAAAATTATAGAGAGCATATTATATACAATTATATATTGCAATGTGATTCCCCTCCGAGTGGAGACAGGCTGCAGAGGGGATTGAGTGAGGTCAGGATTTTATGCAGAGGAGAAAAGGTGAGTTTTGAGAGCGGACTTGAAGGAGACAAAAGTAGGTTGCTGACGGACTGAGAGAGGAAGTTTGTTCCAGGAGAGCGGACCAGAAACAGAGAAGGCTCGTGGACCATAGGTATTGAGCTTAGTGCGTGGAAAGCGAAAAGTCAGAGGATCGGAGGCAGAGCGGAGGGTACGTGAGGGAACATAGATCTCGCTCTATAAATGAAAAGGGAAAATAACACATACAGGAATACAGACCCACAGAGAAGACAGACAGAGAGAGACAGAACAGTCAGTCAGTCACGGTTGTGTTAGGAGATGGGCCACTCAACTTGGCAGAGGTGCTGAGCCTTTGCCAGAAACATGTAGTCAAGGTACGTTGATATTTTATTTCAGTGTAGAGTTTCAGGGCTGATAGGCAAGGCAGTAGGATTGCTTTAGGATGTAGGCGAATAAGAATAAGAGGATGAATGATTATGCTTTCAATTGAATATGTTTAATTAAAGAAACTATATTGAATTGTAATGCTATGTGTGGACTGCTTTTGAAACTTATTGTTGGTATGCTTAGTGCGTTTCTACTCGTCTTTCTCCTTCCTCCTTGTTGTGCGTGTGACTTCTGAGTAGAGAACAACTCCTCTATCAACATCCCCAATTCATCTACCTGTTATAGATGACAACACACAAACTCCTTCTTGCCATACAAACAAGAACCACAGAAACACGAAAACAGTCAGAACACGTATTTAAAACAACCCGACAAAACAGGCGCAAATATCTGGCCAACTGGCCTTTTTCTTAAAATAAGCATTCTTATTCCATTTTCGTGTTTTTCTGGTTCCTGTTTGCTTGAACGCGGGCGGGAGCACTTGTTTTGGGTTTCATACTACTCTAAGACTGCTTTTTTGTATTGGTTGTCTTGGTATCACGTCTTGCTTTTGTTACGTCGTTTGTTGCATGATGTCAAATTTTACGTCAAACCTGAGTCCTTTTCTCCCACTGGACGAAACATCAGGTAAGTTTTGGTCCTATTCTCCTGATTTTTGTATTTGTTTTTTGTTTGTTTGTTTGTTGTGATATTACGTTTGCGCTTGAAAAAGGCCAGTTAGCCAAAAAGTATGCGCCTGTCTTGTATTGCATACGCGTTCTGATTCTATTTTCGTCTTTTTCTGGTTCCTGGTATTTGTTATGTAAACATTACTGTATGAAATCTCCAAGCCTATAACCAATAATCAAGAAACCGAAACTGAAACTGGCTATAAGTCTGGTAGAGTCAAATCGACCACATTTAGATCTCACACATTCTTATAATAAACTAAGATATAACATGATGTGACTTCATGTATATCCCAAGGCAATTCTAAACTCAAAAAACCCATTCCTCAAAGTATTCAAGTTAGTCAGAAATTGCCAGATGAGAAGGTTTCAGCAAAGAATCCTTCCAAGACTATTACGAACGAAGAAGACAGTGGAATGTAAATGCAAACTTGTGAGACTCCAAAAATTTCCTGCAGTGTGAATTTGGATGGGTGAGGTACAGCTGTTCTCTAAGCTGATGGAATAAAACATGGGAGTCAGCTGGCTGAACTCTTACACTGTACCCGTTGTTTTCAGTTTCAGTTTTTTTTTGAAAATAACATCTCTGAGGTCGGAATAAATTCCAGATGCACTGTCGCCACTGATACCGTGAGAGGAGAAGGTCCAAGTTGATCAATGCATAGCTGTAAGCCTGTATATCACCCCTACGCATTGGCAAGGTCCTTAAGTCCTACCTAGCTCATGGGTCTTGTATCTTACATACATATCAGCCTGTCAATCGAACCATCTAGGGAACATTATATTGAAATGTCTATCTCAACCTGTAATGATAAAGAAACGAGATGGGGAGGGGGGGGGGGAACCAACCGATAGAAACACGAGCTACTTAGTATATAAACTTATTTCGCCAACGTCTTATATAATCACATCACAGAAATCGCCCCAGTCAGTCCCACACATAAGCCTCATCTGCCCATCAGCTAAATGATTAAATTATCGTCTCCATTATCGCAGCTCCACCAGACCATCCTCCACGCCAGAAAACCAAACAAACAAATAACAACAATATCCCCCTCACACATCCGCTGTTGGATGGAGTAACGAACTGACCATCTTCAGAACTGACAGGGTCTGCCACTCTGCCCCAGGGTCAGGTAAGATAAGAGGTCATCTGGTTTGTGGTCTGTCCTGGTGGTAGTCACATTGGGCACATTACCTTCTTTCCCCTGGTTTTCTCATCCTTAGACGTTTTTAGAGTGCAAATAGATAGATAGATAGATAGAGATAGATAGATTTTGTATTTTCTATTTTTTCATGGGATTACTGTGCGATGGAATGACTTTTACATATTCTGTGTGACAAGCTTTCGGGAAATGTTACGTCCGTTGCACTAGGCTTAACTGTACAACAATGAGTGGATTAAAGTTCGTTTTTTTCCAGGATGGGGTGGAATGGCTGCATTGTAGGTATGTTTTCACTCGTCGAAAGCAACGTAAATATCTTCATTATTGTTTATTGTTTTTGGTGTTGAAAGCCCAGCCGACTGCGCGGAACCATATCAGGGCTATAACAGTTTCAAAGCACATACAACATTTCAACAGAGAAAAACACGTAAGTACACACATCAATGCATTCGCGCAATTTGTCCAAGAAGAAGCCCCTGGCGTTTCCATTCCGTCCAAGTTATCGCACAGGGGATTTAAAAAAAGAACACACCTGAATACAAATTTATACGTACCTAAGGACACAAAAAGATATATAAAACGAGGATAAATTCTCAAATTGCTTCCGCATATCCCACTTCCATAGAGCCCAAAATGCATTTAATACATGTACCCAATTATCAATCCTAAGAACAAGTACGTGAGACTTTATAAAAGACATACAGGTGAATGGACCAGCAAACCTGAAAATCACAGGAAGAAATGACAGAAAGCAAAGGAACAAGTCTGAAACAAAGACAGTGACAGAACAGAGGAAATTTGTAGCACAGAATTTCCAGAAGATGGGGATACTATTTATACTGAAAGTACTCCCCGCATCCCCACGGGGGAGGCGGGGGAGGCGGGGAGGCGGGACAAATATCTTCGAAAACCCATTATGACAATAAAACGCAACACAACACATCCCACACCACACACCACACCACACCACACCACACCACACAGATTCAAATACCATTTGCATGTTAACTCTTGATATTTGTCACAACAGTGTGTGCGTGGACAACTAAAACAATAACATAAATGAATGAATAAATACACGAATTAATAAACACATAAATATACAAGACCAGCATCTGAACAATGAACAGGCATATAAACGATCTGTTTCTTGAATTAAAAGGAATGTCAAGTTACGCCGGGTGTGTACAACTTTTTCCCATGATCGTTCTGGATTTTATCCATCACATACCGTCTGTGGCATCTGTGCAGTTGGAATTCATTCCAAGCGATAAGACGCCACGTTGAGGATCTGAAACCTGCACTGAAACTATGACGATTCTAGGGAACAAATTAGTCTGCAGCACACGTATGTGATTTCATTGCGTTTTCAATTAAGCCAGCAACAACCAGGCGACAACTTAATGACTAATACTGCCAATCATTCTGTCATCATTCCACAATCCCCTCCCCCACACCCCCCACCCCCACCCCACCCCATTTGTCGACTAACCCTAATTTGAACTCTAATATTCCCAGACAATAAGCCAACCTCCACCTTCAATGGGCACACTTCCGGTGGTTGTCCCAGCAGGCCTCCGACCACCGGAAGTGATTGCCATGGGCCTGTAGACACGTCAATTTCCGCTGCCGGACAGCCCGGGACAGATGGGAGTGATCTTGTAAGGGTCAGCACATTGATTCAGGGACGTGGTTCTTACACACGGCCACAGGGTTCTTTCACGACGTGCTTTCTGACGTTTCCTCGACGATGATGACTGCCTAATTAACTTAACAGACCTTCTATGTTGTGTTGTTGTTGTTGTTGTTGTTGTTGTTGTTGTTGTTGTTGTTGCTTTTGTCTTAATACATTGTATGCTAACAGTGTCTCGCAAGAGAACAAGCTTTTATAAAAACAATTTCACATAGATTCTCCGTAAGACTTCGAAATTTCTCTGAGCGAAAAAGTGCGCTATGAATGCATACTTTAGTTCATCATCTTAACATGGACAAAGATACACTGTATACAGACAGA
Organism: Monoplex corrugatus; assembly: GCA_030674185.1. Taxonomy (NCBI): domain Eukaryota; kingdom Metazoa; phylum Mollusca; class Gastropoda; order Littorinimorpha; family Ranellidae; genus Monoplex; species Monoplex corrugatus. The sequence goes on along the minus strand of CM060310.1, from coordinate 73,798,616 downwards.
CAGACACACAGACACGCACAGAGCAGAGATGAGCGAATGCTGGGATGGTCGATGTCTGGGATGGGAGCGGAGGGGAGAGAGAGAGAGAGTTAAGGAGAGAGAGTTAGAGAGAGACAGAGAGAGAGAGAGAGAGAGACAGAGAGAGAGAGAGAGAAGAGAGCAGAAAATGCTGGTATGGTAGATGCTAGAGAGAGAGAGAGAGAGAGAGAGAGAGAGGGGAGAGAGAGAGAGAGAGAGAGAGAGAGAGAGCAGATAGCAGAGAGCAAAGACGATGGAATGATAGGATGAATGATAGGATGGTACATGTCTATCTCTTTGAAGATATGTCAGTACTACCCACAGTACGGAAGAAGTGTATTAGCTGTTAAATCTTCCTTTGATTCCTACTGCTCTTCAAAAAGTCTTAAAAGTTTGGTTCCAGAGGATGTGAGAAATGGCTCAGACAACCAGCCTGTTACTTATCTGACGTTATTTTTTCAATCTTCGTCGCTAACATCAAGAAAAAAACTGTATAGCAGTGCGCATGCATGCGTGCTTTGTGTGTTTGTAAATGTATGCATACCTGTTTGAACATGTTAATATTTCAAAACACGTGCTTTGTGTGTTTGTGAATGCATACATGCCTATTTGTTCATGCTAACAATATTTCAAAATACATGTTTTTTAAAGTCTACAGACCGTTACTACTATCGTTACTTTTGTTTCAAGTCCAGCCAACTGCGTAAAGCCATGTTAGGGCTATAACCGTGTTTAAAACGTATACAATACTTCAACAGAAAAATTAAGTACACATATCAATGCATTTGCGCACAGCACATAATCTAAGGACATGCCCCTGGCATTGACCATTCCGTCCAATTTATCACACGGGGGATTTAAAAAAAACATAGATCTACCTGAATACAAATCTAAATATAAATGACATTAAAACTTATATAAAAAGGGGCCTAAATCATCTAAATTTGTTTCAGCATATCTCATTCCCCTAG
>CM060310.1:73787627-73795127 GCA_030674185.1 Monoplex corrugatus | reverse complement strand
CTATCTAATATTTTGTCTTTTTCCATGATAAGCGTACCATCTTTCGATTTTAAGCAACCAGTTGATGTGCATGTCTTTTTCCTGTGGGCAATTTCTTCAAATCTCCTGTACATACCCTGAGGATCTGTTTTGTGTCAGTCTTCTATTTCTTTGCACTTTGTTTTCAGCCAAGCTTCCTAGCTCCATAGCACCTATTTCTGTTTTGTTTGTTTATCTTTTCTTTAGGCAAACCATATTATGATTCCTTCACTTTGTATAACTGACAGTTCACCTTTGAGAAAACCAATTTATGGAACGAACGACAAAATATCCCATGTCTCCAAAATCAACTGAAAAAGTTGATGGTCATTTCATTAGTGCCTGGTCTTTTCGTCATTTTGCACGGGCCTCAGTAGCTCAGCTGAGGTCGGATTCACATGCTAACTGTTGTGGGTTCGAATCCCGGGGTGCGCTACATTAAAACTGGCCTTCTCACTGTCCCATCTTAACATCATCGTTGATCTGGTGGTGTCAGTATAGGATAAACCCCCCTTCCCCCCACGTCCCTGGGATGGTTATCCCCCGTCGTCCATATCACCAGAGGAGAGTGCTGACGTAAAAAATTGAACCAAATGAACCAATCAAAACCTGTCATTTTGCATGTCCTTTATTGCTTTTAGATCTTAGAATAAAAGAAGAAGAAGAAGAAAAAAGACACCGTGGCGATTATCAGCAAATGGGATTGAGAGCAGGGAATCGTTTATCTGGAGCCGTGCAAATCCCGTCAAAGAGGAAATGGATTTAACCCTTTGGCTCCCATACCGTACCTTCCAACTGCGAAAACTTAACTCTTTGACTCTCTCACCCTGTCCACCAGCTTCCTAGAGGAAACTGGTGGATAGGCTGCGGGAGTCAAAGAGTTTAAGTTTTTGCAGAAAGCTGGTGGATAGGGTGAGGGAGTCTGATATTGTTATTGTGGTTTAAAGCCCAGCTGAATGCGTGGAGCCATATCAGGGCTATAACCGTTTCGAAATAATACACAATACTTCAGCAAGAGAAAAGAGGGGGAAAAATCAAGTACACATATCAATGCATTCGCGCACACAATCCAAGGAGATGCCCCTGGCGCTGACCACTCCGTCCAATTTATGGCACAGGGGATTTGAAAATCACACCTGAATCAAAATTGAATTATAAACAAGGACACTAAAACATATATTAGAACGGGCATAAACTACCTAAAATTGCTTCCACATATCTCACCTCCCTAGAGCCAAAAATGCACTTAATACACGTACCCAATTATCAATCCTAAGAAAAAAGTACGTAAGACTTTATCAAATACATACAGGTGAATGGACCAGCAAGGCAGAAAATGATAAGAAATGACAGAAAGCAAACGAGGAAGAAAGAAACAAAGAGAGTGACAGTAAAAAGAAAATTTCTAACACAGAATTTCCAGAAGGTGGGGATACTGTTTATACTGAAAGAGCCCAAGGCATGGGTGAGGGAGTCATTGAGGCTTTTGCAGTTGGTAGCATGGTTGACAAAGCAGGAAGCTGGTGGACAGGGTGCAGGAGTCGAAAGTGTTCAAGCAAACCTGACGTCTGATCAGCACAGAGAGGACATCAACCGACAACAGACAATTCTAGGCCAATGCCGTGACATAATCTGTTCAGCGGAACTGTAACTCAAATCGTCACGGAGACATTCATCACAGCGCCATAAATCCAACCAGACACGTTTAAAACCCTGTGACGCCTGTACCCTGTCTACCAGCATCCAGCATTGTCAGCCATGCTATCAAAGCAAAAACGTAACCCTTTGACTCCTTCACACTATCCACCAGCTTCCTGCAGGAAGTGGGATAGTGGAGGAGTCAAAGGGTTACGTTTTTGCAGTTGGTGGATAGGGTGCGGGAGTCAAATGGTTGATATACGTTTCCGGCTCTAAGCGACACATTCAGCCTATCGTTGTGTCAGAGACAACATCACTAAGCACAGCAGCTGCCCGAGTCTTAATTATCACACGGACTCAGTTCAACGGGTCAGTTATTTTCATGACATTGTTTCCTGGGGCATCAAGATTTCTTGCGCTTTACCGCTTGCTATTGCTATTGTTGTTTAAAGCCCAACCGACTGCGTAGAGCCATATCAGGGCTATAACGCTTCAAAACATGCACAACTTCAACAGGAAAAAAAAGAAAAAAAATAGGTACACATACCAATGCATTCTCAGGAAAAACCCTAGCGTCGACCACACTGTCCAATTTATCGCACACGGGATTTGAAAAACACACCTGAATAAAAAAAATTTAAGCATACCTAAGGACACAAAAACATATATAAAAACGGGCATAAATTACCTAAAATTGCTTCCGCGTATCTCACCTCCCTAGAGCCAAAAATGCATTTAATACATGTACCCAATTATCAATCCTAAGAAAAAGTACGTAAAATTTAGCGAACACATACAAACGAATGGACCAACAAGGCAGAAAATGATAGGAAGAAATGACAGAAAGCAAAGGAACAAGGCAGAAACAAAGAGAGTGACAGAAAAGAGGAAATTTCTAGCACAGTATTTCCAGAAGGTGGGGATACTATTTATACTGAAAGAGCCTCCGGCATCCCCACGGAAGGAGAATCTTAATTATCACACGGACTCAGTTCAACGGGTCAGTTATTTTCAGAAGGGATTACATTTTCATGTGACATTGTTTCCCAGGGCATCGAGATTTCTGGTGCTTTACCGCTTACAAGATCTTTCACGAAAATAATTAACGCCATAAACGCATAGATCGATAATATCTGCTGAATGCGCTTTATTGAGGCCGCTAGTGGTAATGTGGGTCTGTCGACAGGCAAGAAATGATAATATTCTATAAATCTCTAACAGCGTACCCTCCCCATTAAACCCCGATCTTTATATTATCAACCCCCCCCCCCCCCCCAATCTTGTTCTGTCTCCCTGGTAGACATTTTCACCATTGTCGTTATTGCACCCAAACAAAGAAGTGACAAAATGGTGCAAAAACGAACAGACTGCGTGTACTGAAGCTAAATGACAAAAGAACAAAGACACTTACCATTTAATATGAATAGTGAACATGTGGATTGGAATACCAAAGAAATGAGAGGGAAGCAGGGAGAATTTTTATGTTCTGAGCTTACTGTTTTTGTACTTTGTATCTGCTTCTATGCTAGCTGAATGGGTAGCGCAAATTGTGTTAGATTTGAGAAGTTCTATACAAAATGGGAGATAATTCTCAAGAGTTATGTCCTTTGATTATATGTAGATTGGAATGTTCAGATATCAGACAGCTATCACTCTGACATGTTGCTTTCAATTTCGTGTTTTTTTTAAATAGAAATTTGGTGTAATCCATTAAACGTATTCTTTCAAAGATAAACAACAGATGTTTAATTGAAAAACACACGCACACAACCCTATACGCGCTGTACATTAAGACATATGCACAGATACACGAATGCACGCATAATCTGATATGCGCGCACACACACACATACGCACACATGAACGTGCGCACGCACGCACGCACAGAAAGAGAGAAATAGAGAGAGAGAAAGAGAGAGAGAGAAAGAGAGAGAGAGAGAGAAAGAGAGAGAGAATGAGAGTGAAAAGAGAGAAAGAGAATGAGTAGAGAGAGAGAGAGAGAGAGAGAGAGTGAGAGAGCACCTCATCATATTTTGAGGGCGGACACTATGGAACTTAGAGTCTAGGGACAGCACCGCTCGTCATTTGTAAGAACACATAGAATGTTACATGCATCACGGGTGTACTGTGAAAAATGTGGATGATATGCGTACTGATGTATTGTGTTTCCAGGAGAAAAGTAATGAAGCGGGGTATTACTGATTATCGTGTTTTTGCAGTCTGGATATAGTTGTAATTAAAATATACGATAGGAATCTTTAAACATTCTTATCTTACATCATTCATGTAAGCTTTCTGTGGAGATTAAAATCCAGGTTTCTTTCTTTGGCATGGTTTACGTGACACATATGAACATTCTTTAGTTTATCCTTGGAGTAATTCATCAACATATATTTTTCATGCAGAAAAGACTGGTTTCAGAAATCCATTGTGAGCAGAAAAAGAGAGTGTAGCCTTCACCATGTACTTAAAAGACTATCTTTGACTTGGATTAAAAATTGATTATGTCCAAAAGACTGTACATAAAAGACGATCAACTAAGTAACATAACTCTTGAGAGTCACGGAGTTATCTCCTATGTAGAATTTCTCAAACCCAACACAGTTTGCGCTACCCATTGAGCTAGCAAAGACGCAGCCACAAAGCATAAAGTGGTAAGCTCAGAACATTCCTTAAAAGACGATGTTTGACTTCAACTAATAGGTGATTGCGTCCCCCCAAAAAGACATACGTGGTATATAATTTTGTAATTAGGGTCGACCTGACGATAAGAAACGTTGGAATAGTCACTTTCGGAATGTTAGCAATCTGTTTTGACATGAAATTATTCTCACCTTGTTGGCAAGATAATCAGAAACCAGATGCCTAGAAGAAAAAAGGAAAAGCAATAGCAACAAGAGTAAAACAGCATCAACAACAACAGCAACAACAGCAACAGCAATAGCAGGAACAACGACAAACACCCCCCCTCCCACAGAGAGAGAGAGGGGGGGGGAGAAATGGAGAAAGAGACAGAGAGAGGGAGAAGGAGAGAGAGATAGAAAGGGAGAGAGAGTGTGTGTGTGAGAGAGAGAAACAGAGAGAGAGGGGGGGGGAAGGAGAAAGGGAGAAAGAAAGAGAAAGGGAGAAAGAAAGAGAGAGAGAGAGAGATACAGAGACAGAAAGAGAGAAGAGAGAGAGAGAGAGAGAGAAAGAGAGAGAGAGAGAGAGAGGGAGGGAGAGAGAGAGAAGCAAACAGACAGGGAACTTTTCATCTTTATTACATTAAGTTCTTTGTGACATTAAACTTCTAATCGCCCTTCTCACTTTTTTTCTTCTTCGCTGTCTGCGAAAGTTAAGGTCTTTCCTGTGTGTGGAATTACTCAAGGCCCTTTCCTGTCTGTGAAAATGAGTTATGTTGGTGTTCCTTTCCCTGTGCACTCCTAGCTGTGTCCGTTTCTTTCGTTATTTCTGTCGTCTCTTCCGTATACTTGGGTTAACACCTTGACTACTGCACCCTGTCCACCAGCATCTGTACTGTCAGCTATGCTAACAAAGCAAAAAACGTAATTCTTTGACTCCCTCACCCTATCTACCAGCTTCCTGAAGGAGTCAAAGGGTTAAGTCTGGTGGATATGGCGAGGGAGTCAAAGGGTTAAATTTTTGTAATGGGTGGGTAGGGTCCATGGACAGCAAATAAAATAAACGAGACAGTCTTGACGGAGGCAGACACAAGACAATTACTGATTAAAATTAGGAAAAGACAAAGGAACATTTATAGGACATTTTATGAGGAAAAAGGAATTAGAGCACCGGGTCACAACAGGAAAGCTAGAGGGAAAGAGAGCACCAGGTAGACCCGGGGAGAAAATATTGGACGGACTTGCAGGGTGGCTGAGGACAGAGAAGGTGGAAGATGTACTTGCAGCGACAAGGGGTAGATGCATATGGAGGGCCATGATCGCCAACACCATGTGGCAAGGCACATGATGATGATGATGATGGTAGGGTGCGGGAGTCAAAGGGTTAATTCATCTATCTGTTCTGTAAGTTCCGCCTTCTTGTTGTCAGCCTTGGGAAAGATTACCTCCAACCTGGTAGAGGTCTGACAATCCCCAAGTCAGTGGGTCGCTACTGGCAGGTGACGGATGGATCTGAGATGTAAAGACTGGCTGTGACATTTCTTTTTTTTCGTTTATTGTTGTTTAAAGCCCAGCCAACTGCCCAGAGCCATGTCAGCCATGTCACTTCAAAACACACAAAACTTCAACAGGAAAAAAAAAGAAAAGAAAATTAAGTACACATATCAATGCATTCGCACACATAATCTAAGGACATACCCCTGGCGTAAGAGTAGGACCACTCTGTCCGATTTATCGCACAGGGGAGAATTAAAAATCACACCTGAATACAAATGTAAGCACACATAAGGACACCAAAACATATATAAAAACAGGCATAAATTACCCAAAATTGCTTCCGCATATATCACCTCCCCAGAGCCAAAAATGCACCCAATACATGCATCAATTATCAATCCAAAGAAAAAGCACGCAAGACCCTATCGAAAAAACACAGGTGAATGGACCATTAAGGCAGAAAATAAGTAGAAATGACAGAAAGCAAGGCAACAAGGCAGAAACAAAGAGAGTGACAGAAAAGAGGAAATTTCTAGCACAGATTTTCCAGAAGGTGGGGATACTATTTATACTGAAAGAACGCCCGGCAACCCAACGGGGAAGCTGTGAAATATGACAGTATAGGCTTGCCAGGAGAAAGAGGATGAAAGACGAGTGGAAGCAGCAGAGCTGTGGTTTTACCGAAGACTGCTGAGGGTCAAATGGACGGATAGGCGCTCAAATGAAAGCATACTGAATGAGTTGGGTACTACACGCAAGCTCCTAGTACTCATACAACGGAGGAGACTGAAATATGTTGGACACGCAATCCGTAATGAGAGAACAGACTTGATGTCCACTGTCCTCCAAGGTAAAGTGGAAGGAAAGAGAAACAGAGGACGGCCACCTGCATCACTTGCTAGAAACATCACAAACATCAGTGGCAGGAAACTCCAGGAGGTGGTCAGACTTAGCCAAGATCGAGAGTGCTGGAGGCAACTTGTGAGGACATCATGTGCAGCGGCCAACACTGTTCCCGGTGACGCCGACAGGTGACAGGTGACAGGTGAGGCTTGCCAGGGCAAATAAGCAGTACCAGACCATATGGCGGTAGTTTTTAGAAGGATGAGGCGGGGTGGTACTTGGCAATACCACACAAAGAAAATACCCAACATGTCCTAAAACGAAGCCATCAGAGGTCTTTTCGCCATTAACTAAGGGGCGGGGGGGGGGGGGGGTTAACTCCTTCAGAAAACCTAGAGGACTTTAGTCAAAAGGTACCAGGCCTACGGGCACCTTCTAGTAAAGGGAGAAGAGTGGCAGAATGGTTCAGACGTTTGCCCGCCAATAACTAAACTCGAGGTTCCACAGTTCATTCCACGTAGAGGCCTCGACTTTTCTCCTCAGTTTGACCCGAACATCGATCTGAACGTCTAGTCCTTCGGAAGGGGACGAAAAACGAGTCGGATCCGTGTGCCTTCTGGCTGAGCACGCTAAAGATCCCACGGCAGTTCAAAATCGTAAAGAGCAAGGCATTGCTCGGCTACCTTGGTATAAAACATTGGAGATATAGGCTGATTTCCAAGGTCCCACCCCTTCAAGACCAGTTAGCCTTCTTGCCTTTCTGAAGTCTTGGTAAAAAAAAAGTAAATGTTAATATGAATTTGAAGCAAGAGAGAGAGGATGGGCGCTGCCCTCGTGGTGCTGGCCCCGGGAAAAGTTGAGGTCTCTGCCACCTCGCTCCCCT
>CM060310.1:73750127-73782627 GCA_030674185.1 Monoplex corrugatus | reverse complement strand
TTTATTTATCTGCTGTATTATTATAAGTGTTGTAGATATGTATCCATTCATTTATTACGATTATTTTCAGTCTTGCTATTATCATGTGTGTGTGTGTGTGTGTGTGTGTGTGTGTGTGTGTGTGTGTGAGTGTGAGTGTGAGTGTGTGTGTGTGTGTGTGTGTGTGTGGTGTGAGTGTGAGTGTGAGTGTGAGTGTGTGTGTGTGTGTGTGTGTGTGTATGTATGTATGTATGTGTGTGTGTGTGTGTGTGTGTGTGTGTGTTGTGTGTGTGTGTGGTGTGTGTGTTTCAGTATGACGACCATATTTCGAATTTCTCATAGATAACAGGTTGACTTATCTTGTCATCAGTCTTAAGTGATAACGAAAATACATGGGGAAGTTGGAAAAACAAAACTGAAAAAAAGAGAGAGAGAGAGAGAGAGAGAGAGAGAGAGAGAGAGGACGGACAGGGAGGAGGAGAAGAAGAAGAAGCTAGGAGGAGGAGGAGGAAGAGGAGGAGGAGGAAGGAAGAAGAAGAAAAAAAAGAAGAAGAAGAAGAAACAGACCATGACGATCTAAGTTAAAAGAAAGTACTGTAAAATTTTAAATGAAAATAATGAGTGCGTGCGTGGGATTACCATTTAGATTTTTTCCAAGTACCAAAACAAACAAACTGCAACCATTTTTAAGACTTCTGACTGTGCTGATAATTAAAAGTGGCAAACCTACTGAGAAAGTGTCTACTTTAGGTAGAATCCATGACTATTTCATCGACGATAAGTCATCAGTTCGAGATTTAAGCTGAATGCTTCTATAAACAATAGACAAACAATTTCATACGTCAGCGGTTGAGATTTTACAACTTTTTCTTAAAGTCCTGGAAGCCATTCTTCGGTTTATGCGAATAAACCGTGATCTCATGCACGAGTTTTAAGGAGCTGGAAATATACATTAAGCTTTCTCCGCTGGATCTGGATTTGCTTTCAGACAATAACCGTAATCCGACTTTTTTGGGGTGTATATTTAAAAATCAATTTCTAAAAAACTTAGCAAATCCTGCTGACACAGTTTGTTCTTTTCCCTCCCTACCACCTCTCCCCTTCATATCCTCCTCACTTACTGACAAACACACCTATTGTCAGTGAAATCGCCCTGGTTTGCTTTCCTTTAGAAAATAATGCTAAAATCATGCACATACGACTGACGTAGAAGCTTTGGAAAAACCACTGTTGTATGTTACAACAAACTGGATTGAGTATTGGTAATGGTGTATCAGGAAATGTATAAATACATTCTCGGGAAACGAAATGGATTTAAGCTTAAACGCTGTTCTGGTTTGAATGACATTTAATGGTCATGGAATGAGCATGGAATGAGTATCAACTAACACCAACAACATGGATGAACATCAACCAACAACAATAGCATGAATGAGCATAATAATAATATGGATGAACATCAGATAACAACAACATGGATGAGCATCAACCAACAACAATAGCATGAATGAGCATAATAATAATATGGATGAACATCAGCTAACACCAACAACATGGATGAACATCAGCTAACACCAACAACATGGATGAGCATCACCTAACAACAATAGCATGAATGAGCATAATAATAATATGGATGAATATCAGCTAACGCCAACAACATGGATGAACATCACCTAACAACAATAGCATGAATGAGCATAATAATAATATGGATGAATATCAGCTAACGCCAACAACATGGATGAGCATCACCTAACAACAATAGCATGAATGAGCATAATAATAATATGGATGAATATCAGCTAACGCCAACAACATGGATGAGCATCACCTAACAATAGCATGAATGAGCATAATAATAATATGGATGAATATCAGCTAACACCAACAACATGGATGAATATCAGCTAACGCCAACAACATGGATGAGCATCACCTAACAACAATAGCATGAATGAGCATAATAATAATATGGATGAATATCAGCTAACACCAACAACATGGATGAGCATCACCTAACAATAGCATGAATGAGCATAATAATAACATGTATGAACATCAGCTAACGCCAACAACATGGATAAACATCAGCTAACACCAACAACATGGATGAACATCAGCTAACGCCAACAACATGGATGAACATCAGCTAACACCAACAACATGGATGAACATCAGCTAACACCAACAACATGGATGAACATCAGCTAACACCAACAACATGGATGAACATCAGCTAACACCAACAACATGGATGAACATCAGCTAACACCAACAACATGGATGAACATCAGCTAACACCAACAACATGGATGAACATCAGCTAACACCAACAACATGGATGAACATCAGCTAACACCAACAACATGGATGAACATCAGCTAACACCAACAACATGGATGAACATCAGCTAACACCAACAACATGGATGAACATCAGCTAACACCAACAACATGGATGAACATCAGCTAACACCAACAACATGGATGAACATCAGCTAACACCAACAACATGGATGAGCATCACCTAACAATAGCATGAATGAGCATAATAATAACATGTATGAACATCAGCTAACGCCAACAACATGGATGAACATCAGCTAACACCAACAACATGGATGAACATCAGCTAACGCCAACAACATGGATGAACATCAGCTAACGCCAACAATATGGATGAACATCAGCTAACACCAACAACATGGATGAACATCAGCTAACACCAACAACATGGATGAACATCAGCTAACACCAACAACATGGATGAACATCAGCTAACGCCAACAACATGGATGAACATCAGCTAACACCAACAACATGGATGAACATCAGCTAACACCAACAACATGGATGAACATCAGCTAACACCAACAACATGGATGAACATCAGCTAACACCAACAACATGGATGAACATCAGCTAACGCCAACAACATGGATGAACATCAGCTAACACCAACAACATGGATGAACATCAGCTAACGCCAACAACATGGATGAACATCAGCTAACACCAACAACATGGATGAACATCAGCTAACATCAACAACATGGATGAACATCAGCTAACACCAACAACATGGATGAACATCAGCTAACACCAACAACATGGATGAACATCAGCTAACGCCAACAACATGGATGAACATCAGCTAACGCCAACAACATGGATGAACATCAGCTAACATCAACAACAAGGATGAGCATCACCTAACAACAATAGCATGAATGAGCATAATAATAACATGGATGAACATCAGCTAACGCCAACAACATGGATGAACATCAGCTAACACCAACAACATGGATGAACATCACCCAATAACAATAGCATGAATGAGCATAATAATAACATGAACATCAACTAATAACAACATGAATGAGCATCAACTAATAACATGGATGAACATCAACCAGCAACAATAGCACGAATGAGTATAATAATAATATGGATGAACATCAACTAACAACAACAACATGAATGAGCATCAACTAACAACATGGATGAACATCAACCAACAACAATAGCACGAATGAGCATAATAATAACATGGATGAACATCAATTAACAACAACAACATGATAAGCATCAACTAACAACAATAACATGGACGGACATCAACTAACAACAACAACATGGATGAACGTCAACTAACAACAGTAACATGCACGAACATCAACTAACAACAATAACATGTATGAACATCAACTAACAACGATAACATGTATGAACATCAACTAACAATAACATGTATGAACATCAACTAACAACAACAACATGTATGAACATCAACTAACAACAGTAACATGTATGAACATCAACTAACAACAATAACATGTATGAACATCAACTAACAATAACATGTATGAACATCAACTAACAACAACAACATGTGTGAACATCAACTAACAACAGTAACATGCACGAACATCAACTAACAACAATAACATGTATGAACATCAACTAACAACGATAACATGTATGAACATCAACTAACAACAATAACATGTATGAACATCAACTAACAACAATAACATGTATGAACATCAACTAACAACGATAACATGTATGAACATCAACTAACAACGATAACATGTATGAACATCAACCAACAACAATAACATGTATGAACATCAACTAACAACAATAATATGTATGAACATCAACTAACAACAATAACATGTATGAACATCAACTAACAACAATAACATGCACGAACATCAACTAACAACAATAACATGCATGAACATCAACTAACAACAATAACATGTATGAACATCAACTAACAACAATAACATGTATGAACATCAACTAACAACAATAACATGTATGAACATCAACTAACAACAATAACATGCATGAACATCAACTAACAACAATAACATGTATGAACATCAACTAACAATAAACAACATGGATGAACATCAACTAACAACAATAACATGCATGAACATCAACTAACAACAATAACATGTATGAACATCAACTAACAATAACAACATGGATAAGCATCACCTAACAACAACATGGATGAACATCAACTAACAACAATAACATGTATGAACATCAACTAACAATAACAACATGGATGAACATCAACTAACAACAATAACATGCATGAACATCAACTAACAACAATAACATGTATGAACATCAACTAACAATAACAACATGGATAAGCATCACCTAACAACAACATGGATGAACATGGTAACAACAACATGGATGAACATGGTAACAACAACATGGATGAACATGGTAACAACAATAACAAACTATGCTCTGTCAACAAATGCTGTGAAATATCTGTTCGAACATAGAAGAATTAACAGTAACATTGTTTTATGAGGTATTTTATCACACCACAGCTTTTCCAGCTGAAGAAGCTTAATGAGGATGTTTAGCTTCATCCAGACGACTCATGCCGGCTATCACTGTGTTGAAGCATAAACAAACACAAACAAACAAACAAACAAACAAACAGCCACACCAAACAGGCCGCCCGAGTCTTCATCATCACACAGATTCAGGTCACTGGGTCAGATATTTTCAGAAGCTATTATATTTTCATGTGGCTTTATTGCCTGGAGCGTGAATATTCCTCGAGTTTTATCACTTCATAAGATCTTGTATGAAAATAATAATAATCATCAATGCCATAAAGCCAAATCTATCTGGTTGAACGCACTTTATTACGAGTGTGAATAATTGGTTCGGTGAAACCATAGACAGGAAATGGTGATGCACTATAAATCCACAGCCACATATTCTCCCTAGTCCACCCAAACCTCCTATGTCTCGTTATCGCCTGATAAATGAATTTGATAAACGTTTATACCTTTGACACTACTGCACTACAGTAATGATAATTGTTAGTATTAATTGTTTAAAGCCCAGCCGACTGCGTAGAGCCATATCAGGGAAATAAACAGTTTCAAACCATTCACAATGCTTCAACAGGAAAAAATGGAGAAGAAATTAAGTATACATATCAATGCATTCGCGCACATGATCTAATGAGATGCCCCTGGCATTGACCACTTCGTCCAATTTATCGCACAGGGGATTAAAAAACATATCTGATTACAACTTTAAACGCAATTAAAGGACACTAAAACATATAAAATCAGGCATAAATTACCTAAAATTGCATCCGCATGTCTCATTCCCGTAGAGCCAAAAATGCACTTAATACATGTATCCAATTATCACTCCTAAGAGAAAGTATGCAGGATTTTACTGAACGCATACTGGTGACTGGACCAGCAAGGCAGAAAATGATAGGAAGAAATGACAGAAAGCAAAGGAACAGGCAGAGACAAAGAGTGACAGAAACTTGAGCATGATATTAAAGGGTTTTTGTATGTAAAATTATGGCACTGAAAGGGTGGAGGAAGAGCCAAATTACATATGCAGCTAATAGTTTTGAAGTTAAGACCGACTTATGATATAATGGGGGAAAACGGAGAAATAATGATTATTTTTACAACAAAGCACATCATCTTCTGCCATCAAGTTGATTTTGATGTGTAACTAAAATCAAATTGTTCAAGAGAAAGTCATCACGATTACACAAATGATGGGATTCTGGTTCCATGGGATTGTGAATTTCACCCGTGTGCTGAGTCATGAATTAAAGATGGTTGCATGATATTTCATCATTGCACTGATACAGACTGATGGGTCAGCAATATTTCAGAATAAATAGTATCTCCACCTTCTGGAAATTCTGTGATATAAATGTCCTTTCTTGTCACTCTCTCTGTTTCTTTCCTCCTTTGCTTTCTGTCATTTCGTATCATTTTCTGCCTTGCTGGTGGTGGTATTTGATTTAATGTCTATTCATTAAAGTGATTTTAGAAGAAAAAAAGATACATGAGGAGAAAAGAGGAAACTTGGAAATGGTTAATCTTCAGGAAAAAGAAATGAACCGGAAAAACTACGCCGAAGACGAGAAAGAAAAATTCACAAATGACCTTATCATAATTAACAATTGAAACGGCAAAATTGGCTAACCATAACATTGAACATGAGAAATAACGGCCTTGCTGGTCCATTCACCTGTGTGCAGGCTAGTTGGTAAAACCGTGGACTCAAGATCTGATATCTTGAGTTCAATCTCAGCCCACAGCATTAGAAACTGGCCTGTTTGCTGCTCATCTTAATGTTTCCATCATTCTGGCTGTGTCACCTTTGTGTTTGATAGGACCCTTCTCTCCTTTCCCCGTTTCAAGACCTTCAATCGCATAGGGTTTTGTGCAGGCTCAAGAAATCTGTCAGATGACTGCTGGTAGATTTGGGTGGAACACATAAGGTGTTCGAGCGCGGTGAATCCCTCTTGAAATACTCCAATATGTTCGATAAAGTTTTAAGCACTTTCTCTTTGGATTGACAACTGAGTACATGTATTAAGTGCATTTTTGGTTCTAGGGAAATGAGATATACGGAAGCAATTTTAAATAACTTAGGCCCGTTTTTATGTTTTAGTGTCCTTAGTTATGTTTAAATTCGTCTTCAGGTATGTTTTTTAAATCCACTGTGTGACATAGTGGTCAACGCCAGGGACATTTCCTCAGATTATATGCGGAAATGCACTCATCATCATCATCATCATGTGCTCTGCCGCATGGCGTTGACGATCATGGCCCTCCTTACGAATCTATGCCTTGTCGCTGCAAGTACATCTCCCACCCTCTACGTCCTCAGCCACCCTGCAAGTCCGTCCAATATTTTCTCTCTGGGTCTACCTGGTATTCTCTTTCCCTCCAGCTTTCCTGTGGTGACCAGGTGCTCTAATTTCTGTTTACTGTACTGATACGTCTACTTAATTTTCTTGTCCTTTTTACCTGTTGAAGTATTGTATATATTTTGAAGCGGCCATAGCCTTGATATGGCTCTACGCAGTCTGCTGGACTTTAAACAAGAATAACAATAACAGCAATATTTAGAAAGCGTTATTATTTTGTGGTGGCATTATTTTTATCAGACGTTCCGAATTATTGTTCTTCATTTTACAGGACTTTTCTTGAAAATGATTAATCCAATAAACAACGCATGTCCACGCCTCAGCCCGCATTTTATTGAGGCTGCCACGCATAACACGAGTGAACTGACATGCCAGAAATAATCATATTTATTCTACTGGCCACACACTTTGCTTCTCCCCTGTCATATCTCTCTGTCCACTTTATTCTCTTTTACAGTGCCAGCTTCCTTCTTCTAATCCATATCCAACGTGTTCATTGTTTTATCTATATCTGTGTGTGGATGGTATTGTCATATAAATGTAAACCTTTCCCCTCAAGCATCACCTTATTCTAAACAACACTGGATGGATGTTGAATCATGATCAACAAGCCTATCCTTTATTTCATTTTTTTTCTTTGTTTTGTCTGGCCATGAATTTGCTTGGGAAAGTACGATGGTGGTTTCCCGTTGCCTTCCATCGGTTTGTGTACGGTCTCTCCGACAGTCTTGGTCGTTCCCACGACAACCTACATGGCAGTAGGGTGATTTTTTTCAGGGGTTACTCCCTTAGCCTTATTCCCTCCCGGAGATATTCACAAGGCAGTGGTGCTATTTACCCATAGCTGGGGGTCCGATTCGTAGACACCAGGGCATATCCACAGGCCGGTGGGCATGCGTGCTGCACGTCTGGGGGCCAGACCTCCTCCGAGTCCCTCGAGTTTTAGCCCGAGTCGGTGAGGTGCTCAGTTACCACATGTCGCCACGAGATGGCACAACGTAGCGTTCGCTGATGGAGAGGCAATGTACTGACAGAGAGAGAACGCATTCTGCTCTCCTTTTCGCATAGCTGCAAGCAGCAGTGCTAGCCAGCGGTGCAGGCTGAAAGTTAGAGGTGACAAGCGCGCAGTCACTAGCCAACACACTAGACACATCACATCTGCCGTTAATCACCCATCAGAAATTATCAAAATTACTTGGCACTGAGCTTCAAGTTTAGATCATAACGAACGTCAATTACTGTAGTAATTCTATGATATTTTATCTAAAGACAATCATTCTCCTGAGAGTGATGCAAACATGCTGTCTGTTAGTAATGGCATTTTATAATAGACAAACTACAAACTTTTACAATGTTATCCCAACTTTGTGGATGGGATGTGAAAACAAAAAGGCTGGACGGGACTACAATCAACTTGGTTTGTTTACGATACTGTCAACACGCCTCAGCCCTTCTCTGTCTCTATCTGTAACTCTACCTGTGTCAACCTGACAAATCTCCCATGCCCAAAACTCAATTCAACAGAGCGAAAGCAGAGAGCGTCTTGTGTTTTAAAGCAAATTATATTTGAAATGAGAATCGGCAATGGTCTGTAAGAGGAAACGGAAATCCCTTCGAAGAACAGGAAATGGGTTTAAATCAGACTCGTTTTAAATGACGTCTGCTTACATTAATTTAAACGGACTTCAACCGGGAAAAAGAATATTTCCATTAGAATGAATTCAACGATGTGGTAACTGGATTTTGAATGATTACAAAGAAATTCGTCATTTTCAGCAAATCCCGTGAGGAGGAATGTTGTCCAGGTTCTTTGGTGTGCGATAAAGATTTCTGTCGTGTTCAAGTGTAAACAGAAAAAAATATCAAATTGCATGAAACTTATCCATCCCATGAACATTTATTAACAAGCTTCTCCTCCTTTTTCCATGTAGCCAACTTCTTGTGCCGTCATATGGTTATAATGCCAAGTTTTGATGATCCGTTTGTTGGTGAAGGTTTTGATAAATTTACTCATCTCTTCATCATGATCATCACTTTGACAAACGCGTTTTATTGGGGCCTTGAAGAGTAACATGAGACGATGATGACAAAACGAAAATAATGTTCTACAAATCCTCAGTCCCATGATTTTCCGCATTATCCAACCTTCACATTACGCCTTTCCAAATCAATGAAACCAAAAACGAAACTTTTTAACGTTGTGATTGTGTTTGTCAGTTCGCAAATCACCACGGTATTGTAGTTATAATAGAGTGAGGGATGGAAGAAGAGCCAAACTCAAAATATGGTTAACAACTAATATTGTTGTTTTAGAAACTACCAGCCATTTGAAGAGGAAAGTTGAATGTATTCACTTTGACAACATCCCTGAACATTTCCGTTTTCGCTTAAGACATTTGGGAGAACTGATCGTAAAATGGTTACTTGAATTTAAGTTTCTTGTAATGCATAATATCATTTCTTAATTTAAGCACGTTTTAAATCATCTCGTTGCCTCCATAATTTGAATTCAAGTTTCTTGTTAATGTGTAATATTTCTTTCTTTAAGATTGTTTCAAATCATCTCGTTGCCTCCATAACTTGAATTCAAGTTTCTTGTGATATCTAATATCATTTCTTTCTTTAAGCTTACTTTGAATAATCTCGTCGCCTCCATATTATAGCTTCATCATTGTGGCAGTCTGCCAGACCGAGGTCAGTCCTCTCATCAATACGATGATAGCCGTCTTAGGCAAGCCCAGATGCCAAGTATAGATACACTGCTAACACAGACTCAGTCCTTCACTCATCAATACGATGATATAAGCTATCTTAGACAAGCCCAGATGCCAAGCATAGATGCACTGCTAACACAGTCTCAGCTAAGATGGTCTGGACATCTCGTGCGCATACAGAATAACAGTCTTCCACAGCAGCTCTTCTACGGTGACCTCACAAAGGACTATCGACCAAGAGGACAGCCAAAGCTTTGCTACGAGGACACACTGAAAAAATCCCTCCACAGATGTGACACTGATGAAGAACAATGGGAAATCATGGACACAAACAAGTCTGAATGGAGGTAAGCTACTCGCAAGGGAACAGAAGCTTATGAAAATGAAAGATGAGGCAGCCAAGTGGAAAAGTGTGCAGGTAGAAAGAAACTCTAGGGAGAGCTAGACAACAGAAGGTCTTCAGAGAAGTAACCCCCTTTAGACAAGTGTTTCGGCCCTGAATTCCTTACACTCTCGGGGGGCCGGGCCACATCCAGGTCATGACTCCTGGATGCCCTTCTGCTGTTGTCTATTTTTTTTTTCCCACGCCGGGGATCGAACCTGGGCGATTCTGCGCTTCAGAACTGCGGTACGCGGTTTTACCAATGTGCTAACGGGGCACACATCATCTGTAGGGAATTTAATCCTTATGAAGTTCACTTTTTTGGTTCCTCCTTGCCCAGATCCAGCTTTAAGGGCTCTAGTCCTCTTCTTCCCAGAAATGGCGAGTTGTTTCATGAGATCATAAGCGGAGGTGCCCACAAACCCTCTTGCCCCGACCTCTATGGCGAAGATTTTGACCCGCAGACCTGCTTTCTTCAGGGTGCTGGCAAGACCGGCGTATTTTTCGGTCTTGTAGATATGTGCTTCTTCCATTCTGCTTTCGTATGGCACAGTGAGTTCTATCAGAATCACTTGTTTCGAGGAGTCAGAGTGGAGAGCGATGTCTGGTCTCATGCCTGTCTTGCTGATGACATCTGGGTAATTTCTCCACTCTGGGAGGTCTGCTGTACACTCCCAGTCGACTGCTCCATCCAGAAGACCCTTTGGCAATGTGCTGGTTGTCATAGCCCTTTCGGGCCAGACCTGTTTCCCTCCTGCTTTGTAGAACGTTGTCATAGCAATTGGTGCGTTTGGGGTCATGGTTTTTTCGCTAACCACATCTGTGATCACTTTCAGAACTTGGTTGTGCCTCCATGTATACCTTCCTTGGGCTAGCGCTACTTTGCAAGAGCTTAGGACATGTTCCACTGTTTGTTTCTTCTGACAGAGCGGACATGCTGGGTCGTCTTTTTTCCCCCATTTCACTAAGTTTGCATTCGAGGGGAGCAGGTCATATACAGATCTGAGGAGGAAGCTTATCCTTAGAGGAGCCATGTGCCACATATCGTTCCAGCTGAGACTTCTTTGGAGTGCACTGTCCCATGTTGTCCATTGCCCCTGTTGACCTTGCTGGACTGCCTTCTGCACTCTTTTGACATCTTCTTCTTCCTTCAACTCCTGTATGATCATGTCTCTTTTTTCCTTCCCTTTGGCTTTGGACCACCACTGCAATAAAGGCCAGAATCAACTCTGCAGAGCGTTCCACTGAGTGTCCAGTATGCGGCCGCCTGTGTGCATCAGACTTGGGCCTGAGATCCCACATGAGGGTACACAAATAAAGTGCTAGATTAGACTTTATCGACCACGATAATCAACCGTATAGGCAAGGATAGGGACTATCTAAAGGAGAAGAAATCTGTAGTTAAATGTGTGGCCCTATCTATTTCTACTACTATAAGTTGTATAGCCAAACTAAGGTTTAAGATGACCGAGAACAAACTCCACATAAACGACGATAAGACATACATGTAAACAATGTTTACCATTCAGCCAGATCTCAAAAAGGTGTTTTCCTCCGCCACGTCTATCAATAGCAATGGCGTTACATTCGCCGCACATGTTCGTAGCTTGGATGTTACATTCAACCAGTCACTCCCTTGTAAACAGCACACGCCAACATCTGAAGAGTAGCCCATATTGAACACAAGAAAATCACCTTATTCTTCATTACCTTCCCACTGGTGTCTCTAAAGTACTTGTTTATTAATTTATTCCATCGCAAAATGACTATGGCAAAGCACATTATGCTGGATTGTCTTCTACGTGGTCTGCAGAAAAGCTCAAATCAAAAGTTGAAAATGACTCCGCTCATATAGTTCTGTAATTCTTCCAAACCGAGCACACCTTCCCTCTTCTAAAATTGCTGCAATCAATTATAAAGTTTCATCATCATGTTTTGCATCTATCTACAGAACAGGTTCTCACTATCCCTCCAACATTCTAAATTTAACACCCTAAGCAGAAAGCTTTGTAATTTTTATACAACCATCCCCTTTTCCCCACCCCTACCCCCCTTTCCGTTTGTTCCGGTTACACTGTCTTGTGGTGCATTCTGGTCCATCGTCACTTTGTAAGAATTTTCGTGAGCAGAATCCCACAACAACAGCCATCAGTTTGGCCGAATGCTCCACTCAGATTTTAAGGAGTGATACGAGTATACTGACTGACCAGATATAATGATGGCCTCTTCCGATCTGACGGATGAGTAGGCATGCTGGTGGTCCTTTCCCATTTTTTTAATTTCATTTTTTTAGGATCATTGTACTCAGGGAGGTTACCTTTGTGCACACCATTTCTTTTTGTTCTACATGTATTGTCTATGCTTCCTGAAAGGCAACTGAAGTTGGCACAGTTTTTACAATGCAATGATGATGATGTCGATGAAGATGATAATCATGATACTATGGCAAGAAGGGGTTTGTGGGTGTTGTTGTCATCTATAACAGGTAGATGAATTGGGGATGTTTACAGAGGAGTTGTTTTTCTATTTAGAAGTCACACGCACAACAAGGAGGAAGGAGAAAGGAGAGTAGAAACGCACTAAGCATACTAGCAATAAGTTTCAAAAGCAGTCCACACATAGTATTACAATTCAACATAGTTTCTTTAATTAAACATATTCAACTGAAAGTATAATCATTCATCCTCTTATTCTTATTTGTCTACGTCCTAACGCAATCCTACTTCCTTGCCTATCAGCCTTAAACCCTACATTGAAATAAAATATCAACGTACCTTCACTACATGTTTCTGGCAAAGGCTCAGCACCTCTGCTAAGTTGAGTGGCCCATCTCCTAACACAACCGTGACTGACTGACCATTCTGTCTCTCTGTGTCTGTCTTCTCAGTGGGTCTGTCTTCTCTGTGGGTCTGTGTTCCCTTTTTATTTATAGAGCGTGGATCAGAACACGCTGGGGCTCTGACCCCACCTATCTTAAGACGACTTTTCGAGAAAGTTCTTCTACCTGTGAATGCATGAAGGAGGGGTTGACGTGGACAAACACAGGCCAGACCCTGTCCACTGAAACAATGGACCACCCTCTTCCACTGTGGCGATCTTTGAAAACGTCCCTGCAGAACTGCGTTTACAGATGGCTCTATTGGTTAACTGTCTTGTTTACAGTCTACATAAGTGTGAGAACGGCTGTGCTGCCCGATGCTGGAGTACACTGAAGTACCCGTAAGGGCCTGTTTCTACTCGAGAGGTTGTACGTTGATTAATCCTAAGCTTTCACTACAGGCTAATTCGTCTGCCTTGCCAGACATTGTCAACATCTTAACTCAGACTGAAATACATGTATGGGCCTGTTTCTACATGAGTCATTTCTGCGATAATACTATGGAGTTCCATCTAGTATCGAGACTGCGTGACAGGGCTGTACTCTACGCTTACTATCATAATGTATCCTGGCGTCAACCAGGCACGAGAGATACAGACGCCAGGCACGAGAGATACAGACACCTGCGGTGCTGGTCACAAGATTTGAGTTACACCCTCAATGACGCACCCGTGAAGTGGATGAGACTCGACTGTGTGGGCCCAGTCTTTCCAATGAGCCCACAGCACACCCACTGGGTAGGAGCCGGTTAGAGCCGAAAAATCCCACAATGGTTTTTGAAGGGATTGATGGGGATTCGAACCCACAACCTTCCAGTCAGTTGTCCGTTGCACTAACCACTACGCCACGGCGACTGGTTGCTGGTCCTTTATCACCCGTTATGGGTCTTCATGTAGGATATAAATCTGAACCCGAAGACACATACTTTTACACAGGTATTTCATGGGAAAATATCCAGCGGCCTTGCAAACTTTATAAAAGATTAAAAAGCCCAACCACATACGAATGTATGACTAAATCAAACTCTGTAGAAAGAAATAAAGTAAAGCAATATGATGAATCAAAGATAATGACATAAAACTGCAAAGAAAATACTGTCATTGTAATATCTGACACAAAGAAAATGTATTATTTAATAGTCACAGTAATGTCAAGCTAATAAGAATAATCAAGTTTGTAGAAGAGACAGTGTATGTACACATACGCACACACTAATACATACATAAGATACACACAAACTAGATTATACATGTACGTAATCAAACATGAAACAGTTGAGTATACAGCTATCTGTGATGGGTATTAAAAACACTCAGCAAAGAAAAGAAGAAAGAAAGAGAGAGAGAGAGAGAGAGAATGTGTGTGTGTGTGTGTGTGTGTGTGTGTGTGTGTGTGTGTGTGTGTGTGTGTGTGTGTGTGTGTGTGTGTGTGTGTGTGTGTGTGCGCGCGCGCGCGCGCGCGCGCCTGTAGTCAACCAGAAGAAAGCTCCACTATCCCTTTCTCGAAGAGGAAGGAAAAAGCATTACTCAGCATATCGACAACAAAGAGCTTCTTACTTTTGAAGCAAATTAAACCGAAAACAGGCAACGCTCTGTGACCAAACGGAAATCCATTCCAGACGCAGACAGTAGATTCCAATGAGTTTGGTTCTGACCGACGTCTGTTCACAATAAAAGGACATCAGTCCACAAACAGGGAATTTCTGTTACATGTGAAATCGGTAGGGGTTTGACCAGATTTGTGGATAAAGGATATATTTACATTAAAATAAATCCAGTAAGGAGAAAGGTCGCTAGGTTCTGAGGTGTCTGAAGCAGATCGTGGTCATGTTGAAATGCAACCAGTAAGCACATTTCTACAGACGTTACCTATAGCAATAATACAAATAAAAAAGCTGCTTTCATTTCTTTCCCCTCTCCTCACGCAGTCATGTTTTGGTAAGAACAATATTGTTTGAAGCCCAGCCGACTGTGTAGAGCCATATCAGGGCCATAACCGTTTCAAAACCCAAAACTTCAACAGGAAAAAGAGAATAGAAAATTAAGTACACATATCAATGCATTCGTGCAGATAATCTAAGGACATGACCCTGGCGTTGACCATTCTGTCCAATTTATCGCACAGAGGGTTTAATAAACACACTTGAATACAAATATAAGCATACCTAAGGACACCAAAACATATATAAAAACAGGCATAAAATCCCTGAAATTGCTTCCGCATATCTCACCTCCCTAGAGCCAAAAATGCACTTAATACATGTACCCAATTATCAATCCTAAGAAAAAGTACGTAAGACTTTATCGAACACATACAGGTGAATGGACCAGCAAGGCAGAAACTGATAGGTAGAAATGACAAAGCGCAGGAACAAGACAGAAACAAAAAGTGACAGAAAAGAGGAAATTTCTAGCACAGAATTTCCAGAAGGTGGGGGATACTATTTATACTGAAAGAGCCCCCGGGGGGTGGTGGTAAGAACAATAAATGTAGTGCAGAAGGTCTGATCTTTCTGGCGATTTGTGAGGCTTCTAAAATAATAACTAATCTCCTAAACCATAATGATTAATTTCATTCAGGATTTCAGGAGTAATAATATAAAGTAACTGACAAATGGTAAAAAAATTCAAAAAACACATTTACTGTATAAGTTGTGGGTCACAGACTTTTCCCACTTCATCATTAAAAGCCAAAAACCAAAGAAAGCAGGAGGATTATGTGTAAGCCGGTAAGGTAGGCGAACAACTGGAGGAGCGAGGATGAAGAGAATACCTAAGATTATGCGATAAAGACACAGAGATGAATGAAAGCAACCGCTGAAAGGTTCGAGTTCGAGTTCATACCGCTTATAGCCCAACCGACTACTAGAGCCATATCGGGGCTAAAACCACGTTAAAACCGACAACCCAGTTAAAGATAAGACAACAGTTAAAAACCATGCTCACCGTGTAACCTTGCAAGTCTGAAATACAACCAAAAGAAAAATAGCCGTAAAACCATACAACCGCTGAAGGAGGCTGCAAGCTTCGTGCAAACTTTGCAAACTTGTGTGGCAAGTTAGTTCTTTACGCCTCATCAACGCCTCTCCTTTCCTCCCTACCCCCACCCCCTGCTTTCTGCCTGTTGTGCGTTATGAGGACACAAAGACAGGAATGGTTGGGGCCAGCGTTGGGTCTCTCCAGGGGTTCCATTCCATCTCACACACCACAGAGTATGTCGTGTACTGCCAGCCCTTATGAAAAGCATGCAGCAGTAAATTGGGTCTTCCGCTTTTGTGTGCTTGGTCTTGACTTGATGACCGTGATGGGCTTGTGACCTCATCTCTTTTGTCCTGCTGGGGTACCTGCCTGCCTGCCTGCCTGCCTGTCTGTCTCTCACTCACTCACTCACTCACTCACTCTCTCTCTCTGTACAATGTGTGCGTGATGTTGTTGTGTGTGGTGTGTGTGTGTGTGTGTGTGTGTGTGTGTGTGTGTGTGTGTGTGTGTGTGTGTGTGTGTGTGTGTGTGTGGTGTGTGTGTGTGTGCGGCTGATAACAGATAATATTTCAACTTTGAATGTGTGTTTCGTTACACTCCATTTAAACGAATGAGTGCGAGTAAAAATATTGACATGCATTGAGAAAAACTTATAATAATAATAATAATTACAATATTTATATAGCGCAAAATTGATAAAATCAAATTTTAAGAGCTGAAACAGACAACACCACGCACGCACACACACGCAGCACACACCAACACTCACACACCACAAATCACACACACACACACACACACACACACACACACACACCACACACACAGCACACACACACACACACACACACACACACACACACACACACACACACACACACACACACACACACACACACACACACACACACACACACACACACACACACACACACACACACCACACACACACACACACACACACGGCTATAAATGGGGAGAAAGAAAAAAAGCAATGGAAAATTATACATGTTGAGAGCATATTATATACAATTATATATTGCAATGTGATTCCCCTCCGAGTGGAGACAGGCTGCAGAGGGCGTTGAGTGAGGTCAGGATTTTATGCAGAGGAGAAAAGGTGAGTTTTGAGAGCGGACTTGAAGGAGACAAAAGTAGGTTGCTGACGGACTGAGAGAGGAAGTTTGTTCCAGGAAAGTGAACCAGAAACAGAGAAGGCTCGTGGGCCATAGGTATTGAGCTTAGTGCGTGGAAAGCGAAAAGTCAGAGGATCGGAGGCAGAGCGGAGGGTACGCGAGGGAACATAGATCTCAAGTAGGCTTGACAGGTAATCGGGGGCTGCGTTATTGAGGCTTTTGTAGCACATGGTGTCTAGTTTGTACTGTATGCGCTTTGATACAGGGAGCCAGTGAAGTTGTGCCAGGAGAGGAGATATGTGGTCAGCTTTTTTCTTTTTGAGTACAAGGCGTGCAGCATTGTTTTGAATGCGCTGTAGAATGTGAATGGTGGAGGCAGGAAGACTACACAGGAGTGAATTGCAATAGTCAATGCAAGACATTATGAAGAAGAGAACGAGTTTTGCAGTTGTTTCGACAGAGAGATACTTCCTGATCAGGCTTATACGATGGAGGTGATAGTAGCATGATTTGGCAGTTTGAGAAACAAAGTTGTTCATGGAGAGGGTAGAGTCAAGGCAGACACCAAGGTTTTTAGCTGAATCAGAAATTGGGACTGATGTGTTACATAATGGAAGAGAAAAAGGAGGCAGCTGAGAAAGTTTGTGACGAGTGCCAATGAGGATAGTTTCTGTCTTGTTGTCGTTAAGCTGAAGTTTATTGTATGTCATCCAGTTCTTAATGTCCGAGTAACACTCAGTGGTGCGAGTCAAGAGGCGCTGTATATTGTCAGGTGAGTCATTGTCTTGAAGTCGGGTGTCATCAGCATAGAAGTGGTGTTTTATAGAGTGGAAGTTGATGATGGTGGACAGGGGGGAGGTGTAAAGAGTGAAAAGAAAAGGGCCAAGGACAGATCCTTGTGGAACACCACAGGTCAGGTATGCAGGTTGAGAGTAAGTGCCATTGATGAGAACAGTTTGTTTTCTGTTTGATAGATATGAAGTGAACCAGGAGAGAGCAGTGTCAGAGATGCCAAAAGTATGAAGAAGTCTAGAAAGGAGAATACCATGATCAATGGTATCAAAGGCTGCAGACAGATCAAGGAGTTTGAGGAGAGAGACTTTGCCAGTATCAGTTGCAAGGAGGAGATGGTTGAGAATGTGTAGTAGGGCAGTTTCAGTGCTATGGCACTGGCGGTAGGCTGGCTGGAAAGGATTGAGGAGATTGTTGGCAGACAGGTGAGAGTTCAGCTGGTTGAGGACAACTTTTTCGATGAGTTTTGACAAGAAAGAGAGATTAGAGATAGGCCGGTAGTTTTTCAGTTCATTTGGGTCCAAATTGTATTTCTTGAGGAGAGGGTGAACAATAGCAGACTTGAAAGAATTCTGGGACAGTTCCAGTTTGAAGAGAAGTGTTGATGATGTCAGTGATGAATGGGAGGAGAGTAGGGAGACAGTCGGAGTAGAGAGAACCTTTTTCAATTCTAAGAAAAAGCTAGTAATTTAGTCCTCACGAGGATCTTCCAACAAAGAAAGAAAGAAAAACTGTCACAACACGTGCGTTTCTCTAGTGTCTCCGATATACGCAATGAAAACAGTTTATTTGTAGACAACATCACCAGTATGAAAAGTATTCTATACAGGGCAGATGCAGCCGGTAAAAAGGCTGGCCCACACTTGAACGCCAAGAAAACCAAAGTGCTACATATTAAGGGCAAAGACACTGAAACAATCAGGATATCTTAATTAATGAAGTTCCTTTAGAAAATGTTAAAGATTTTAAATATCTTGCTTTGTAAAAACTGACGATGGAACCTGCTCTAAAGACATCAAAATACGAACTGGCATGGCAAAGCAAAAATGATCCAACTCAACATCATCTGGAAAGACAGAGGCATACCAAATGGGCTGACAAACTTTTAAAATATTTGATTTGGCTAGTATGATTTATGGCTGCAAAGCCTGGCCTCTGAAAATTTGACTGCACAGAACTGATGCAGCAAAGATGTGGTTTACCGGAGACTGCTACGTGTCAAATGAACAGATAGAAGATCTAATGAAAGTGTCCTGGAAGAACTTGATACCATCTGAAAATTACAAGCAGACACCAACAAGAGACTAAAATACGTTTGCCATGGTTCACGCACCAAGAACACGGACCTCATGGCAACCACATTTTTAAGGAAAAACAGAGGCAAAAAGGAAGAAAGGCAGACATCCACTCTCATACATCGAGAACATAACCAACATCAGTAACCTAAATATTCAAGAAGTAGTCCACAAAAGTCAAGACAGAGCCATTTGGAGGGGATGGCTGTGTCACAGAGTGCAGTGGCCAACACTAAACCCAGTGACGCCAACAGAAGAGACAGGCGAGTCCGGCCTAGGCTGTGACTGAAAATGTCGACAAATGAACACTAAAAGCAGATGAAAAAGAAATGTTGCTAGTACGCAGAACAACAACAACAACAACAACAACAACGACAACAACAACAACGACAACAAAAACGATCTGTGGGTTTAAACAAGTACACCAAGCAAACGGTGTTATGTGAAAACTTTTTTTACGTCCATTTTATAAATTAAAACTTTATTTTTCATAATTTCGCTCCCTGAGGCCTATGTGCGTTGGAGGTAAGGGTGAATGGAAATACAGACGTGTGAGGGGGGGAGAGGGAGGGAGAGAGAGAACGAGGGAAAGAAAGAGAGAGTGAGGAGGGGGCGTCTGTCGGATGTTCTCCGTTCATTGTGAGCAGACGTCATTCAAAGCGAGGGCGCCTTAATTTAAATCCATTTCCTGTGCCTTGAAGGGATTTTCACAGCCTGTCATCGACCATTGCCGGGTTTCAACTCACATTTGCTTTAAACTGTTGCTTTCACTGCGTTCAATTATGTCTCCTCACCCTTCCTTGAAAAACAAAAGGTAAAGGACGATTTCTCCAAGTCCACCGAAGTCTGTCTGTTTGTCTGTGTCTCTGTCTGTCTGTCTGTCTCTGTCTGTCTGTATCTCTTTCTCTCTCTTTCTCTCTTTGTGTGTGTGTGTGTATTTGTGTGTCTGTGTGTGTGTCTGTGTGTGTGTGTGTGGGGGTCTGTATGTATGCGTGTCTCTGTGTGTGTGTGTGTGAGTGTGTGTTTGCGCGCACACGTATGTGTGTGTGTTTTCATGTTGTGTGTTTTGTGTGTGTCTGTTGTGTGTGTGTGTGTGTGTGTGTGTGTGTGTGTGTGTGTGTGTGTGTGTGTGTGTGTGTGTGTGTGTGTGAGTGTCTCTGCGTGTGTGTGTGTGATTGTCTCTGCGTGTGTGTGTGTGATTGTCTCTGCGTGTGTTTTCATGTTCTGTGCGTGTGTGTGTGTGTGTGTGTGTGTGTGTGTGTGTGTGTGTGTGTGTGTGTGTGTGTGTGTGTGTGTGTGTGTATTTGTATTGTGTTGTGTGTGTGTGTGTCTGCGTGTGTTTTCATGTTGTGTTTTCATGTTGTGTTTGTGTGTGTGTGATTGTGTGTGTGTATTTGTGTGTTTGTGTGTGGTGTGTGTGTGTGTGTGTGTGTGTGTGTGTGTGTGTGTGTGTGTGTGTGTGTGTGTGTGTGTGTGTGTGTGTGCGGGTGCGTGCGTGCGTGCGTATTTGCGTGTGTGTTTTCATGTTGTGCGTGTGCGTGTGTTTTCATGTGTGTGTGCGCGCGCGCGCTCGTGTGTGTGTGTGTGTGTGTGTGTGTGTGTGTGTGTGTGTGTGTGTGTGTGTGTGTGTGTGTGTGTTTGTGTACGTGCGTGCTCGCGTGTGCGTATCACGCAAAGACAACAAAGTCCAAATGCAGATATCTAAAATAGACATAAAAATGTATACACATGTTTAGTCAAAGTGTCTTTGGTCCAGCGCTGTCACCAAGCAACAGCTACTTGACCAATGCAGTGATGACGGTATGACATCAACATCATGATGATAAGG
Organism: Monoplex corrugatus; assembly: GCA_030674185.1. Classification (NCBI taxonomy): domain Eukaryota; kingdom Metazoa; phylum Mollusca; class Gastropoda; order Littorinimorpha; family Ranellidae; genus Monoplex; species Monoplex corrugatus. The sequence continues at coordinate 73,761,394 of CM060310.1, read as the reverse complement.
CTGTGAAGATGGACTGGGCACATCATCATCATTATCATCATCAGGTGCCCTGCCGCATGGTCTTGGCGATCATGGACTTCCATCTGTCTCTATCTCTCGTTGCCCCTAGCATCTCCCCCACCCTCCTCGTCCCCAGCCACTCTGCAAGTCCGTCCAGCATTTTCTCCCTGGGTCTACCTGGTCTACTGGGCACATCATCCGAGGAAAACAAGATAACATCACCAGGTCACCAGGACTGCACTTCACTGAAAAAAAGAAAAGGAAAAAGAAAAAAAAAGGCACATCACAGGAAGACCCAACAGCACATGGAATCTAACAGTAGAAGGAAAACACAAGGCCCGGAAGTACACCTTGGGTACCATACAGAAGCTGGTCCAGGACAGACAGGAGAGGCGCATTTTCGTCGCTGCCCTAGCGACAATATAGTAATAATAATTGATGAAAGCTACGCAAGTGAGTAGCCTTCTTACTGAGAGACAGGTTTAGCCAGGTAGCCATTATAACTAAATATGGTATTAATTACATGTGTCCTGCCGAATGGCATTGGCGATCATGGCCCTCCATACCAATCTGTCCTTTGTAGCTGCAAGTACATCTCCCACCCTCTCTGTGTTCATCCATTCCGCAAATCCGTCCGACATCCTCTCCGTGGGTCCACCTGGTGCTTTTTTTTCCCTCAGCTTTCCTGTTGTGATTAGGTGCTCTAACCTCTGCCTCATAAAATGTCCTATAAATGCTGCTTGTCTTTTCCTAATCTTCTCCATTAATGTTCTTTTTGTGTTTGCCTCCTTCAAGACGTTTGTTTTCTTTGCTGTCCATGGAACTCTTTACATTCTTCTTAGAAACCACATTTCAGATACTTTAATCTTGTTCTGACTTTGCGTGCTGACTGTCCACGCTTCATATCCATACAACAATATCGGCTCTGTATAACACTGAAGAAACTCTTACTGATGTTAACTGATAGGCATTTGTTGGTAGGAACGATTTTCGTTTTCTTAAAAGCTGTTAAGTTTGGCCGATTTTGCTGGCTATTTCTAATGCGCACTTGACTGGTGAGATGACCGTTCCCAGGTATTTAAGTTTATCAACTTATCTCAATGTGGTGTCATTCGCTGTTGTTTTGCACGAGGTGATTTCTTTGGGGGGGTGTGGGTGTGGTTGTAAGATTTTTGTGAGAACAATTAATCCCATGACTTAAATAGCAAGGAGACTGAATTCATGAGATCAATTTTTCTCACAAAAACCTTACAAAGCGACTAAATACCGGAATGTCTACACCCCATGAAACTGAACCAAAGACGTAAACGAAAGTTGAGTACGTTATGGGCTCACTGGGAAAATTTGACCATACGTCCAGTTCCATTCACTTGAGGGATGCTTCACTGACGGTGTTGCTCAAATTTCATGATCAAAACCGAGGTCTGGTTGACGCCAGGATGTATTTAGTGTAGAGATCATCCCCTGCCATCATCTTCACAGCACGCGAAAAATTGTCTTAACCTTCGTATCTATCAAAAGTGGCATGGAAATGGAACAGGAAAGGTGAACATAAACGAAACTGCCTAAGTGGAATGACCCCGGAAATATTGTGTGAAAATTGCAAGTCCCAACTGGAGTTAATTTGGAGCATGTTCAAGAGGGGGATCATTGCGCTCGTAAAATTGCTTATGTTCTTTACCCAAATCTGAGAGCAGTTACCTGGCAGACTCACTAAGCCTGCGCAAAACGCTATGCACTGGCAAGGTCGAGAGAGAGAGAGTGAGAGAGAGAGAGAGAGAGAGAGAGAGAGAGACAGAGAGAGAGAGAGAGAGAAACTGAAACTGAAACTGAAACTGAAAATGGTTTATTGCCATTAACATTTTTGTCCTTGTGGCAAGGAGCATACAACAAAGTCATTAAATTTTACGGCGACGTTTTCGCGAAATAAAGATTTATAAACATAGCCATGGCTGACATTACATCCATTTAATTCTTTTTCCTAATGATGAAGAAAAATTTGAAGGAAAAAAGTTGAATAAAAAATTGAACAGAGAGAGAGAGAGACAGAGACAGAGAGAGACAGAGAGAGAGAGACGGAAGGTGGGGGAGGCAGTTGGACTATGAAACACTCAGCTGACACCACCGAAATGATGGGAAAACTAAGATGGGCAGCAAACAGGCCAGTTTTCGATATTGCAGGCAGAGATTGAACTCGAGTTATCAGATCCTAAGTCCACGGCCTTATTTAGAGAAAAAACCAGCTCGCAAATAATTACCTGTATCAAATGGCATTTATTAGTGGGATGGTTTCATAAAGCTTTCCCATCTCTTTTCCATTACAATAACCTTACCATTGCTTGAAGCTTTCGATCGTTAATGATATCGCTTTCTGATGGGAGTTGTTCAAACGAAATAAATTTCTTTGTAAACAACTATAATTCCATATAAAATTCTGCGGAACGAAGTTTGTAGTGGCCATGCCCAACAGTTTTCTTTTGTCGGGTTGTGGTCTATGAGCAGACGTCATCTAAACCGAGAGTGAGAATGTATTTCCTGTTCCCAGAAGGCACTTCCGGTACACCTTATAAACCGCTGCTGATTCTCAGTTCAATGGGTTTAAAAAACACCGCGCTGTTCCTCAGGGGGCAAAACTCTTCACCGTACTTTCACCAGTCTCCCGTGTGAAGATTGAAGCTCTCTCTCTCTCTCTCTCTCTCTCTCTCTCTCTCTCTCTCTCTCTCTCTCTCTCTCTCTCTCTCAATCTCTCTCTCTATCTCTCTGTGGCCTATATGAATAAACCAGCTGAAGTCTGAACTGTGTGTGTGTGTGTGTGTGTGTGTGTGTGGGGTGTGTGTGTGGTGTGTGTAAGTGTGTGTGTAATGTGTGTGTGTAAGTGTGTGTGTGTGTGTGTGTAAGTGTGTGTGTAGTGCGCACGCACATGTGTGTGTGTGTGTGGTGTTGTGTGTGTGTGCGTGCGTGTGCGTGCGTGTGCGTGCGTGCGCGTATCACGCAAAAAAAAAAATCCTAATGCAGATATCTAAATCATACACCAAATGGTATACACATATTTAGTCATGAGAGTCACCAACCAACAGCAACTTGACCAATGCAATCAAGAGAATATGAACATTAACATTATGATAAGGCTGTGAAAATGGCCTGGGCACATCATCCTAAGAAAACAAGATAACATCACCAGAACTGCCTTTTACTGGACAAAAAAGAAGAAGGGACAAGACAAGAAGACCCAAGAATACATGGTGTCGAACAGTAGAAGGAAAACTCAAAGCCCAAAAGTACACCTGGGTACCATACAGAAGCTGGTCTAGAACAGACAGGAGAGGTGCATTTTTGTTGCTGTCCTGAGTGACAATAGCATAATAAGAATTGAATTAGTAACTGAATATGGGATTAATTATCATGCGTTCTGCTGCATGGCGTTGGCGATCATGGCCCTCCATACGAATCTAACCTTTGTTATTGCAAGTACATCCCCCACCCTCTCTGTTTCATCCACTCCGCAAGTCCGTCCAACATTTTATCCCTGGGTATACCTGGTGCTCTTTTCCCTCCAGCTTTCCTGTTCTTACCATGTGCTCTAACCTCTCTTGCCTCATAAAGTGTCCTATAAATGCTGCTTGTTTTTTTCCTAATCTTCTCCATTAATGTTCTTTTTGTGTTTGCCTCCTTCAAAGACTTTCTCGTTTGTTTTCTTTGCTGTCCATGGAACTCTAACAATCTTCTTAGAAACCAAATTTCAGCAGCCTCAGTCTTGTTCTGACTTCGCGTGTTGACTGTCCACGCTTCACATCCGTACATCAATATCGGTCCTAAATAATACTGAAGAACTTTCTTCCTAATATTAACTGATAGACATTTATTGGTAAGAACACTTCATTTTCTTGAATGCTGTTTTAGCTTGGCCGATTCTGCTGGCTATTTCTAAAGTGCACCTGCCGTCTAGTTAGATGACTCTTCCAAGATATTCAAATTTATCAACGTGTCTTAATGTAAGACCATTTGTACTTGTTTAGCATAAGGAGATTTCTTGTTTGTCTGTTTATTTGTTTTGTTTGTTTGTTTGTGTAAGTTTATTGTAAGAAAAATTAATTCCATGACTTGAATAGCAAGATGACTGAAGTCAGGGGGTTAATTTTTCTCACAAAAATCTTACAAAGCAACGAAACACCAGAATGTCTACACCCCACGAAATACACCAAAAACATAAACTTAAACGAAAGTTGAATATGCTATGGGTTCATTGGGAAAATTTGGACAATACCGTCGAGTCCCATCCACTTTAGGGATACTTCACGGAGGGTGCTGTGCTCAAATTGCATGACCCACACTGCAGGTGTCTGTATCTTTGAGGCTGGATTGACACCAGGATGTATTAAGTATAGAGATCATCCCTTGTCATCATCACAGCACTGCGAAAAACTGTCTTAGCCTTCTTATCTATCAAAAGTGGCATAAAAATGGAACAGGAAGAAAAGGTGAATATAAATGAAACTGCTTAAGTGGAATGACCCCGAAAAAATTACGTAAAAATTGCAAGACCAACTGGAGTTAGTTTGGCGCTTGTTCAAGACGGGATCACTACACCCGTAAACTTCCTTATGTGCTTTACCCAAATCTGACAGCTGTTACCTGGCAGACTCCCTGAGCCAGCTCAAAAGCCCTATGCACTGGCTAGGTCTTGAAATAGAGAGAGGGATGCAGAGGGGTGAAAGGCAGTTGGACTATGAAACACTCAGCAGAAACCACCAGAATGATGCAAACATCAAGTTGGCCAACAAACAGGCCAGTTTTCAATACTGTGACTGGGATTGAACTCAGGAGATCAGATCTTGAGTCCACAGCCTCATTAAAAGAAAAAAACAAAAACAAAAACAAAAAACAGCCAACGAATAACGATCTGTATCAAATGGCATTTATTAGTGGGATGGTTTCATATAGCCTTTCCAACTCTTTTCACCTACAATAACCCTACTGGTTGCTCGAAGCTATCGATTGCTAATGATGTCGCTTTTTGATGGGAGTTCTTCAAGCTAAAGAAAAAAAAAATCCTCTCTCAGCAACTGTAATTCCATATAAAATTCTGCGGAACGAACTTTGTAATGGCCATGCCCAACAGTTTCTTTTGTCAGGTTGTGGTCTATGAGCAGACGTCATCTAAACCGAGAGTGAGAATGTATTTCCTGTTCCCAGAAGGCACTTCCAGTACACCTTATGAACCGCTGCTGATTCTCAGTTCAATGGGCTTAAAAAACACCGTGCTGTTCCTCAGGGGGCAAAACTCTTCACCGTACTTTCCCAGTCTCCCTTGCAAAAATTGAAGCGCTCTCTCCCTCTCTGTCTGTCTGTCTGTCTGTCTGTCTGTCTAGCTGTCTAGCTGTCTCTCTCTCTCTCTCTCTCTCTATCCCTCTCTCTATCCCTCTCTCTCTCAGGGGCTCTGGCTTATATGAATAACCATATGAAGTCTGAACTCTCTCCTCCCCCCCACCATCTCCCTCCCTCTTTCTCTCTTTGTGTTTTGTGTGTGTTTGTGTTTGTGTGTGTGTGTTGTGTGTGTGTGTGTTTGTGTGTTTGTGTTGGAGTGCGCACGCGCGTGTATCCATACACTCGCTTGTGTGTGTGTGTGTGTGCGTGCGTCGGCGTGTGGTGCATAACCGCTTGTGTTTGTGCGTGCACGCTGCGCCGCGTGCGGCGTGTGTGTGTGCGCGCGCTTGCGTCACGCACACAGGAGTTCGTAGGTGCACATGCACGCTTCATTTCAAATTAATTTGTCCTCAGATACGAATCAGTAGTCAAAAGTTCATGGAGTAGGCAGGAGGGACGGAAGGGGGAAGTGAGAGAGAGGAGGAAGAAGGATGAGACAAGAGTTCACGCAGAACGGATGTTGAGGAAAATATTTGATTTCATTTAAAACTTTCTAAGCGGCTGGTTGTCCTAAATCCCTTGCTTGAAAAGAAACAAAAACAAAGAAGCAAACAAACAGACAAACCCCAAAATGTGACACACACACACACACACACACACACACACACACACACACACAATCACACACACACACACACACACACACACACACACACACACACACACACACACGCACACACACACACACACACACACGCACACGCTCATCAAAAAACAAAATAAAAAATACAGATTAACAATGTTAGGAAAGTGAATATTTCAACCGTTTCCTCTTTCCCTGCAAAAACCGCCTCCTGCTGTCAAAAATAACAAAATCAGCCATTAACCATATATCAAGAGTGACCCGTTGTTTAGCCAACAAAGCCTCCAAGGTCTGTGTGATTTCCAGGCTGACCCATCTTAGTGTTTCCATCATTCTGGTGGTGTCATCTTCAGCTTCGTGTTTTTCAAGTCACTCTTCCCTTCCCCCTCTTCCCATTTCAAGACCTTGCCAGCCCATAGGGTTATGCGCAGGCTCTGGGAGTCTGCCAGGTAATTGCTGACAGATTTGGGTGGAGCGCACGTGGAATGCCCGAGTGCCATGAATATCTCTTGATCAGTTTCCAGTCTCCAAGACCATGCAGGCTGTCCACGAAAATAGCGATAAATTGGTTGTCGATATCACAGAGACTGAAAAAGAGGGTAAGGGATAGCTGGAAAACGGGAAAGGAAAAATCGGTAAACTGGAGAATTGTATAGTATTTTATTATGGTTATGATGATAGGCCAGAACGGTTCACACAGCCTGGACCGCCAGGATATTGGATCGTTGTAAGATTGAAATAGTCTGAGTGATACCAGACTTGCTGGCGAAGAGATGCTGAAGGACGCTTGCTACATACTGTAACGCACTGGAAAGCACAAAGGTGCTCCAAGAACCGCTGGTGTCAGAATTTCTACAAGCACCAAACTCAAAGGGAGGCTGAAAAACATACCCCTATAATAACAATGATCGATTGATGGCACTGCGTCTTCGGCTTTTAAAAAAAAATCGCACTGCCACAGTCATCGGTAGTTACGCCAGAATGATGACAAATCCAGATGATGTCAAAGAAGTCTTCTACGAAAAGCTCAATAGTCTCAATTCCACAGTCAACCACAAAGACAAGCTCATCAATTTTGGAGACTTCAACGCTTACTAATGCATTCAGAGACATTGATAGGGTAGGGGTTTACACCCAGTACCGCTCAGATGGAAAACTGTTCCAACTTAAAGACTCCTTAAAGTCGATACCAAAGTGCTGAAACCAACCTGAGGAAATTTCTCTTTGTGGACAACTTCTCACTGGTGGTACATTTACATGAGGACAGCCATCGCATCACTGGCCGACTTGCATTCACTTGCCTCGCAGTTACCCTCAGGAAGACAGATTTTATGTTTCAACCAACATGATCTCAGATTCTCGTACTTCACCACTTCAGGTTCAGGTTTATTCTACTAATAGCCCAACTTCATTTCCGATTGTCATTAAAAACAAGAAAATTAAGAGATAAGAGATAACAGCAATTCATCTTGGCATGCTGATGAGACGTTGCGTGTATCTAAGGCTAGCTCCGCATTGAGGGATCTGTACAAGAGATTGCAGCAAGACCATGGCATCAGACTCGTCACATGAATTACTCTACCAAGCACCCTGGTGATTGCTGCGAGACACAGACTACCTACTTACAGTTATTGGGTTTTGTTTGTTTAAAGCCCAGCCGACAGCACAGGGCCTAGGGCCATATCAGGGATATAACCGTTTCAAAGCATACACAATACTTCAACAGTGGAAAAAGGAAAAGAAAATTAACTACACCTATCAATGCATTCGCACACATAATCTAAGGAGATGCCCCTAGCGTTGACCACTCCGTCCAATTTGTCACACATGGATTTGAAAAGCATACCTGAATACAAATTTAAACATAAATAAGGACACTAAAACATATATAAAAACGGGCCCAAATTACCTAAAATTGCATATCTCATTCCCTGGAGCTAAAAATGCACTTAATACATGTACCCAATTATCAATCCTAAGAGAAAGTACGCAAGACTTTATATCGAAAACATACAGGTGAATGGCCAGCAAGGCAGAAAATGATAGGAAGAAATGACAGTAAGCAAAGGAACAAAGCAAAAACAAAGAGAGTGGCAGAAAAGAGGAAATATCTAGCACAGAATATCCAGAAGGTGGGGATATTATTTATACTGAAACAGCCCCCGGTATCCCGACGGGGGTACTGGCAGTTAAAAATGATTCCACAAAATCTGCTCGAGATCTGCATTATCATTAGGCAAGATCGAGTATCCATTCTTCAAGATTTGAACATGTGTGGCGTGCCATGCACTGAGTGTCTCCTTATCATATGCATTCTTTTGCTATTTCGGGATCATCTGCCTGCAGTAAACTTTCATTCTCCCTTCGTCTATCACCTAACCTTTCTGCTTTTAAATCCAATTTAAAACCCACCTCTTTTCCTGACAATAAATTCTATAACTGCCCCTTTCCATTAATTTTTTAATTCTCCGCGTTTCCGCGTCTTGTAAGGTGACATGCGTTGATCACATGCGTATGTCTATGCGTAAGTGCGCCTTGATTTGACTTGTCAAAAATTGCCGCATACAAATATTCAATAATAATAATAATAACAATGACAATAATACTAACAATGATATTTTAAAAAATCATAAGAACAACAATAATAGTAGTGATGATGATAATGTTAGTAATAATAGTAATGATAATAATAATTTACCAACAAATGCCTATCAATTAACATCAGGAACAGAGTCCTTGAATGTTATATAGAACCAATACTGTTATACGGATGTGAGGCGTGGACAGTCAGCAAGCAAAGCCAGAGCAAGATTGAGGCAGCCGAGATGTGGTTTCTAAGAAGAATGTGAGAGTTCCATGGACAGCAAAGAAAACAAACGAGACAGTCTTGATGGAGGCAGACACAAGTAGATCACTCATAAGGAAGATTAGGAAAAGACAAGCAACGTTTATAGGCCATTTTATGAGGAAGGGGGATTTGGAGCACCTGGTCATAACGGGAAAGCTGGAGGGAAAGAGAGCACAGGTAGACCCAGGGGGAGGATGCAGGACGGACTTGCAGAGTGGCTGGGGACGAGGAGGGTAGGGGAGATGCTAGGGGCAACGAGAGATAGAGACAGATGGAAATCCATGATCGCCAACGCCATGCGGCAGGGCACCTGATGATGATAATCATTATTACTATTGTTATAGAAAGATTATTATTACTATTATTATTATTATTATGATATGCCGATTTCTTTGGATAGCACACGTTATCTGCATAGAAGACAACTGTATCGGGACGGCTAAAGCAAGGACCTGTGACAGTGATGCAAGGATACTGTGCATGTGAAGGCCAACCTCATCAGTTGTACCATCAACACCACCACAATGTCTGCGCAGAGTATTCTGACGACAGGATAGCGCCTTTCACACACACACACACCACATTTGAACAGAGCAGAACAGCTGCTATTTCAGAGAAGAGGGATCGGCTGCAAGATTTCTTTCCACGTTGTATCTGCAGAAGAACACATGCGTCCAAGACCAGTCTTGTAATCAACATGAAGACCCACACCAGGCTATCAGCATACTACTGGTCCATCGGATTGATGGTGGATTTTCCAGTCACTGGCATAACCCTTAAAGCTGTAAATAAGACATTCAGCCAAAAATATTCTACGAAATATTCTAAAAACACACACACACACACACACACACACGCACGCACGCATACGCACGCACGCACGCACGCATACGCACGCACACACGCACACACGCACACACACACACACACACACACACACACACACAACGGAGTCAAAATCTGAATGCCTTCACCTAAGAAAATCGTGCCAAAAATGGCTACATGAATAAAATGGTCATGGCATTCTAAAAATTTCTAACGAATAGAAAATCTAGATTTTTGTACTTCAAGGTCACACGTTACCTTGATGAAGCATCATATGACATAAAAAAAACCTTGTCTTGAAGTGATAACGTCTGCGGACGGTCAAACAAAACAGATTTTAGATTTGGTCAGCAGTTCACGGTTAACTACTATTCACACACCTTCCTAAATATTGCCGATTTTGGGCATCGTTTTGGCTTGTGGCCTGTCATGACTGTCAACAGTACACATTCGTGATTCACCGAAGTTCTACTACTCCTTTGATGCAATTTGGTAACGATCCGATCAAAAACACCTGAGAAATCCTGCAGATTTAGTCACACACACACACACACACACACACACACACACACACACACACACACACACACACACACACACACACACACACACACACACACACATAACACAAGAACACATGAAATTGATAATATTTCCACTTACTTGACAGTTAACGGTCTGGAGATATCCAATGAAAAAAACACACATGATGCTTTTTAATAATAGTCTCAATCCGAAAGAAGTATCGTTGTTTAAAATTGATGATGAGGAACTGAAATATACTACTCACGTGAAATTTCTGGGAGTATAATTGACTTCTAGTTTACAGTGGAAAGAACATATTGATGTCTTGTTATGTAAAGCTATGAAAAGCTATAATTTAATAAAAATTAATAGTAAACAGTCCTGGGGACAGGACACTAAAACGTTGTTACATCTTGTCACAGCTTTAGTCAGATCTAAGTTGGCTTATGGCCAAGAGGTCTGTTTTTCAGCTCCAAAATACTATTTGAAAAAACTTCAAAGCTTAGATAGTAAATCTATTAAATGTGCTCTTGGAGTACCGGTGTATACAAAAACACAAGAAGTATATAAAACAGCCGGCATCCTTCCCTTGGAAGATTGGAGGAAGTTAACAGCTAAGTGTATAGTCAGAGCAAATGCAGTAGCTAATTATGCCAATACGGAACTTAAAATTCGGTCTGACATCCATATCCCCAAGACAGCAAGAACAATAAAGTCACAAGAAACAATATCCACTTACACAAATGAGCTCTTCAAACTTTCTCACGTATTACCGAACAAAGTTTCACATAAAATGATATGTTGTCCTCTACCCCCCTGGGAACTGTCCAATGCTATTTTTGATATCAACTACACTGATACTGACCTGACAAAAGATATTAATCCACACTTGTTAGCAATTGATGTTCTGTCACATCTACACAAAAAATATTCACATTACTTAAAAATATTTACAGATGGCTCTGTTCTAGATGATGGTAAAGCAGGCGCTGGCTTTCTTATTCCTAAATTTTAAAGTAGAAAAGGCTTACTCTTTAGGACAGGGACATTCAATCTTCACTT
>CM060310.1:73737627-73745127 GCA_030674185.1 Monoplex corrugatus | reverse complement strand
CAGAGATAGGGGGAGGGCAGAATGTAGGATAATACAGAGATGAGGGAGGGCAGAAAGTAGGATAATACAGAATAGGGGAGGTAGAAGTAGGATAATACAGAGATGGGGGGAGGCAGTAAGTAGGATAATACAGAGATAGGGGGAGGGCAGAAAGTAGGATAATACAGAGATAGGGGGAGGGCAGAAAGTAGGATAATACAGAGATAGGGGGAGGTAGAAAGTAGGATAATACAGAGATAGGGGGAGGCAGAAAGTAGGATAATACAGAGATAGGGGAGGTAGAAAGTAGGATAATACAGAGATAGGGGGAGGTAGAAAGTAGGATAATACAGAGATAGGGGGAGGGCAGAAAGTAGGATAATACAGAGATAGGGGGAGGGTAGAAAGTAGGATAATACAGAGATAGGGGGAGGCAGAAAGTAGGATAATACAGAGATAGGGGAGGGCAGAATGTAGGATAATACAGAGATGGGGGGGGGAGGGCAGAAAGTAGGATAATACAAATAGGGGGAGGGTAGAAAGTAGGATAATACAGAGATAGGGGGGAGGGTAGAAAGTAGGAAATACAGAGATAGGGGAGGGCAGAAAGTAGGATAATACAGAGATAGGGGTGTTAGAAAGTGGATAATACAGAGATAGGGGGAGGGCAGAAAGTAGGATAATACAGAAATAGGGGAGGGTAGAAAGTAGGATAATACAAGATAGGGGAGGGCAGAAAGTAGGATAATAAGAGATAGGGGAGGGTAGAAAGTAGGATAATACAGAGATAGGGGGTTAGAAAGTAGGATAATACAGAGATAGGGGAGGGTAGAAAGTAGGATAATACAGAGATAGGGGGAGGGTTAGAAGTAGGATAATACAGAGATAGGGGGAGGGCAGAAAGTAGGATAATACAGAGATAGGGGAGGGTAGAAAGTAGGATAATACAGAGATAGGGGGAGGTAGAAAGTAGGATAATACAGAGATAGGGGGAGGGCAGAAAGTAGGATAGTACAGAGATAGGAGAGGGTAGAAAGTAGGATATTACAGAGATAGGGGAGGGTTAGAAAGTAGGATAATACAGAGATAGGGGGAGGGTAGAAGTAGGATAATACAGAGATAGGGGGAGGGTAGAAAGTAGGATAATACAGAGATAGGGGGAGGGTAGAAAGTAGGATAATACAGAGATAGGGGGAGGGTAGAAAGTAGGATAATACAGAGATAGGGGGAGGGTAGAAAGTAGGATATTACAGAGATAGGAGAGGGTAGAAAGTAGGATATTACAGAGATAGGGGAGGGTAGAAAGTAGGATATTACAGAGATAGGGGGAGGGTAGAACGTAGGATAATACAGAAATAAGGGGAGGGTAGAAAGTAGGATAATACAGAGATAGGGGAGGGTAGAAAGTAGGATAATACAGAGATAGGGGGAGGGTAGAAAGTAGGATAATACAGAGATAGGGGGAGGGTAGAAAGTAGGATAATACAGAGATAGGGGGAGGGTAGAAAGTAGGATAATACAGAGATAAGGGGAGGGTAGAAAGTAGGATAATACAGAGATAGGGGGAGGGTAGAAAGTAGGATAATACAGAGATAGGGGGAGGGTAGAAAGTAGGACAATACAGAGATAGGGGGAGGGCAGAAAGTAGGATAATACAGAAATAGGGGGAGGGTAGAAAGTAGGATAATACAGAAATAGGGGGAGGGTAGAAAGTAAGATAATACAGAGATAGGGGGAGGGCAGAAAGTAGGATATTACAGAGATAGGGGAGGGTAGAAAGTAGGATAATACAGAGATAGGGGAGGGCAGAAAGTAGGATAATACAGAGATAGGGGGGGGGGGGCAGAAAGTAATACAATGCATACAGGAGGAGGAGGGGGGGACAGAAAGGACAAAGCAGAATGGGGGGGGGGGAGAGGCAAAAGTAGGGCAATACAAAGAGAGTGGGGAGGGCAGAAAGAACAATACAAAGGGTGTGTGTGTGTTGGGGGGGGGGGGGGGTTGCAGAAAATAGAGAAATGCAAAGAGGGGGGAGGAGAGAGAGATTTTTATTTTTGTTATTGTTGTTCTAAGCCCAGCCGACTGCATAGAGCCATATCAGGGCTAGAACAATTTCAAAACAAAACAAAGCAACAAAAAACTTCAACAAAAAGGAAAGGAAAATTAAGTACACATATCAATGCCTTCACGCACATAATCTAAGGACATGCCTCTGGCGTTGACCACTCCGTCCAATTTATCGCACAGGGGATTTAAAGAACATGCCTGAACACAAACTTAAACATATCTAAGGACACTAATATATATATATATATATATATATTTATTATATATTTATTATATATATATATATATATATATATATATATATATATATATATATATATATATATATTATATATATATATATATATAAACGGGCATGAATTACCTAAAATTGTTTCCGCGTATCTCACCACCCTAGATCCAAAAATGCACTTAATACATATACCCAATTATCGATCCTAAGAAAAAGTACGTAAGATTTTATCGAATACATACAGGTGAATGGATCAAAAAGGAAAAAAAAAAAAAAAGAAGAAATGATAGAAAGCAAAGTAACAACGCAGAAAGAGTGACAGAAAAGATGAATTTCTATCACAGAATTTCCAGAAGGTGGAGATACTATTGATACTGAAAGAGCCCTCGGCATCCCCACGGGGGTGAGAGAGAGGGGGGAGGGCAGAAAGTAGGACACAGCAGAGAGAGAGAGAGAGAGAGAGAGAGAGAGAGAGAGACAGAGAGAAAATAGGAAGGGCAGAAAGTAGGACAATGCAATAGAACAAGACAGAAGAAAGAAAGGGGCAAAAAAGGAAAACCAGACAACGACCTGTCATATTATTTCAGCCAGACTGGACCACATCAGTAAACACACATCCCAGTCTCTATACAGGGCCCTGATATACGTGGGCTGATCGACGAACGAAAGGAAGAATAACGATGTAGAGAAATGGAATGGAAGTGGAAGAGAAGCAGAGCGATAGGAGTAGGAGAGGAAAGAGAAAGGTGAGAGAGAAAGAAACAAGAAAGAAAGAAAGAAAACAAAGGAAGACAGGAAGAATGAAAGAAAGAAAGAAAGAACTTCAGGACAACTACTGTGAACTGTACTTATTTTCTTATTTAAGACCGTCACCAACACACAATCTTCGCTGCAATCACAAAAAAAGTTTCAAAAGCAGCTGCGTAGTAATACATTCCCGGTGTCTGGACCGGAAGTGAAATGATCAATACGCGAGAAGGACACACGTCTTTCTCCTGCCAAAGGCGAGAAAGTACGGGGGAAAAAAAGCCTGTGTTTCCTGGTTCCGGTTGTTTTCTTATAATACCGATGGAGTCCAATGGCTTGAATCTACGTCTTCATTTGAGGGCAGGTAACATTTATTTCAGAGCAGTGTGGACCAACGCAGAGGTAGGTGTGGCTTTGTTTCTGGTTTGTTAGTTGAGAGTAAGTGCAACCAAAGGTTTTCGTTTTCTCTTCTGTGGTATTAATGGGGAAGATAACTCAGCAAGTGATGAAGCTGCATAAATTAATTATTGCAGGCAAAATCTTTTTTTTAAAATGTCTCTTTCTCTTCAGATCATTTTGACAAAAAGACTAAAATAAAGCAACAGGCGCTTTGATTCAGATGAGTGCTCTTGATGTACAGGTAGTACAATTTACTCTTCTTGTCACCGATATGAAAATACAGCAACAACAGCAGCAGCAGCAGCAACAACAAAATAACACCAACAACACGGACAACAACACGGACAACAACAACAACAATACTACTACTACTACTACTACTAATAATAATAACAACAAGCTTCCCCTCTCTTTTCGACAGCCACATGCACTGTCTTCCTTCAAGTCTAAGCAGAAGACATGTCATTTTGTCCAGCAGTGATTTCTCCCTCCATATGCCCACCGTTTGTACTATTCCATTCCTGTCCTCCCTCTCCTGGTTTAAGTCTTTTGCGCCCTCGAGATTTTGCCATCGTGAATGAATGCTTCGGTAAATGATGAGTGTGTGCTCCGATTTGATTTATATCTCAAAATTTGGCACTGCATAAATAATGCAGTAGTAGTAGTAATAATAGCAGTAGTAGTAGAAGTAGTAGTAATAGTAGCAATTATTATCATTATTGCTATTGTTATTATTATTATTATTATTATTAACACCGGCTGAACAATGGGTATTTTGAGAGAAGATGGGACAGATCCAGTGAGCAGTGATGTGTTGAGGTGTTGATGACAAGCGGTTCGAACAGAAGTAGTTCAGCATGTGTTTGCGAAAAGAGAGAGGCAGGTTTCAGTCGTTATCGAGTTCGCAAGACTTGAATGATATTTCTCTCAGGATGCTGGCAATCAGACTTTCAGAAACTGGTTGAGATTTGTTGAGTCCGAGGCCTGTGAATGGAAGATAAGGACGAGATGGAAAACAAGAGGTTCTGTCTAGCTTATTGCTTTTATTTGTTTTGTTTTGTTTAAAGCCCATCCAACTGTGCAGAGCCACATCAGGGCCACAACCTGTTTCAAAAAACAGACACGATACAACTGAAAAAAAGGAAAGAAAACGAAGAACAATTTACTATTGCTATTGTTGTTTAAAGCCCAGCCGACTGCGTAGAGCCATATCAGGGCCACAACCGCTTCAAAACAAAAAACTTCAACAGCAAAAAAAAAAAAAAAAATAAGTACACATAACATATTCCTGCACATGATCTAAGGATATGCCCCTGCGTTGACAATTCCATCCAATTTATCACACAGGGGATTTAAGAAACATACCTGAATACAAATTTAAACATAACTAAGGACACCAAAAGCACACATAAAAACAGCCCTAGATTACCTATAACTGCTTCCGCGTATCTCATTTCCCTAGAGCCAAACATGCGCTTAAATACATGTACCCAATTATCAATCCTAAGAGCAAGTACGTAAAACTTTATCGAACACATACAGGTGAATGGACCAGCAAGGCAGAAAATGATAGGGAAAAATGACAGAAAGCAAAGGAACATGGCATAAACAAAACGTGACAGAAAAGCTGAAATTTCTAGCACAGAATTTCCAAAGATGGGGACACTATTTATACTGAAAGAGCCCCCCGACATCCCCATGGGGGAAATGACAAAGGTAGACAACATCAACAGCTAGGTTTGACTCATGACCTTGCCAGCGCATAAGGCTTATGTGCTGGCTTATACTTACTTCATGGTCATTTGGATCTTCATCACACAGCATGATGTCAAGCATACGAATATATTCCGAGTGCAGAAACTCTGTCTTGAAAAACTGAAACTGAAGCTGAAACTGGGCTCTGACACACACACACACTACACACACACACACACACACACACACACACACACACACACACACACACACACACACACGACACACACACACACACCACACACACACACACACACACACACACACACACACACACACACACACACACACACACACACCACACACATGCGCATGCAGACAAGCTTTGAAGCAAAACCAGACCGGCCTTTTTTGCAAGAAAGGAAATGGCTCATTTTAACTCTTTATATCTCATCTCTGCAGTCTCTCGGCGTTTCGACAAGAGCAGGTAATTGCAGCTGTTAGGCACGTTTGAATTTGGCTCGTTTGTTTCCACCAAGCCCAACTGCACAGCCGGCGTGATTTGTGAGGCAATTCTACATCAAATCAGTCATTGAACAAACGCAGGTGCCTTGCAGGGAAAACAGTTTTTCGTCTCTATCCCATAATGTTACATCGCTTCAGCGATGTAGTTCACACTATGCACAGTTTGGGACAGTGATACAATCAGGAGTTTTCACAAACCACCTGCCTCTACTTCATTCATCTCAATGAACCAAACTTGTTGTCTTTAATTTTTGACTTCACACATTCCTTGTCAACTGGTTGCCATGACCTTTGATGTGGGTCGAAATGCCATGACCTCTGACGTGGGTCAAACAGTGACCTTTGATGTGACCAAAACGACCAAAACTTTTGACTTTAATGTGGTTTAACACATTCCTTCAAGAAACACAGAAACCATGACAGAATCAGTTACGTCTGGATAAAAATGTACCCACAAAACAGTGTCATCTAAACAGATTCCAAAGTTCACGACCATCCAAGATTTCCAGTTTTAGTTCATGCAAGAAGACACGACAAGTAGGATCTTTCCATTCTACCACCACCATAAAGATTACAAACAGAACTTAATTCTCATCCATGCTTTTTATCTGTTTTCATTGTAAGACAACCTTAACCAAACTAAAATTGGAAACTCTTACAACGACGTGTAATACAACGCTCCATGCCCTTCAGACGACCAGTTTAAGGTATACTTGTTTGTGTGTGCATGTCCTTTCTTAAAGTAAGTAGTTTGTGTAAATTGAATGCTGTTTATATGCACACGGTAAGCAGGATGATCATTAGGATTTGTCTACAACTGAACATAATCGCCGGAGTCAACATCATCTATTTCATCGACTGAATGAAATCAGTGGGAAGTTATTGGTACGGTACATCCATTTTAACACATGTCTGTTTAGATTACAAGTATCCCTGCACGCGTGTACACACATACACGCGCATCTCCCTCTCCTCCCCCACAATACAACACAACACAAAACACAACAATACAACACACTGGTACCACACACACACACACACACACACACGTACACACACACACGTACACATGCACACACACACACACGTACGCACGCATGCACACACAGACACACACACACCACACACGTACGCAAGTGTTAAAGGCATAGATATTGCAGCGATGATAATACAAGAAGAAAGTGCATCCGCAGACACAGTTTCTGGGGATATGAGGCCTGGTGTTTGTTTTGTTACGCGCTCATTGGTTATGGTTATGCACACGAACACACACACACGCACGCACACACACACACACACACACACACACACACACACACACACACACACACACACACACACACACACACACACACACACACACACACACACACACACACACGCACACACACACACTAATCATCACCAACCTGTTTTCTTCTTTTCATTTTGAAAGGTGGGCAAACCATGGACAATGACATTAATAATGATGAGAAACAAATGAGAAGAGTGAAGAGGACGGAACAAGAACAGAAGGAACTGTGAGAAGGTAAAACACGCTTTACGTCCCCTTTATCGCCGTAATGGCTGTGGACGAGGGCCCGTAACTCCATACGCGATTTTCCGTTGCAGGGATTTGATTAGTTCAATTCATTTTGTTTACAGCACAACCCGACACATGGGCCATAACATCAAGGCTGAGAGAACGCCCAATATAGAAGAAATTACACGTTTCATTTCAAAGTTTCACACTGTAACACAGGAAGGGTGATCAAACTGAAAAGACCCATTAAAATCGTGTTATATGGGACGAACATAAAACCAAAAGGCGTTCATTTGAAAATTGAGGTTAAAAAAACTACCACACGCGGAATATA
>CM060310.1:73715127-73732627 GCA_030674185.1 Monoplex corrugatus | reverse complement strand
CGCTGCAGTCAAAACACGTCTCAAACAGCAGCTGTTATCATGTACCAGAGACGATTGGACTGGGACTTGAAAAATACGTTGGAGGCCGTTGGTGCCCATCTACTACTACTGCTGCTGCTACTGCTACTACTACTGCTGCTGCTGCTATTACTACTACTACGACTACCACCACCACCACTACTACTACTACTACATACAATAATACTGATGATAATGATCATGATGATAACGAAATCAAGTCAATAAAATAAAGACACACAACAGTTTCAAACCAGTAGTAGTAGCAAAGAGTATTTGGTAGTAGTAGCAGCAGCAGCAGCAACAGTAGCAACAGCTATAGTATTAGTAATAATGCCGTTATAATCTTCTTGTTTTTATTTAAAACCCTGCCGACTGCACAAAGCCATATCAGGGCTGTAACCATTGCACTGTTAAAGAAAATCAAGTACTCATAACAATTTATATAATCCAAGGATATGCCTACAGCGTTGACTATTCCGTACACTTTATCACACAGGGGGTTAAAAAAGAAAACATGACGACAAAAGCAAACATAAAGAAAGACGCTAAAACACGTATAAATACTGGCCTAAACTGCCTAAAATTGCTTTTGCACATCACATTTCCTTAGAGCCACAAATGAAATAAAAGACATGTACCCAATTATCAATCCTCATAGAAAGTATGCAGGTCTTTACAGAAAGCATACAGGTGAATGGACCCGCAAGGCAGAAAATGATAGGAAGAGATGATAGAAAGCAGAAGAGCAGAGCAGGAACAAAATGACAGTGACAGAAACGAGGAAACTTCTATAGCAGAATTTTCGGAATGTGGGGATGCTATTCATCATCATCATCATCATCAGGTGCCCTGCCGCATGGCGTTGGCGATCATGGACTTCCATCTGTCTATCTCTCGTTGCCCCTAGCATCTCACCCACCCTCCTCTTCCCCAGTCACTTTGCAAGTCCGTCCAACATTTTCTCCCTGGGTCTACCTGGTGCTCTTTCCCTCCAGCTTTCCCGTTGTGACCAGGTGCTCCAAATCCCCCTTCCTCATAAAATGGCCTATAAATGTTGCCTGTCTTCTCCTAATCTTCCTTATGAGTGATCTACTTGTGTCTGCCTCCATCAAGACTGTCTCGTTTGTTTTCTTTGCTGTCCATGGAACTCATTTGTTTTCTTTGCTGTCCATGCTATTCATATTGAAAGAATTCCCGGCATCCCCACAGCGGCAATTTCAGACGTATATAACTCCTATTCAGAGCACAGCACTAGCTGTTTCTGCACAGAACTGAAGTTCAAAGGTTTTGGGCCGACAATTGACATTCATTTTTACAGTGGACTGACCATGTGACTGACCACGTGGAACTCGAGCTGCTCTCCCCAGTGAAAGCGCATCGCTACAGAGCAGCGCCACCCAACTTTTTTCTTGACTAAGACTTCAGAAAGACAAGAAGGCTAATTGGCCTACGTGAGGAGGGACCCCGAAAATCAACCTCTCTCTCCAAAGGTTTTAAACACGGCAGCCGAGCGAATGCCCCGCTCTTCACGATTTTCAACAACCGTGGGATCTTTAGAGTGCGTAGATCAGAAGGCACGTGGTTCAGACTCGTTTTTTTTTTTTTTCGTTCCTTTCCGAAGAACTAAATGATCAGGAACCAGGAAAAAAAAACACGAAAGAAGAATATGAACGCGTATTTAATACAACAAAACAAGACAGGCGCCTGTCTTGCTTTGTTGTATTGTTAAATACGCGTTCATCTTCTTTCGTGTTTTTTCTGGTTCCTGTTTGCTTGAACGCGGGCAGTCACACTTGTTTTGGATTTCGTTTTACTAAATGTTCAGTTCGATTTTCCGGTCAAACTGAGGAGAGAAAAGTCAAGGTTTCAACAGGAAACGAACCCTAGAACTTCGAGTTTAAGTTATTGGCTGGCGAGCATCTGAACTATTCTGTACCTTTTCTCCTTGAAGGAGCCCAAGGGACGATCTTGTCCTACAACATTCAAATTGAAGTCAAATTGATTGGCCGCTATTGGTGATGGTATCAGGAACCTGGGTAATGATGTCCCAACTGACGGCGGATCTTTTCAGCCGATAGCAAAGACACAAATAATGAGATACATACATAAACACACACATACACACACACGCGCGAGCGTGCGTATCAATGTATTCTACCTCGGCATACCGACAGAGACACAGCTGTACATGCATACACGCTGCTACCGCACACCCACACCCACATACACATTCATACATGCATACATACATACATACACACATACATACATACATACATACATACATACACACATACATACATACATACAGACATACACACATACACGCATACATACATACAGACATACACACATACATACATACATACATACATACACACATACATACATACATACATACATACATACATACATACATACATACATACATACATACAAACACACAAACGTAAGCACATGTGCACACCGAGATATACATTAATGCACTGTATCTGTATCTCAGCATACCGACACAGTGAGTGTGCAGGTACGTTATGTCTAACACACACACACACACACACAGAGAGAGAGAGAGAGAGAGAGAGAGAGAAGAGAGAGAGAGAGAGACACACACAGACACACGCACACACAGACACACACACAGACACACACACACAGACAGTCACACACTCACATAGACGCGCGCGCGCGCACGCACACACATACACACACACACACACACAACAACACACACACACACACACACACACACACACACACACACACACACACACACACACACACACACACACACGAGCAAAACCAGACGCTCTGATGTCAAAAATGCAATTCTCCGTTTTTATGTTGTCACATCCAATCCCTTGAAGAAATAGACAGCTCGCACAGACGGCTCAAGCTGCTTAAGTCACCCTTCCTCTCTCAAACACAGATGCACGGAACACATACATAATATTCGTGTGCGCACATGAACGCACAGATAGAGGTGAGACGAGAGAGAGAGAGAGAGAGAGAGAGAGAGAGAGAGAGACAGACAGAGAGACAGAGAGAGAGAGACAGAGAGAGGAGAGAGAGATAGAGAGACAGAGGAGAGAGAGAGAGAGATAGAGAGACAGAGGAGAGAGAGAGAGACAGAGAGAGAGAGAGAGAGAGAGAGAGGAGAGAGAGAGAGAGAGAGAGAGAGAGAGGAAGGCAGAGAGAGAGAGAGAGAGGGGGTGGTGGTGGAAATGAGTGTTCCGTCTTTTAATTCCACACAGACACGCGCATGCGCGCGCACACACGCGTGCGCCCGCGTGCGCGCTCTTTCATACACACACAAACACACGCACTCCCAAACACACAGACATCACACCACACACACACACACACACACACACACACACACACACACACACACACACACGAAACATAACACACACGCTCTCTCTTTCTCTCTCTCTCTCTCTCTCTCTCTCTCTCACACACACACCACACACACACACACATATCACTATAAATCTGCTTGCCTTTCTCATCATAATATGCACCCATGGATGTTGACATCAATGATAAGTGGGAAAAAGACAATGAAGAGGACGTTATAAAGTGTCAGAAAGAAAACACGCCTTTACTTCCCTTTTATCATCGTTATGGCTGAGGGTGAAGGCGTGAATTTCCCTTAACAGTTTGACTCCCCCACCCCATCCACCGACTGCAAAAATTTAACCCTTTCACTCCCTCACCCTAACCACTTGCTTCCAGTAGGAAGCTAGTGGATAGGGTGAAGGAATCAAAGGGTTCAAGTTATTGTTTTGCCACCATGGTTGACAATGCAGGATGCTGGTGGACATGGTGTGGGAGTCTAAAGGTTAAAGATATTTCATTAAATTAATTCAGTTCATGTTGTTTATAATCTAGCTGGCTACATAGGAGATATCATGGTTGAAAACACACCCAAAAGTGAAATATCACACAAATTGTGTAAAAAGTATAAAAAAAATAAAAATAAAAACAACAAAAAACAAAAAAAAAAAAACAAAAAAACAAGACGCATAATCAAACAACGCATTAAAATCGTTTTATGCACAATTCATTTTCTCTATACCAGTCTTACCTTTTCTTCAAAACTTAAGAGGAGGGCGAGTTATACGAAAGAAGAAGTCATCACCAAATCAGAAAGAAAACATTTGTCCTTGTTAACATGAATATATTGACCGAAGGCATAGAGAACGTCACGATTTGTTCAGGTAAGTGTAACGTAATACCAAGTAATATTGTCACTTATCGCCATTACAAGCAATAGCGTAAGTTTAATCAACGTCATACCAAGTAATATTGTAAGTTGCATTAATGCTTTGCAAAACAATGTCACAAGTTCAATTAACGCCATGCCATGATATACTGTTAAGTTCAATTTACGTCATGCTAAGTAATACTGTAAGTTTAATACCATGTCAAGTAATATTGTAAGTTTAACGTCATTCCAGGTAATATTGCGAGTTCAACGTCATGTCAAGTAATAAATATTGTAAGTTTAACGTCATGCCAAGTAGTATTGCGAGTTTAATGCCATGTCAAGTAATATTGTAAGTTTAACGTCATGCCAAGCACTATTGTAAGTTTAACTTATGCCAAGCAATATTGTAAGTTTAACGTCATGCCAAGTAATATTGTAATTTAACGTCATACCAAAAAATAGTGTAAGTTCAATTAACGCCATGTCAAGTAATATTGTAAGTTTAATACCATGTCAAGTAATATTGTAAGTAAAACGTCATGCCAAGTAATATTGTAAGTTTAATGTCATATCAAGCAATAGTATAAGCTCAATTAACGTCATGCCAAGTAATGTTTTAAGTTTACTTACCAAATAATATTGTAAATTTACTTACCAAGTAACATTGTAAGTTTACTTAACAAGTGATATTGTAAGTTTAACGTCATGCCAAGTAATATTGTCAGTTTAATGTCATGCCAATCAATATTGTAAGTTTAACGTCATACCAAGTAATATTGTAAGTTTGACGTCATGCCAAGTAATATTGTAAATTTATTTACCAAGTAATATTGTAAGTTTAATGTCATGCCAAGTAATATCGCAAGTTAACGTCATGCCAATTAATATTGCGCGTTTAACGTCATGCCAAGTAATACTGTAAGTTTAACGTCATGCTAAGTAATATACTGTCAGTTTAACGATATGCCAATTAATATCATAAGTTAACGACACGCCAATTAATATTTTAAATTTACTTACCAAGTAATATTGTAAGTTTAACGCCGTGCCAAGGAATATTGTAAGTTTACGTCATGCAAAGTAATACTGTAAGTTTAACGTCATGCCAAGTAATATTGCAAGTTCAACGTCATGCCAAATAGTACTGCAAGTTTAACGTCATGCCAAGTAATACTGTACGTTTACTTACCAAGTAATATTGTAAGTTTACTTACCAAGTAATATTGTAAGTTGAACGTCATGCCAAGTAATATCGTAAATGTCAGTTAATATTGCAAACTTAACGTCATGCTAAGCAATGTAAGTTTACCATCATGGTAAGTAATAGTGTTAGTTTTACGTCATGCCAAGTAATATTGTAAGATTAACGGCATGCCAATTTAAATTGTAAGTTAACATCATGCCAATTAATATTGTAAGTTTACTGACCAAGTAATATTGTAAGTTTACTTACCAGGTAATATTGTAAGTTTAATGTCATGCCAAGTAATATCGTAAGTTTAATGTCATGCCAGTTAATATTGTAAAATTAACGTCATGCCAAGTACTGTTAGTTTAACATGCCAAGTAATAGTGTAAGTTTAACGTCATGCCAAGTAATATTGTAATTTTAACGTCATGCCAAGTAATATCGTAAGTTTAACGTCATGCCAGTTAATATTGTAAATCTAACGTCATGCCAAGTAATGTAAGTTTAACGTCATGCCAAGTAAAAGTGTAGTAAAAATGTAAGTTTAACGTCATGCCAAGTAATATTGTCAGTTTAACGTCATGCCAAGTAATACTGTAAGTTTAACGTCATGCCAAATAATATTGCAGGTTTATTTAAGTAATATTGGAAGTTTACTCACTAAATCATATTGTAATTTTACTTACCAAGTAATATTGTAAGTTCAACGTCATGCCAAGTATATCGTAAGTTTAACGTCATGCCAGTAAATATTTCAAATTTAACATCATGCCAATTAATATAAGTTTAACGTCATGCCAATTAATATTGTAAGTTAACGTCATACCAATTAATATTGTAAGTTTACTTACCAAGTAATTTATAAGTTTACTCACCAAGTAATATTGTAAGTCATCTTACCAAGTAATCTAGTAAGTTTAACGTCATGCGAAGTAATATTGTAAGTTTACCGTCATGCCAAGTAATATTGTAAGTTTACCGTCATGCCAAATAATAATGTAAGTTTACTTCATCATACTTTTGGCATCTCTGACATTGCTCTGTCTTGGTTCACTTCATACCTATCAAACAGAAAACAAACCGTTCTCATCAATGGCACTTACTCTCAACCTGCATACCTGACCTGTGGTGTTCCACAAGGATCTGTCCTTGGCCCTGTTCTTTTCACTCTTTACACCTCCCCCCTGTCCACCATCATCAACTCCCATTCTATAAAACACCACTTCTATGCTGATGACACCCAACTTCAAGACAGTGACTCACCTGATAATATACAGCGCCTGTTGACTCGCACCACTGAGTGTTACTCGGACATTAAGAACTGGATGACACACAATAGACTTCAGCTTAATGACGACAAAACAGAAGCTATCCTCATTGGCACCCGTCAGAAACTTTCTCAGCTGCCTCCTCTTTCTCTCCCATTATGTAACACATCAGTCCCAATTTCTGATTCAGCTAAAAACCTTGGTGTCTGCATTGACTCTACCCTCTCCATGAACAACTTTGTTTCTCAAACTGCCAGATCCTGCTACTATCATCTCCATCGTATAAAGCTGATCAGGAAGTATCTCTCTGTCGAAACAACTGCAAAACTCGTTCTCTCCTTCATAATGTCTCGCATTGACTATTGCAATTCACTCCTGTCTGGTCTTCCTGCCTCCACCATTCACATCCTACAGCGCATTCAAAACAATGCTGCACGCCTTGTACTCAAAAAGAAAAAAGCTGACCACATATCTCCTCTCCTGGCACAACTTCACTGGCTCCCTGTATCAAAGCGCATACAGTACAAACTAGACACCATGTGCTACAAAAGCCTCAATAACGCAGCCCCCGATTACCTGTCAAGCCTACTTGAGATCTATGTTCCCTCACGTACCCTCCGCTCTGCCTCTGATCCTCTGACTTTTCGCTTTCCACGCACTAAGCTCAATACCTATGGTCCACGAGCCTTCTCTGTTTCTGGTCCACTCTCCTGGAACAAACTTCCTCTCTCAGTCCGTCAGCAACCTACTTTTGTCTCCTTCAAGTCCGCTCTCAAAACTCACCTTTTCTCTTCTGCATAAAATCCTAACCTCACTCAACCCTCCCTCTGCAGCCTGTCTCCGCTCGGAGGGAATCACATGGTTATAATATATAATTGTATGCTATGCTCTCTATAATTTTCCATTGCTTTTATTCTTGCTTTTATTGCTTTTATTCTTTCTCCCCATTTATAGCCATGCGTGTGTGTGTGTGTGTGTGTGTGTGTGTGTGTGTGTGTGTGTGTGTGTGTGTGTGTGTGTGTGTGTGTGTGTGTCTGTGTGCGTGCGTGTGTGTGCGTGCGTGCGTGCCTGCGTGTGTGTCTGCTTCAGCGCTTAGATTTGATTTTATCAAGATTTTGCGCTATATAAATATTGTAATTATTATTATTACTTACCAATTAACATTGTTAGTTTACTTATCAAGTAACATTGTTAGTTTACTTACCATGTTATATTCTAAGTTTAACGTCATGCCAAGTAATACTGTAAGTTTAACGTCATGCCAAGTAATACTGTAAGTTTACTTACCAAGTAATATTGTAAGTTTGCTTACCAGGTATTATTGTAAGTTTACCGTCATTCCAAGTGATATCGCAAGTTTAACGTGATGCCAATTAATATTGTAAGTTTAACATCATGCCAAGTAATGTACGTTTAACGTCATGCCAAGTAATATTGTCAGTTTAACGACATGCCAAATTGTATTGACAGTTAACGTCATGCCAAGTAACATTGTAACTTTAATGTCATACAAAGCAATATTGTAAGTTTATTTACCAAGTAATATTGTAAGTTTACTTACGAAGTAACATTGTAAGTTGAACGTCAGGCCAAGTAATGTAAGTTTAATGTCACGCCAAGTATTATTTTAACGTCATGCCAATTAATACTGTAAGTTTACTAACCAAGTAACATTGTAAGTTTAATTACCAAATAGTATTGCAAGTTTACTTACAAAATAATTTTGTAAGTTTAACGTCATGCCAAGTAATATTGTAAGTTTAACGTCAGGCCAAGTAATATTGTAAGTTTACTTACCAAATCATATTGTAAGTTTAACGTCATGCCAAGTATTATCGTAGGTTTAACGTCATGCCAGTAAATACTTAAAATTTAACGTCATGCCAATTAATGTAAGTTTAACGGCATACCAATTAATATTGTAAGTTAACGTCATACCAATTTATATTTTAAGTTTACTTACCAAGTAATGTTATAAGTTTACTCACCAAGTAATATTGTAAGTCATCTCACCAAGTAATCCAGTAAGTTGAACGTCATGCGAAGTAATATTGTAAGTTTAACGTCATGCGAAGTAATATTGTAAGTTTAACGTCATGCCAAGTAATATTGTAAGTTTACCATCATGCCAAGTGATAATGTAAGTTTACTTACCAAGTAACATTGTTAGTTTACTTACCAAGTAACATTGTTAGTTTAGTTACCAAGTAATATTCTAAGTTCAACGTCATGCCAAGTAATACTGCAAGTTTAACGTCAATCCAAGTAACATTGTAAGTTTAACGTCATACCAAGCAATATTGTAATTTTACTTACCAAGTAACATTGTAAGTTTACTAACCCAGTAATATTCTTAGTTTAACGGCATGCCAAGTAACACTAAGTTTAACGTCATGCCAAGTAACATTGTTAGTTTAACGTCATACCAAGCAATATTGTAAGTTTACTTACCAAGTAATATTGTAAGTTTAACGTCATTCCAAGTAATATCGCAATTTTAACGTCGTGCCAATTAATATTGTAAGTTGAACGCCAGGCCAAGTAATCTAAGTTTAATGTCACGCCAAGTAATATTCTAACGTCATGCAAATTAATATTGCAAGTTTATTAATCAATTAAAATTGTAAGTTTACTTACCAAGTAATATTGCAAGTTTACTTACCAAATAATTTTGTAAGCTTTAACGTCATACCAAGCAACATTGTAAGTTTACTTACCAAGTAATATTGTAAGGTTACTTACCAAGTAACATTGTAAGTTTATTTACCAAGTAATATTCTAAGTTTAACGTCAGCCAAGTAATATTGTATGTTTAACGTCAGGCCAATTAACATTGTAAGTTTTCTTACCAAGTAATATTGTCAGCTTACCTACCAAGTAATATTGTGAGTTTACTTACCAAGTAATATTGTAAGTTTCATGTCACGCCAAGTATTATCGTAAGTTTAACGTCATGCCAGTTAATATTGCAAGTTAACGTCATACCAATTAATATTGTAATTTTACTTACTACGTAATATTATAAGTTTACTTACCAAGTAATATTGTAAGTTTACTTACTAAGTAATATTGTAAGTTTACTTACCAAATAATCTTGTAAGTTTAAAGTCATGCCAAGGAATATTGTACGTTTAACGTCATGCCAAGTAACATTGTAAGTTTAGTAGTAGTAGGCCTCCTTCGGTCATGACTGACCATCGACAAAGTACATCCGTTCTAATGTCTAGATGGGCTGTCTGCTTGGTCCAAGCAGCGTCGCCTGTGACTGTACAGACCAATGCGAGAGAGGCAGTCTCTGTCGCAGCGGTCGCATATGTATGCTGATGCTGGTCTGTTGGCTGTCATCCCTTTTCTGCGAACTCGCTTTTCTGCTGCAGCAGCTGACAGTTTGTCCTCACCAATCCGCAGCTGTTTCTTCAGAGTAGTTCTCCAGCTGTTGCGGTCGTCTGCGAGGTCCTCCCAGGACTCAGTGTTGATCTCAAGCGTCTTCATGTCAGGCTTGCAAACGTCTATGTATCTCAGCTATGGGCGGCCAATGTTTCTCTGCCCTGTGGCAAGCTCACCATAAAGGATGTCTTTTGGGATGCGACCATCTTCCATGCGGCGAACGTGGCCCAACCAGCGCAGCCGACGCTGTCTCAGCATGGTATGCATGGTTGGGAGGCCAGCGCAGGTTAGGACTTCGGTGTTGGTCACCTTGTCTTGCCAGGAAATGCCAAGTATGCGCCGTAGGCTTCTCAGGTGGAAGGTATTGAGCCTTTTCTCCTGATGAGCATGCGTGGTCCACGCCTCGCTGCCATACAGCAAGGTGCTGAGGACACAGGCGTTGTATACAGCCATCTTTGTCTTTGTGGTCAGCTTGGGATTTGTCCACACCCTTTGTGTGAGGCGGGCTAGTGTTGTGGCTGCCTTCCCGATCCTCTTGTCGACCTCTGTGTCAAGGGAGAGGTTATCGGTGATGGTGGACCCAAGATATGTGAATTGATGGATGGCTTCAAGCTCGTAGTCATCAATGGTAATGGCTGGTGGAGATGGCGTGTCTTGGCCCAGGACGTTTGTCTTCTTAAGACTGATGGTCAGACCAAAATCTTTGCAGGCCTGGGAGAAGCGGTCCATTAGTGACTGCAAGTCCCGCTGAGTATGGGTCACAACTGCGGCATCGTCAGCAAATAGCATGTCTCTGATGAGGCTTCACGGACCTTTGTCCTTGCTCTGAGGCGGGCGAGGTTGAAAAGCCTGCCATCTGATCTGGTCCGCAGGTGGATCCCTTCTTGCGCTGTGCTGAACGCATGCCTCAGGAGGAGAGCGAAGAAGATTCCAAAGAGGGTTGGGGCCGGGACGCAGCCTTGTTTCACACCGCTGCGTACGTCGAAGGGCTTGGAGAGGTTTCCGTTGAACTGCACCATCCCTTTCATGTTTGAGTGGAAGGATTCAATTAAGCTGTGCAGTTTGGGGGGGGGGGGGGGGCAGCCGATTTTTCGGAGAGCCCTGAAAAGGCCATCTCTGCTGACTAGGTCAAAGGCCTTGGTGAGGTCAATGAATGCCACATACAGGGGCATCCGCTGCTCTCAGCACTTCTCCTGGATTTGGCGAAGGGAGAAGACCATGTCTACCGTGGATCTCTCTGCTCGAAAACCACACTGTGATTCCGGGTAGACGCGTTCAGCCAGTTTCTGCAGGCGGATTAGGAGGACCCGAGCATAGACTTTGCCAACAATGCTGAGGAGCGAGATACCTCTGTAGTTGTTGCAGTCGCTCCTTTCGCCCTTGTTTTTGTACAGGGTGACGATCTTGACGTCCCTCATGTCCTGTGGTACAGCTCCCTCATTCCAACACTGACAGAGAACTGCGTGCAAAGGGTGCAGAAGAGAAGTCTTGCAGTGCTTGATGAGGTCTGGGGGAATTCCGTCGTTGCCAGGTGCCTTCCCTGATGCCAGGCTATCAATGGCCTTGCTGAGTTCGTCCGCAGTTGGCTCTGCGTCAAGTTCTTCCATTACCGGCATGCACTTGATGGCATCGAGGACTGAGGGGGACACCATGTTCTGTGTGGAGTAGAGGTCGGAGTAGTGTTCCGCCCATCTTTCCATCTGTTGGCTAGGATTGCTGATTACTTCCCCAGTGGAGGATTTGAGGGGGGCGATCTTGCTCTGTGTTGGTCCCAGTGCCTTCTTGATGCCATCATACATTCCTCGGATGTTGCCTCTTTCAGCAGCACTCTGTATCTCTTCGATGAGCTCTGTCCAGTACTCGTTTGCGCAGCGCCTGGCGTTAAGCTGAACCTTACTTCTGGCAGCCCTGAGGATTTGCAGGTTCTTCTCACTGGGTGACCGCTTATACTTGGTGAGTGCAGCACGCTTGGCCTCAACAGTGGGAGTCATCTCTGATGATTTGGCCTCAAACCAGTCATGGGACTTCACAGTTTTCTTCCCAAAGGTGGCCATAGCAATGCGGTGCATGGTGTCTCGTAGCGTTTCCCATCTCTCAGTGGCAGAGTCTCTGGGCTGCAATGCATCGTATTCTCTCTGAAAGGCCTCTGCGAACTGTTCTACAAGATCTGGCTGAGACATCTTGCTGACGTCAATGCGAGGGTTCCCTTGTTTCTTTGAGCAGTGGAACTTCTTTGGTTGTAGCCTGATCTTGCAACATACCAGAGAGTGGTCTGTGTCGCAGTCTGCGCTGTGATAAGAGCGAGTGTGGAGAACGTTTTTGATAGCGGCACGTTTTACTAGGATCAAATCCAGTTGGTGCCAATGTTTTGAGCGGGGATGCCTCCAGGAGACTTTGTGCTGAGGCTTCGTCTTGAAGAAGGAGTTGGCGATGCACAGTTCATGGCAGGCGCAAAACTCAAGCAGTTGCTGTCCATTCTCATTCATTTTCCCCACTCCAACGGAACCGAGGCAGAAGGGCCATGAGTCATTGTCTGCACCCACTCTGGCGTTGAAGTCGCCCAGGAGAACAAGTTGTTCTGTCCTGGGGATGTTCCTTATAGTTGATGCAAGATTTTCGTAGAACTCATCCTTGGTGTCTGGAGAGGCGGACAGAGTTGGGGCATAAACGCTGATGAGAGTGACATAGCCTTCGGTGGGGTTGGGGCGGAGAGTCCAGAGTCGTTCTGAACCGCCGCTGCCTGGTTCAATCATGTTCAGCAGGCTGTTCCTTACTGCAAAGCCTACTCCGTGCTCTCTTGGGGCATCAGAACTCTTTCCTTGCCAGAAGAAGGTGTAGTCCCTTTCCTTTAGTGTTCCTGAGTCAGCCAGCCGTGTTTCCTACAGAATGGCAATGTCCACATTGAGCCTCTTTAGTTCGCTGTTTATGACGGCGGTTTTTCTGGCGTCGCTGATGTCTTGCAGATCTTGGGAGAGCCCAGGCATCATTGTTCGGACATTCCAACAGCCCAGTTTCACTGCTGATCCTTTTCCTGATCCGTTTCTTGAATTTGAATTTTTCTTTTTGTTTGGTGCGGTAATTAACGACCTGCTTGTCAGATTTTCTCCTAATCTTCATGCACCCAATGAAGAAGGCAGGTCGTGGCGGGACAGCACCTAACTGGCTGGGGGATGCCCAGCTTAGGCGGGCGGTAGCTGTCCAGTAAGACACGAAGGTCTCTCCCACCGTCAAAAGCAACCCCTGGCGTCAGTTCTACGCCAGTTGAGCAATGACTTATCACCGGTATCTGTTGCTTCCCGTGTTGTGCCGACACTAGTGTTAGTAGCGAGGCTGGAGTGTCCTCTCCAGGTCGTAGGTGCAGAGTGTTTGTGGATGAATGGACGGATGTAAGCCTGGGCAGTGTAATATGGAAGACAGGCTGTTGCCCATGCAACTTGTCCCCTCTCTCCACCTCGCTGACAGATCCAAAGGAACAGCAGGGCTGTTACGTTTTGGTGCCAACGCGGCCGCAGGAGCTGCCGGAAAGTGACAAAGTGTGCCATCCAACCGCCTTAGGGGCCCCACACCGGATTTACTGTCAGGGTTTACTCCCTTAGCTAGATGGCCGCGGGTAGCTCTCCAGAGCTGGCGCCCTTTGATGGATCTAATTTATTTCCACCAGGGTTTCTAGCCACCCTCCTCACCATCCTCCTGAGAGGACTGGTGGGGTTGCTGGTTTAGTCGCCAGCAATTCGACCTTGTGACAGATAGTACTGGGTTCCAGGTTACCAGTAGCGGATACATCTATCCGACTGACCACATTGTAAGTTTAACGTCATGATAAGTAAAATTGCAAATTTAACGTCATGCCAAGTAATATTGTAAGTTTACATACCAAGTAATATTGTAAGTTTACTTACCAAGTAACATTGTAAGTTTACTTACCAAGTAATATTCTAAGTTTAACGTCATGCCAATTAGTATTGTTAATTTGACGTCATGCCAAGTAATGTAAGTAATGCAAGTTTAACGTCATGCCAAGTAATGTAAGTAATGTAAGTTTAACGTCATGCCAAGTAATATTGTAAGTTTAACGTCATGCCAAGTAATATTGTAAATTTACTTACCGAGTAATATTGTAAGTTTACTTATCAAGTAATATTGTAAGTTTAACGTCATGCCAAGTAATATTGTAAATTTAACGTCATGCCAATCAATATTGTAATTTTAACGTCAGGCCAAGCAGTGTTGTAAGTTTAACGTCATGCCAAGTAATATTGAGAGTTTACTTACCAAGTGATATTGTAAGTTTAACGTCATGCCAAGTGATATTTCAAGTTTAACGTCAAGCCAAGAAATGTAACTTTAACGTCATGCCAAGTACTATTGTAAGTCAACGTCTTGCCAATTAATATTGTAAGTTTAACGTCATGCCATGCAATATTGTGAGTTTACATACCAAGCAATATTGTAAGTTTACTTACCAAGTAATATTGTAAATTTATTTATTAAGTAATGTTTTAAATTTAACGTCATGCCAAGTAATATTGTAAGTTTAACGTCATGCCAAGTAATATTGTAAGTTACCATTGCTCATAAACACATTGGGATTTCATTTAGTCCCTTTTTTACCCACTGGACGAGCGGCAGGGAAGTCTTAGTCTTTTTTTATGATCTGTTGTTTGGTGTCTGTTTGTGATCGTGATTCCCGCTTGACAAAGGCCGGTTTGGCCGAAAATTTGCGCCTGTCTTGTCTTGTTGTTTTGAATATGCGTTTTAGTTCGATTTTCTTGTTTTTCTGGTTACCAAGTAATATTGTACGTTTAACGTCATGGCGAGTATAATAATACTGTAAGTTTAACGTCATACCAAGTAACATTGTAAGTTTACGTACTAGTTAATATTCTAAGTTTACTTACCAAGTCCTATTGTAAGTTTACTTACCAATTAATTTTGTATGTTTAACTTCATGCCAATTTTCATTTTAAGTTTAACGTCATGCAAAGTAATATTGCAAGTTTACTTACCAAGTAATATTTTAAGTTTAACGTCATGCAAAGTAATATTGTAAGCTTAATGTCATACCAAGTAGCATTGTAAGTTTAACGTCATGCAAAGTAATATCATAAGTTTACTTACCAAGTAATAATTTAAGTTTAACGTCATGCAAAGTAATATTGTAAGCTTAATGTCATACCAAGTAGCATTGTAAGTTTAACGTCATGCCAAGTAATACTGTAATTTTACTAAGAAGTAATATTGTAAGTTTACTTACAAAGTAATAATTTAAGTTTAACGTCATGCAAAGTAATATTGTAAGTTTAAAGTCATGCCAAGTAATATTGTAAGTTTAACGTCGTACCGAGTAGATTGCAAGTTTAATATCATGCCACTAATATTGTAAGTACAACGCCATGCCAAATACAATTGTTAAGTTTAACGCCATGCCAATTAACACTGTAAGTTTAACACCATGCCAAGTAATATTGTAAGTTTAATGTTATGCCAAGTAATATTGTAAGTTTAACACCATGCCATTTAATGTCGTAAGTTTAACGTCAGGCCAAGTAATATTGTAAGTTTAACACCATGCCAAGTTAGAATAAGTTTAACGTCATGCCAATTAATATTATCCCAATGAATATTGTAAGTTTAATGCCATGCCAAGTAATATTGTAACGTCATGCCAAGTAATATTGTCAGTTTAACGCCATGCCAAGTAATATTGAAAGTTTAACGTCACGCCATGTAATATTAACAGTTTAACGCCATTCCGAGTAATATTGTAAGTTTAACTCCTTGCCAAGTAATAGTG
Source organism: Monoplex corrugatus (assembly GCA_030674185.1). Lineage (NCBI taxonomy): Eukaryota > Metazoa > Mollusca > Gastropoda > Littorinimorpha > Ranellidae > Monoplex > Monoplex corrugatus. Next base: position 73,716,755 of record CM060310.1, on the reverse strand, counting down.
TAAGTTTAACGTCATGCCAAGTAATATTAACAGTTTAACGCCATGTCAAGTAATATTGTAAGTTTATTACCAAGTAATATTTTAAGTTTAACGCTATGCCAAGTAATATTGTAAGTTTAACGTCATGCCAAGTAATATTGTAAGTTTAATGTCATGCCAAGTAATATTGTAAATTTAACGCCATGCCAAGTAATACTGTAAGTTTAACGTCATGCCAAGTAATATTGTAAGGTTAACGCCATGCCAAGCAATATTGTACATTTAACATAATGTCAAGCAATAGTGTAAGTTCAATTAACGCCACGTCAAGTGATATTGTAAGTTTAACGCCATGCCAAGTAATATTGTAAGATTAACGTCATACCAAGCAATAGTGTAAGTTCAATTAACGTCATGCCAAGTATTTCTGTAAGTTAACTTACCAAGTAATATTGTAAGTTTACTTTCCAAGTAATGTTGCAAGGTTACTTATCAAGTAATAGTGTAAGTTTACTTACCAAGTAATATTTTAAGTTTACTTACCAAGTAGTATTGTTAGTTTAACGTCATGCCAAGTGATACTGTAAGTTTAACGTCATACCATGCAATATGTAAGTTCAATTAACGTCATGCCAAGTAATTCTGTAAGTTTTCTTACCAAGTAATATTGTAAGTTTACTTACCAAATAATAGTGTAAGTTTACTTATCAAGTAATAGTGCAAGTTTACTTATCAATTAATATTGTAAGTTTAACGACATGCCAATTTACATTGTAAGTTTAAATTCATACCAAGTAATATTGTAAGTTTAACGTGATGTCAAGTAATATTGTAAGTTTAACGTGATGTCAAGTAATATTGTAAGTTTAACGTGATGTCAAGTAATATTGTAAGTTTAACGTGATGTCAAGTAATATTGTAAGTTTAAGTTCATACCAAGTAATATTGTAAGTTTAACGTGATGTCAAGTAATATTGTAAGTTTAACGTGATGTCAAGTAATATTGTAAGTTTAAGTTCATACCAAGTAATATTGTAAGTTTAACGTGATGTCAAGTAATATTGTAAGTTTAACGTGATGTCAAGTAATATTGTAAGTTTAACGTGATGTCAAGTAATATTGTAAGTTTAAGTTCATACCAAGTAATATTGTAAGTTTAACGTGATGTCAAGTAATATTATAAGTTTAACGTGATGTCAAGTAATAATGTAAGTTTAACGTCATGCCAATTTATATTGTTAGTTTTAAGTTCATATCAAGCAATATTGTAGGTTTATTTACCAAGTAATATTGTAAGTTTACTTACCAAATACTATTTTAAGTCTGACGTCATGCCAAGTAATATTGTAAGTTTAACGTCATGCCAATTTATATTGTTAGTTTTAAGTTCATATCAAGCAATATTGTAGGTTTACTTACGAAGTAATATTGTAGGTCTAACGTCATGCGAAGTAATATCGCAAGTTTAACGTCATGCCAATTGATATTGTTAGTTTAACGTCATGCCAAGTAATGTAGGTTTAACGTCATGCCAAGTAATATTGTCAGTTTAACGACATGCCAATAATATTGTAAGTTAATGTCATGCCAATTAATACTGTAAGTTTGCTTACCAAGTAATATTGTAAGTTTACTTGCCAAGTAATATT
>CM060310.1:73652627-73712627 GCA_030674185.1 Monoplex corrugatus | reverse complement strand
AAATCCCAGTATGAAACATGAATCCATTCAGATAAACGCAGACAACTCTGATTAAAAAATGAGATACCCATTTTCCAGTTCCACGAAAAAGCACCTGCTGGAAAGAAAGGAATGGAAGAGAGAGTCTGATAACCGTGACAAACTACCACGGAAAATAGACAAGTCTTGAGGGTGGAACCTCCTTTCCTTTCTTCCGTCTTCCTGGGAGGTAACACGATGACGTTCACAGCTTATTTAATTCTGAGGATTGGACATCCCAACGGCGAACCAGGCGGACGATGACGAAATTCTCAACGGCTGTGAAAATGGATGGGGACAGACAAGTTGGAACCGATTGTCTTGTGTGTATCTTCGAGAGAAAATAAAAGGCTAGAGAGTAAACTATGCACAAATCCAGAGTGGACCCCCTAAGACGGTTGGATGGCGTATCATACCATCTTCCATTCCACTTAGACGACCTGCAGATGATCAGCGACAGTAGGAAAACTGCAATCATCGACTCTAAACTGAAAAAGATGGACACTGACATAGCGGCACTGCAAGAGACCAGGCTTGCGGCAAACGGCATGCTATGCCAGAGGGATTATACTCTTTTCTGGAAGGGGCAGACCTCATCAGGAATCTCACCCGTACAGCATCAGCCTTGCATTTAATAAAAGTTTGCTATCCATGACAGTTCCTCCAAAACCTGAATCAGAAATGCGTCCTTTCCCCCAGCCTTTCAAGGTCGTCCAGCAAAGTTGTCATTGTGTGTCTAACTTCCAACGCCGTGTTCACCTAATGATGCTACCCATCAGCAAGATTCCAGAATCGTATCACATCATTCTGCTTGGTGACTTCAATGCCGTAGCTGGATCGGACCACGGCTCATGCCCAGTGTCTCGGACACTCTGGCGTTGGCAAAATAAACGACGAGGCCAGAGACTGTTGGAACTCTGCTCCTACCAGAAGTTATGCATCACCAGCATGTTCTTCAAGACAAAAACTCGTCATAAGTCTCCTGGAGACACCCAAGGTCCGGACACTGCCATCAGCTGGATATGATCACCACATAAGCAGCCATCAACCAGTGAGCTTTTCACACGCAGCTTTCACAGTATCTACACTAACATGGATTTTATGGTGTGCAGCAGAGTCCGACAGAAACAAAGAGGATCCACCACATCAAACAGAAACAATGCACACGCATTAACACCGCTACGGTAGCCAACACAGAGTTTCACAGACAACTCAACGATCAAACGGAACGGGCTTTTAAAAGTAAATGCATCAACTACCATTGGAAGAAGTGGTGTTTTACTTCTGTGACACCATGTACCACACATGCCATCCCTTGGGACGAAGTCGAGGAAAAAACCAGGACTGGTTTGAGACTCACATTCAGATGGAACCTGTTATTGATGTCAAGATCCCCAAATATCTCTGATCGCCTGACAGAAGAATTGTCAGAAACCAACCTCACTGCACTGAGAAAAGCAAAAAACAACGCCCAAAGGACATCTAGGCACTGCATAAACGATTACTGGCAGACCCTGTGTTAGAACAGTCACTCATGCGCCGCAAGTGGCAATGTACAAGGTATGTATGCGGGGTACAGAAAGCCTTCGGGCCCAGCGCTAGCAAGATCGCTCAGCTGAGATCCGAGGAGGGAGAAGTCATCAAAGACTACGCCGTGCAGACAGGAGAGGTAAGCTGAACACTACCAGAACCTGTAACTGAGAAAATAGTCACTGAGCCAGCCCTTGCCAGCAGCCCCGTCCTGTCTGTCATTGATGAACTGGACCTACCCATAACTGACAACAAACCCAGAGAAATCAAAGAACGAACGAACGAACCCAGCAAAGCTATCGACTCACTTGCTCACGGCAAGGCTCCAGGCAAAGACGGCATCCCTGCTGAAGCGATTCAGTGTGGGAAACCAATGATCCTGAGCCATCTTGACGAGCTACTGTGCCAGTGCTGGAAGAAAGAATCAGTTTCTCAAGACATGCCACATGTAAACATCATCACAAAGAAAGCTTACTGGAACAAGGAACACCGCAACGAATACAATGATTGCAGAGGCATATCACTGCTCGGCGCAATGGAGGCTTTTGTTCTAATGGTTCTAAAGAAGCTGTTAGATACCAACAGGTCACGTCTGTTCCGAATCGCAGTGTGACTTTAGTGCAGAGAGATACAAAAGCGACATAATCTTCTCACTCAATCACCTAAAGGAGAACAGCTGGGAACAACGGCAGTCTAGTTGTTAAGAAAACAGCATGTTTTAGGAAAACCAGTTTCAGGGAAATCATTACAGTTTGTTTAACCTTAGATTGTAACAAGAACGATGTTAATGTAAAATAGTTTAATGGTGAGGTGATGGGTAAGTGGAGATAATACGTGGAAAGCTCTGTGTGTGTGTGTGTGTGTGTGTGTGTGTGGCGCGCGCGCGCGCGCGTGTGCGTGTACGTGTACGTGTGCACACGCGTGTGGTTAATGTGTTCACATGTGTGTGTGTGTGTCACGTGTGTGTGTGTGTGATGTGTGTGTGTGTGTGTGTTCACGTGTGTTCACGTGTGTTCACGTGTGTGTGTATGTGTGCGCGCGCGCGCGCGTGTTCATGTGCGTGTGTGCACGTGTCTTGTAAGTGTGTATATGTTTATATACGTGTGTATGTGCGTGTGTGCACACGCGCGCTCCACAAAACACAGTCCCACCAAGTAGGTATGCATAAGTATCTTTACAATCGATTCCCTGAAAAAAAAATGACTCACAGACAGGTCTACATCACAGTACAGATCCAAGCGATCCTGATGCAGGGAACAGACACAGTTACACATTACATCACAGTCACCAGTATGATTAGCCTGGAGTCCAGGAAACTTGGATCATTTCATTCCTACCTGAACCATTACAGATCCAATAAACATACTTCCTGTCACAGCGGTGTGAGGACGGTCATCTTTCCTTGGTTGACGTCTGTACATTGTTGAGTAGACGACGTTAAAAACGAGACTGCATAAAGCTCATTTCCTTGTGCCTGCAAGGGATTCGTTTGGGTACTAATTGGCCATTGATGCCTCTGATGAATCCAATTTATTCATGGAACGTGCTACGTGATCTTTTAGAAATGACTTTTCAGCTGCATGCTCATGTGCATGTATCATTTTTTTTTATCAAAAGAGACTATGAGATTATGGCAATATTTTTGTGTCAAAACACTACGCACAAAGCGTAATTTAAAAACTCTTATTATGGAACATTATATCGCTGCTTTAGAGAGACTTTTCAGCTGCATGCTCATATGTATGTATCATTTATCATATCAAAAGAGACTACGAGATTATGATAATCTTTTCGTGACAAAACACCACTCACAAAGCGTAATTTAAAAGCACTTATGTGAACAGACGTTAAAAAAACGAGCGTAATCGCTATGTGGATAAAAAAAAAAGAGCTTAAGCATTTTCAGAAATAAGAAAACAGAATAACATACAAAAAACAAGAACGGCATAGAATTGTGCAATGACATTTGTCAAGTATATGTAACCTCTTCCCCTGCCCAACCGATCCCCACACATTCCCCCTCCCCCTCCACACACACACACACACACACACACACACACACACACACACACCACACACACACACACACACACACACACACACACACACATGTACATACATCCCCCATCCCATCCCACCACGCGCGCACACGCACATGCACACATACGCACATGAAACAGTGACATAAAACATGTTTTCTTGAGCTTTTTGTGGCTGGTTGCAGGCGATGGGAACGAGACAGAGCAAGTCAATGTCCACATGTCCGTGCCAAATCTCGGATCATTGTCGAAAAAAAAAAAAGACAATCTCGCTCTGCATCCCCTTTTCTCAGATTTTCCACGTTTCCACAATGGCAGTCAGCCTCAGTATTTAACCCTTTGACTCCCTCTGCCTATCCATTAACATCGCGCTTTGTCAACCATGACAGCAAAACAAAGTTTAACACTTTGACTCCCTCACCCTATCCACCAGCTTCCTGCAATAAACTGGTGGATAGGGTGGGTGAGGAGTCAAAGGGTTATTTTTTTTACTTGTGGTGGATATTGTACAGGAGTGAAAGGGTTAAAGTCTGGCTCGTTTGTTTCCTTCACGCATCCCTGTTATGCTTTATGTGATTGGCAAGCACAACAGCATTAAAGGTCGTGTCACACGTAAAAAGGCGAAACGGGTTTTTGTTGTTTTATCAACAGTTCTTCCTTTTTTTTTTTTTTTATAAGACAACAGCATGTTTTCTGACTGCATTCTTTCGCATCTCATCAACACTCCACCACCTCTCAACAACTGTGTGTTCAATGAGTGTATTTTTGTGTTCTTTCGCATCATCAACACTGCACCACCTCTCAACAACATGTGTTCACTGAGTGTATTTTTGTGTTCTTTCGCATCATCAACACTCCACCACCTCTCAACAACATGTGTTCACTGAGTGTATTTTTGTGTTCTTTCGCATCATCAACACTGCACCACCTCTCAACAACGTGTGTTCAAACGAGTGTATTTTTGTGTTCTTTCGCATCATCAACACTGCACCACCTCTCAACAACAGTGTGTTCACTGAGTGTATTTTTGTGTTCTTTCGCATCATCAACACTCCACCACCTCTCAACAACTGTGTGTTCAATGAGTGTATTTTTGTGTTCTTTCGCATCATCAACACTCCACCACCTCTCAACAACTGTGTGTTCATGAGTGTATTTTTGTGTTCTTTCGCATCATCAACACTCCACCACCTCTCAACAACTGTGTGTTCAATGTGTGTATTTTTGTGTTCTTTCGCATCATCAACACTCACCACCTCTCAACAACTGTGTGTTCAATGAGTGTATTTTTGTGTTCTTTCGCATCATCAACACTCCACCACCTCTCAACAACAGTGTGTTCACTGAGTGTATTTTTGTGTTCTTTCGCATCATCAACACTCCACCACCTCTCAACAACTGTGTGTTCAATGTGTGTATTTTGTTTCTTTTGCATCATCAACACTCACCACCTCTCAACACTGTGTTTCAATATGTATTTTTGTGTTCTTTCGCATCACAACACTCCACACCTCTCAACAACTGTGTGTTCAATGAGTGATTTTTTCGCATTATAAACCCCCATTTGCACAACACCTATGATTTAATGAAGTATTCCTCTGCTTTATCAACTCCCAACTTCCCTGGGAACAGAGGTTCCCCCCCCCCCTTTTTTTTTTTTAAAGGATCATTGCACTGAGGGAGGTTACCTTTGTGCTCACCTTTTTTTTCCGTCTCATTTTTTACGCCACTTTAATGGCCACAGAAGCTGGAACAGTTTTTATCATGCGATGATGATGATGCCGATTTGGATGATCATTATGATGCTATGGAGTTCCATCTAGGATTGAGACTGCGTGACAGGGTTGTACTCTACGCTTACTATCATAATATATCCTGGCGTCAACCAGGCCCAAGAGATACAGACACCTGCGATGCTGGCCAGAAAATTTGAGCAACACCCTCAATGACGCATCCGCGAAGTGGACGAGACTCGACTGTGTGGTTCCAAGTTTTCCCAATGAGCCCGTAGCACGCCCAACTGTAGGTAGGAGCCGGTTAGAGCCGAAAAAATCCCACAATGATTTTTGAAGAGTACTGATGGGGATTCGAACCAACAACTTTCCAGTCTGTAGTCCGTTGCGTTAACCACTACACCACGGCGACTGGTTGGAGGTAACAGAGTATTCATTTGAGTGTATTCTTCCACATTATCAGTACCAACTTCCCTCACAAACGGTGTGTTCGTTAAAAGTGTAGTTTTCCGTATATCAGCTCCCTCTTTTCTTTCGACAACACAGTGTATATTAAGTGTATTTTTCGACAGCATCAAGTCCCTTATTGAATGTATTCTTCCGCACTATCAACACGCACCCCTTCTCAGGGATATAACCGTTCAAAAAGTACACTACACCTCACAGAAGATATCTATAAAAACAAAAAGAAAATTAAGCACGCACACCAGTGCACTCGCGCTCACAATCCATCACCAGGAGATCTAAAAAATATATACACCTGATTACGAATACAAACACAAACAAGGACACTGAAACACATACAAAATCGGGTCTGAACCACCCGAAATTGCCCCTGCACACCACATTTCCCCAGAGCCAAAAGAATTGTCTGCATGTATCAGCTCAGTGTGTACTCATCGGACTACCTACCATCCATCGTTGTATACGTTTTCAGTCAAGAATTCATCTTCGGAGCTACCACTTAACGGCAAGTAAACCATCTTGTGTTCTATCACTGTCAATCTGATAAACCCTGCCCCCATGTTTAAGATGCCAGCAACTAGTGACCAAAGTCTGTCTCTTCTGATACTTAGCATCTTTCAGAAAGGAAGGATGACAGCAAATTCAATTACTGCTGCTTGGTAGACACAGACGAACACACACGCCCCAGGCAGACAAACGGTAGATCGCAGTGTGGGTTTGATGCAGTCATTAACCAACCGACTGCTATCAAAAACGCGGTGCTTTATAGCATGAAACGGGATTTCCTATCCACACAATGGAGGACAGGGAAGGGAGCTGGTTGCCGAGCCAACTGACCACACCAGAATAAAATCTAACCAGGAAGGAGCATAATTTGATGATATTACCATGACTGTACAGGAGAGCTTAACAGGCTCTTACCGATGTTGAATCGGAGACCCTTTCGCTAAGAGGCAGTGTACAATTTGATGCTAATATCCATTCTGTCCATTCTGAGGCTCAAGTCTGTGCCTTGGGGACATGGCATAATTCTTGGATTTTACTAACTTTTCAGTGGAAGCCGAAGACCGATTATCTTTTAAAATAGGTGGGACTGGATGACCTTACAGCGAACAGAAAAAAAAAAATTCTGTTCAAAGGATTTACTTTGCCTTCATAAGACTTCATGTTGATGCACCAACCTCACAAAAAGAACACAGTGAATGCACGACTACAGAGAACTGAAACGTACACAGCGATCCAGTATTCACTATTACTGAAGGAGAGAAACAGAGAGAAAAGGAGAAAAGCAAACACAGGAGAGCAAGGATGATGTATACGAGATAAAACGAGGGAGAAAGTTTAGCCAGAGCGAGAAAGAGAGGGGGACAGGGCGACGAGAGAGAGAGAGAGAGGGAGGGAGGGAGGGAGGAATGAGGGAAAGTTAGAGTTATTATCTTAGTCATTTGTCTCACATACCAGTGTTCTCTTTATCTTGTTTCAGGTGCCAAGGGTCTTTTATTTCAATGATATATTTCACATATGAGTTTAGTAAAAACGCTGAAGATGAGTTCATAGTTTAGTAAAAATTAAAAAAAATTTTTTAAAAAAAACGCTGAAGATAAGTTCACAAGTTTGGTAAAAAAAAAAAAATATATATATATATATATAAAAAAAACGCTTAAGATGAGTTCGTAAGTTTAGTAAAAACGCTGAAGATAGTTCATGAGTTAGTAAAAATGCTGAAGATGAGTCATGAATTTAGTAAAAACGCTGAAGATTAGTTCATGAATTTAGTAAAAACGCTGAAGATTAGTTCATGAGTTTAGTAAAAATGCTGAAGATGATTCATGAATTAGTAAAAAGCTGAGATGAGTTCATGAATTTAGTAAACGCTGAGATTAGTTCATGAATTTAGTAAAACGCTGAAGATTAGTTCATGAATTTAGTAAACGCTGAAGTTAGTCATGAATTTAGTAAAAACGCTGAGATTAGTTCATGAATTTAGTAAAACGCTGAAGATTAGTTCATGAATTTAGTAAAACGCTGAAGATTAGTTCAGATTTAGTAAAAACGCTGAAGATTAGTTCATGAGTTAGTAAAATGCTGAAGATGAGTCATGAGTTAGTAAACGCTGAAGAGGAGTTCATGATTAGTAAAACCTGAGAGGAGTTCATGAATTAGTAAAATGCTGAAGAGGATTCATGATTTAGTAAAATGCTGAAGAGGAGTTCAGAATTAGTAAAAATGCTGAAGAGAGTTCATGAATTTAGTAAAAACGCGAAGAGGATTCATGAATTTAGTAAAAATGCTGAAGAGAGTTCATGAATTAGTAAAAATGCTGAAGATCAAAAACAAAAATGAAAACGTACACGTAAATTTCGAATCTGACCTTCCATCTTACGTTATTTGTTTGAGGACCAACCGATTGCGTAGAGCCATATCAGGCTATAACCATTTCAAACATACGTACTTCACAGGAAAAGGAAAAGAAATTAAATAGACACATCAATGTATCGCGCACATGACTAGAGATGTCCCTAGCGTGACCACTCCTTCCAATGTATCACACAGGAGATTTAAAAGAAAACATACCCAAATACAAATTCAAAACATAACTAAAGACGCTAAACCATATATAAAAACAGGCCAAAATGACCACAAATTGCTTTCGCATATCTCAGTCCCTAGAACCATAAATGCGTTTAATACGTGTACCCAATTACCAATCCTAAGAGAAAGCACATTACACTTTATTGAACACATACACGTGTATGGACCAGCAAGGCAGAAAATGATAGGAAGAAATGGCAGAAAGCAAAGGAACAAGGCAGAAACAAAGCGACTGACAGAAGAGAGGAAATTTCTAACACAGAATTTCCAGAAGGTGGGGATACTGATTATACTTAATGAGCTCCCGGCATCCCCATAGGGTGGTGGTGGTGGAGGATTATGGTGGTAAATGTATTGTTAAAGCTTTTGACAAAACCGCTGTTCCTTAGGTCTCTGTCTCTGTACTTCTATTGCCAATCGTATTTTATTTGTATTTGTTGGTGGATTTGATGTTCTGTGGTTCACGTTCTGTTTGTTAAGAGGGCCGTTTTCACATCATAACGATCCCTGTTGTACTGTTGTACGGATGCGAATCGTGGACAGTCAGCAAGCAAAGCCAGAGCAAAATTGAGGCAGCCGAGATGTGGTTTCTAAGAAGAATGTTGAGAGTTCCATGGACAGCAAAGAAAACAAACGAGACAGTCTTGATAGAGGCAGACACAAGTAGATCACTCATAAGGAAGATTAGGAAAAGACAAGCAACATTTATAGGGCATTTTATGAGGAAGTGGGATTTGGAGCACCTGGTCACAACGGGAAAGCTGGAGGAAAGAGAGCACCAGGTAGACCCTGGGAGAGAATGCTGGATGGACTTGCAGAGTGGCTGGGGATGAGGAGGGTGGGGGAGATGCTAGGGGCAACGAGAGATAGAGATGGTTGGAAGTCCATGGTTGCCAACGCCATGCGGCAGGGCACCTGATGATGATGATGAACGATCCCCTATCCTTTATTCATACTAGAATTCTCCCAAATAACAAAAACCAACAAGTGACTTGGAAGACCAGACAGAAAACCGCATGGCAAAATAATGGGTCACTTCTACACCCTACAAAAACATTGCACATGGTCAATAGATGACCAGTGTCTCACAGAAATCATCTGTGTTAAACTGGCAACATACACAGGCTGGAAGGGAATGGCAGGTTACTCTTGTACACAAGGCTGTCAGCCTAACTGCAAAACGAAAGCAACTGATGATATTGCTATCCCCTTTTCTTGACAATTTCTCTATACAAAATGACAATACCGCTGAACAGTGTACTGTTGGCTGCCACATTCTCAATAGAAGACCAGTGTCTCACAGAAATCATCCGCGTTAAACTGGCAACTTACAGAGACTTGAAGCGAATAGCAGCATTCGTCTTATACATAAGACAGTCAGCCTAAGAGCAAACGACAGGAACCGATGCTATTACCATCCCTCTTTCCTGACAATCTCTCCATATGCAAACTGACAATATCGCTGAACAGTGTACCGTTGGCCACCACATTCTGAGACGTACGAGATACAGTGTTTGCCGCGATGTGACAATCTGAGACTGGCAATCATTTTTCATATTAACCCTTTTTGTCCGCCATTGATTGCTACTGTCAGATTTGTTTCCACGCATATGGACCGGGCTAAATGTGATGAATTCGTGCTGAATCAATACCCATTTCCATTGCCCGTCTGATACTATGCTTGGTGTGATCCGAGAGGATGTCTTTGCATTAAAAGCCGATGCTAGATTCTGGTGCTGATTTTCCCTCTTCAGTTTATTTACCAGGACTAGGGGCACTATAGTTGTGCTGGTATATAAATACAATATGAATACAATGTAATCTATATTCATATATTGTATTTATATTACCGACACATGATATATTGATATATATATATTATATATATATATATATTATTATGTATGTGTGTGTGTGTGTGTGTGTGTGTGTGTGTGTGTGTGCGCGCGCGCGCGGCGTGTGGCGTGTGTGTGTGTGTAGCATGTATCTGCATGTACCTGTTTTGTGAATGGGCCATTTTCATTCAAACTCTTCACAGATATTGCCTCTTGATTTTAACAGAGAAGGTGCATATTCATTTTTTTTTTGTTTGAGATTTCATGAATTATTATTGCAAGCTGGAGTTAAGTATTTCTTATTGTTGTGCGCGTGTTTTGTTTTTGTTGTTTTCGAGCCCTGTTGAAAAATGAATGTCGTATGATCGAGAGTGGATCTGTTATTTGATTCTGTTTAATTCTGTGTACTTTTTGTACCGCTTTAACTGAGTTTGTACATGTGAAGGGTGTTTTGATTAAGCGTCGATGTTAACGATAATATTAAAAAATATCAATGTAAATGACATAGAAAAAGTGTGAAAAAAATTCAACACGCCTTTTTAATAAATAAACACCCATGTCACCAGAAGAGAAGCAGTCCTCACTATATTAACACCGAATAGTTGTCCCAGTCTTTCCTCTGTTGTCGAAGGGGTGCGGACGATACCACGTATATTTAATCTTCAGCTTTTACGCACATTGTCTCTCAATCTGTAGTTGGGAAGCAAAGAAAGAAGCAGACAAAATGGAGATTTCTTCAGTTCTGGATTATCACCTCTTCTTACAAATTATTGGAGAGGTAGGTTGATTTTCCCAGGTCCCTCCGCTTGAAGGCAAGTTTAGTCTTCTCGCCTTTCTGAAGTCTTGGTTAAAAACAAAAAGAGAAAAGAGGACGGTGCTGCACTGTGGTGACGCGCTCTCAAAAGGGGCAGCATCCAGAGTATCACATGGAAAATCCAATGTGATAGATAGAAATGAATACGAACATGAATAAAAGAGAAACGGAGGCAGCAATGAGTCCAACAATGTTCATGCATGTGCTCATGCAACAGTACCTTTACGCTCATATTGATGCTTTTTTATGCCTCGAAATGTAAGTGACTGCTTAAGACCTTTGGTGTTATCACGTCTCCTCTAACATTTTGTTACCATCATAAGATTGATCACCTGTTCTACAAATATTCATTGTGCACAGGCTACTTCAATAGGTGTACATAAGGATTAAATTTCATAAAGGATCCCTAAACACTGAAAATACTGGTTTTCAAGCAGATGGATATTGAAAGACAGGAAGACATGAGAAAGGAGACAGAGGGAGACAGAGAGACAGAGAGAGACGAGACAGAGACAGGGACAGGACAGGGATAGGGAAGGAGGTGGGGAAAGCAAAGACAGGAAGAAAAAGAATTCTTCTCCTCTCCAGCTGCTTTATTCTAAGATCCGTTGAACGTTTTTGAAGAATAGATTAAGAAGAAATACATCATGCAAAATTTCCTTGTGATCTGCTTTTAGCAAATGGGACTTGAGCTGAGATACTCAATGGCCAGCTACACCTGCTCATGACAATCACAGGGAGGAGGGAGGGGGAGGAGGGAGAGGAGAGAGAGAGAGAGAGAGAGAGAGAGAGAGAGAGAGAGAGAGAGAGTTATTTTCAGGCATATAATGTTTGTGATCGTCAGGCCACGTACGATATTTACAACACTTGTACAGACTTAAATTAAGAAGTAGTATTCCGTTTACTTTGAATAGATTAACAAGATCTACTTCAATAAATAGTACATCTCTGTACCACAACATATTTCATAGAAGAAAAATGTTGGTCAGTCATAAGAGCAGATATCATGGAAACAGATCTTGTGTTATCAGTCCACCATCTTGGCAACTGCAGAATTGCAGAATCATGAACAATGTTTACAGTGTTACTTGATCAATATGCCCTATTTTCCATAGTTACTATCACAAGATATCTGCTTCCTTGACTGAATTAGGGCGACAGAAAAGTCACATGGTATTGCTTGGATATATTTGACGTTCTCCAGGACGAGCAGAGATGTGAACAAATTATTGTTACTTTTGTGTGAAGCCAACCGACTGCGTAAGCCATATCAGGTTAAACCATTTCAAAACAATACAATACTGGACAGGAAAGAAAAATGGAAGAAAATGAAGTACACACATATCAGTGCATTCGCGCACGTAATCTAAGGAGATGCCTGGCGTTGACCACTCCAATTTATCACACAGGGGTTTAATAAACACCTGAATACAAATTTAAATATAACTAAGGACGCTAAAATATGTAAAAACGGGCATAAATTACCTATAATTACTCCCACATATCTCATTTCCCTAGAGCCAAAAAAAAGCACTTTATGTGTGTACCCAATTATCAGTCCTAAGAGAAAGAAGATAAGACTTTATTGAACACATACATGTGAATAGACCGGCAAGACAGAAAATGATAGGAAGAAATGACAGAAAGCAAAGGAGTAAGGAAGAAAGAAAGAGTGACGGAAAAGGAAATTTCTAGCACTGAATTTTTCAGAAGGTGGGAATACTATTTATACTGAAAGAGCCTCCGGCATCCCCACGGGGCCCCGTGACTGAATTATGTCCGACGGGAAAAGGTCACAGTGGTATTGGTAGGGAAATATTTGTCATGCTCCCGGACGAGTATGAGACATGGATCAACTGATCCCAGTCTAGCAACGCGAGCCTGATTAACAGCTACTCCTGTGTCTTTCTCTCTCTCCAAGACTGATTAGGATTCAATCCCGCATACGTTTAGTCATTATTCTACTGTGACCACTATTACAACAAAGCAAACGATGAGTATCAAACGTTCTCTACTTCCCATCATCCCATAATGATTTTCGTGTTGTGTTCAGGACATTAGCTGATTCCGCGTACGATGGCTTCGCCGAATCCACTACGGAGGTTCATGCATCGGAGAAGGTGTCTAAACTATATTGCTTCAAAGGAGTCAATGCTTTTTTGTTGTGAACTCTTAGTCAAGCACTGGCGTCCCAGATTTAACCACCTCTCTCTCCCTCCTCCCTTCCTCTCCGCTACTTTTCCTACGAACAAAGTCCGTCTCTCCCACTTGCAACAGCAGAAGCACGTGATCAGAAAAACGAGTCCAAAATGCATTTTAAAAAACCTTTCCCGTTTATCTCCTCATGTAAGTTGAAATGTATTGATCTCTTGTGAAAACTTGAAAACTGCCTCTGGATGAACATGTCTCTAGTGGTTGTTCAAGAGTCTGCTGTATAGTGTTTTATGCAAGTCCCAGTATTCAATAAAAATGTTTTTGATGCCGAGTGCTCGTCACACAGTATGCACTATGGTGCTCCATTTCGTAAAAGGTGTGATTGAGTGTGGAATGTGTGACCAAGTGTAACTTGCGTAACACTGCCCCCTTCCTGCAGTTCCCATGAACAGGTGGGAGGAATTATTTAAGGTCGCGGGAGGAACTATTTAAGGTCGCGGATTACGGGGAATATATGTCTGTGGGTTGTTCCAATCCTTTTGCCAGAGGTTTCAAATCTGTCTGAAGAGCGTGAAAAATCATCGGCAATCAGTCAAGATTTGAAACCATTCTGTACAGTTAATTTTGTTGATTTTAATGCAAATCAGTACGGGAGGTGTAATACTTGTGGAACACCCAACGTTTGCTCGAGGATGTAGGAAAAAGTAACACAAACAAAAGTGTCGTTCTGCTAAGAAAATTTTGATGAACGAAGGAAGTTCAAGTTCACACTGCTTTATAGCCCAGTAGATTACTACAGCCATATCAGGACTAACGCCACGTTAAGAAACAACTGCAAGTTAAGCAGGGAGCTCCAAAAACAAAGTTCATGAAGGTCTGAAATTATGATTTCCAGGTGGTACTGTATGCTATATTTTTAAGTTAAAGAAGTTGGCAACTGTTTGCTTTTTCCCCACTTTCTTTGTTTCTTTCGCCTTGCTTGTTTTTAGATAGGCATTCACGGATTGTAGTTTTGTAAACAAATGAGATGGTGGATTAAGGAGTGATACTGTGAAAACCGCACTGCTTTTTATCCAGAGGGCCGTGCGTTTCAACTTTTCATATGGGATGTGCCGTTTCCCAGTTTTTCCAACAGTTTGCATATACACATGGTTAAGGTTACTGTGCCATAATTGGCAGGATTTATTAGATCTTTTCCAGGTTTTGCTATAGGGATGATGAGAGTTTTCTGCCAAGAGGATGCAAATATCATGTTGTCCATATGTGACTGTAAACTTTTAAAAGGATTTCTAGACAAGTTTAAGGAAAGTGCTTCAAAAGTTTACCGTGTATTTCATGAAGGCCAGAAAAATGAGTGCAGGGCAGAAGAGCAGCTTTTCATTGTTTTAAGTTAAAATGGAAAACGGTACGTTTCAGTATTTAAAATGAAAAACTGCAAGGTGTTTTTTTCTTTCAGGATTTCATTTTTGATGAAAAGTGTCGATTTCTTAGTCGAGGAAGAGTTTGGTTCTATGGTGAAAGCTAATTAACTGGAGACTGCTTTTCCTGTCCGTGACCAGATAATCTGAGAGCTTGAAAAAAATGTCTTTCCTTTACTTTCTTTTACGATTTTCGACACTTGTTTCTTCTGAGTTTTAGAGGTAGACTGGCAACAGACGGAATCCCTGTTACTTGGCAACTCAGAAGGCTATACACGCCCCAAACGACAAATTCACAATGCAAGAAAGGGGGCGACAGAACCATTAACCGACCACTATCAAGAAAAATAGAGCTCTTCGGAGTTTGGAGTTTGTTCAGAGGGATTCATCGACTTGGACGATTCCATATGCGTTTCAACCCAAATATCGGCCAGCAAGTATCTGGCAAACTTCCTGAGCCTGCGAAAAACCCTATGCGTGGCAAGGTCTTTTACGGTAAAACTGTTTTCTACACTTGTACGAAGGAGCTAAAAGCTGAACACCTAGACATTTTCATGCTGGAGATAACTTCAACTAGCTATGGACGTCCATACGTACAGATTAGGATTAGGGCGACAATCATTAGCATACCACTATAAAAACTTAGTGCTCTATGGCGTGAACTAAAAATTCTAACTGCACGACGGAGAAAGTGGAAGGGGCTGGCTGCCTAGCAAAGTGGACCGTGCTGGAATAAATCCTTTGTGAAGGGGAACACATCAACGTTAATTCTGTAACAGTAAACAAACGTTAGAAGAGACTCCTGCCAATATCGAATTTGGGCCCAAAGGTCCCAAAGAACGATTCTGAGCTTGATGTTGATACCACTCTTATAAATAAAGGCGACTATGAAGACGCTTGTCTCAGCCTTACTCCGGGACATGATGCAATTCTAAGTCAATACATTATTTAGACAAAAGAAGACATCTCTTAATAAAGGTGACAATATATCAACGATTAACATAACAAAGGGAGGAATGTTTAAGATGCTTGTCCTGCTTTCAGGGACTTCAATGGAATTCCACGTCTAGACTGTACAAAGGGAACTCTACAGAGGCAAATCTCCAGAGAAATGAAAACTGTCCATAAAAATATGTATGGTGTAATTCAACGTATTTGTATGGCCGGAAGGGAGACAGGGGCAGATATGGGTGCGTGTCTACGTGCACATTAATATTCATGTTCATGTTCATATTCATATTCATATATCACATTCGTTTCTTTTGTCACAATAGATTTGCCACGTGAAATTTGGGCTGCTCTCCCCTTTGAGAGCACGCCCAGCACAGCACCACCAAGGGTTTTTTTTTTTTTTTCGTTGTTATTGGTTTTAATCAAGATTTCAGAAAGGCAAGAATGCTAATTGGTCTTCAAGGGGAGGGACCTGGGAAACCACCTCCTCTCCCCAATATCTTATATCAAAGCAGCCGAGCAATGCCTGCTCTTTACGATTTTCAAGATTTTTAGCGTGCGCACGCCTGAAGACACACGGTCTAGCTCGGTTTTCGTCCCCTTCCGAAGAACAAGACGTTCAGTTTGAGTTTCCAGTCAAACAGAGGAGAAAAGTTGAGGCCTCAACGGTATATTGCATACATGTGGACGTGTGGATGTGCAGTGTTTATACGGTGTGTGTGTGTGTTGTTGTGTGTGTGTGTGTGTGTGTGTGTGTGTGTGTGTGTGTGCGTGCGTAGTGTGGGCGCGCGCGCTCAGGCGTTGTGCACGATTTTATACGTAATGCACGTGTATGTCTATATACGTGTTTCATGTTAAATCTCTCTCTCTCTCTCTCTCTCTCTCTCTCTCTCTCTCTCTCTCTCTCCTCTCTCTTTCCCTTTCTCTGGATGATCTGCACTGAAACGAGTACATATGGATACGTATCCTCAACCTCAAAAGGAAGGAAAATGGGGCTGTCTCTCTTGAAATAGTGCGAACAAAGAAAATGAAAAAAAAAAGCAAACAAAACATATCTTTAACTCGACAAAAGAATACAAGAATACATATCTGAACTGATTCTACTTAGTAATGCAGCCTCTGGCAGTCGCTTTCTTTTCATATTCACGAGACGCTTCATGGAAATTGTCTCCTGAATTTTCCTCTTATATAGCGTTCTGATTTTTTTTCGGATGCGCGTATGCGGACTGTTTTTGCCAACACTGTGCAGCTGGTATGTTAGATAATACCGGTGCAAAATTAATCCATGAATATATGAAAAATATTTCTTCACACACATACACACACACACACACACGCACGCACAATACACACTTTTACAAACATAACATACGTGAGTGCGCGTGCACACACACACACACACACCCACACACACACACACACACACACACACACACCACACACACACACACGCACGACACACACACATACAAAAACGCACGCACGTGCACTAACAATATACACATTGCAATCGTGGGGCACGCGCACCGCGTGTGGGGACCTGTTGGGAGGAAGTTAGAGAAAATGAGCAAGCTAGTGCATGCGACGTTTCGAGCACTTTTGTTTCTCTGCGGTTGCTTAGGTAAGATATTAGAAGGTAACTTGAGGAAGACAGTATTTGCAGGGCACTATTTCCTGAGACGTGTTAAAATCAATACTTCGGCTATGTACGGGTGCCTCCAAGTGTTGAACAGGGACTAAGGAAGTTAGTCGGGAAAAGACCAAAGAGCAGAGAGGTGAAGGAAAAAGGAGAGGACCGACAGACCAGACCAGACAGAGAGAGAGAGAGAAGAGAGAGAGAAAGAGAGAGAGAGATTGAGAGAGACAGAGAGAGAGAGAGAGACAGATGGAGATGAAGAGACAGAAAAGAGAGAGATGAGAAAAGAGAGAGAGAGAGAAGACAGACAGACAGAGACAGAGAGACAGAGGTGGAGAGAGCGCGCATGTGAACACATTTCTAGTAAGCTATTAACCCTTTGACTCCCGCACCCTGTCCACCAGCATCCTACATCATCAACCATGCTAGCAAAGCAAAAACATAACCCTTTGACTGCCGCACCCTGTCCACCAGCATCCTACATTGTGAACCATGCTCGCAAGCAAAAATATAACTCTGACTCTTTCACTATATCCACTAGCTTCCAGCAGGAAGCTGGTGGATATGGTGAGAGAGTCAAAGAGTTAAGGTTTTGCAGTTGGTGGATAGGGTGCGGGAGTCAAAGGACTAATACAATTGAAAAATGTAATTTGACGGCAGAGAGTCCCGTGACAGCCAATGATAAAACACCTATCATTCAAATCAATAAATGAATCGATAAAGAAATTCATAGATCTATTGTTTGCTGTCCTGAACAGCGTCAACTAAACCTTATTTGCTAAAGTGCCAGTTTATGCTGAAAAAAATCTAATAAAGTTAATACATTTAAAACACAAATAAAGTTTGTGTACTTCACACAATATCCACAAATCTTTACAAGCGATACGTACACTGAAAAAAATCATAATAATCAGTACATTTATAAACAAACACAACTGGATGCGTCACGCAATATACAACACCACAACTGGAAACTTCACACAATGTACGACAATCCTTACAAACGAATGATTAAGTTAATGGCATAATATGAATACCTTCGCACTATTTATGTCAAGAACAGCAGGCATCACGGAAGCCACCCAGTAAAAAAAAAAAAGCAACCTTCAATCTGACCTGCTTTCCAGTTGTGACCAGAATATCTAATTCCCCTTTTCCTCATGAAATGTCCCAAAAATGTTGTTGTGTATTAACACTATGACTGTAAAATCGGCAAAGAAACTCATCTGAAGTGTTGGATTGATACTTCTAGTCTGTAAGGAACAGATACCTATTTGATTTTGATAAACGTGGCAGTAAAAAGACGACAAAGACGCTCGTCCATTACCAAAACTAAACGATGACTCCAGGGACATGGTGTATGTAATTTTATGACCACGCCTTGACAGCAAAAGAATAAAAGCTAAAGAATCGTTTAAAAGATTTCTGTGTGTATGCGAAAGAAACAGAAAGAAGGGCTGTAATTATGCAGTTTCAGCCTTGCCTTCAGGGACTTGGTGTAATTCCATGTTAATATCCAGACTACACGCAGGGGATGTGAGTGTATTGAGGCAGTTGTGTGATCTATATCCATATTGTGATTTGGGAGACGAGAGAAGAGGGGAACGCAGGGAGAGGGGGAGAGAGAGGGAGAGACAGACAGACAGAGACAGAGAAAATGAGAGACAGACAGAAGGACGGCGTACAGACAGAATGACAGAGAGAGGGATAGAGAGACGGATAGAGACAGAGACAGACAGAGAAAGTGAGACAGAGACAGACAGGAGGACGGCGTACAGACAGAATGACAGAATGACAGAGACAGGGATAGAGAGACGGATAGAGAGAGAGAGAGACAGAGAAAATGAGACAGAAACAGACAGGAGGACGCTGTACAGACAGAATGACAGAGACAGACAGAGACAGGGAGAGAGAGAGAGAGACGGAAAGAGAGAGAGATAGAGAGAAAAGTGAAACAGACAGACAGGACGACGGCGTACAGACAGAATGGAGAGAGAGAGAGAGAGAGAGAGAGAGAGACAAGAGAGAGAGAGAGAGAGTCAAAGAGAGAGAGAGAGAGAGAGACAAGAGAGAGAGAGAGTAACCGTATGTGAACGAGTTCCCTCTAAGAGACAAATATCTTGGACTGAGCTGAACTGTAAAATCGTCAAAATCATTTAGCAAACAGAGAAAAGACAAGCAGATCCTATACGGTGAATGAATGACAATATACCTCCTGTACTATATATGCCTAGAAGGCAGTTTAGTCTATTAATCTACCCATGCGCTACTTGCATGTGTCAAGGCCCACCGTAAAAAAGAAATAACTGTGAAAAGAATATCTATCTTTCTTTGTGCACAGACCAGAATCCTACGGTTTTCGAATCGTATTTTAGTTATTCATTTTTTTGTCACAATGTGGATTTACCATGTGAAATATGAGCTGCTTTCAATGCAGCCCCACTCTTCCTCTGATTTTCTGTGTACGTGTATTTTTGTTTACATGTAACTGCATTAAAGTGTATTTTTTCTTATGGCAATAACACTACCTGAGATTCTTCACAAAGGCTGAGGTGGTTTTTGCCTGCAGGGTTTTTTTCTATACCACATCCGATACAGGCAGCATGGTTTTTTCGGGGTTTTTTACCCATCCAATAAGGCAGCATGGTTTTTGTACGGGGGAATTTTTTACCACATCCAATAAAGGCAGCAGTGGTTTTTGTAGGGGGGAGGGGGGATTTTCTACCACATCCAATAAAGGCAGCAGTGGTTTTTGTAGGGGGGGGGGATTTTCTACCACATCCAATAAAGGCAGCAGTGGTTTTTGTAGGGGGGGGGGGGGATTTTCTACCACATCCAATAAAGGCAGCAGTGGTTTTTGTAGGGGGGGGGGATTTACTACCACATCCAATAAAGGCAGCAGTGGTTTTTGTAGGGGGGGGGGGGATTTTCTTCCACATCCAATAAAGGCAGCAGTGGTTTTTGTAGGGGGGGGGGGGATTTTCTACCACATCCAATAAAGGCAGCAGTGGTTTTTGTAGGGGGGGGGGGGTTTCTACCACATCCAATAAAGGCAGCAGTGGTTTTTGTAGGGGGGGGGGGAGGATTTTCTACACATCCAATAAAGGCAGCAGTGGTTTTTGTAGGGGGGGGGGGGATTTTCTACTACATCCAATAAGGCCAGCAGTGGTTTTTGTATGGGGGGGGGGGATTTTCTACCACATCCAATAAAGGCAGCAGTGGTTTTTGTAGGGGGGGGGGGGATTTTCTACCACATCCAATAAGGCAGCAGTGGTTTTGTAGGGAGAGGCGGGGGATATATTCTACACATCAAGAAAGGCAGCAGTGGTTTTTGTAGGGGTGGGGGGGAATTTTCTACTACATCTAATAAAGCAGAGCAGTTGGTTTTTGTAATGGTTGGTGGGGGATATTTACTTACAAATCAATATAATGGCCAGACAGTCTGGTTTTTGATGTGGTGGGGATTTTTTCACATCCATAAAGGCGCTGTGGTTTTTCATGGGAGATTTTACACATCTCAATAAAGGCAGCAGTGGTTTTTGTATGGGCGGGGGGTATTTTCTACACATCCAATAAGGAGCAGTGGTTTTTTTTATGGGGGGGATTTTCTACCAACATCCATAAAGGCAGCAGTGGTTTTTGATAGGGGGGGGGGGGATTTTCTACCACATCCAATAAAGGCAGCAGTGGTTTTTGTAATGGGGGGGGGGGGGGGATTTTCTACCACATCCAATAAAGGCAGCAGTGGTTTTTGTAGGGGGGGGGGGGGGATTTTCTACCACATCCAATAAAGGCAGCAGTGGTTTTTGTAGGGGGGGGGGGGGATTTTCTACCACATCCAATAAAGGCAGCAGTGGTTTTTGTAGGGGGGGGGGGGGATTTTCTACCACATCCAATAAAGGCAGCAGTGGTTTTTGTAGGGGGGGGGGGGATTTTCTACCACATCCAATAAAGGCAGCAGTGGTTTTTGTAGGGGGGGGGGGGGATTTTCTACCACATCCAATAAAGGCAGCAGTGGTTTTTGTAGGGGGGGGGGGTATTTACCACATCCATAAGGCAGCAGTGGTTTTTGTAGGGGGGGGGGATTTTCTACCACATCCAATAAAGGCAGCAGTGGTTTTTGTAGGGGGGGGGGGGGATTTTCTACCACATCCAATAAAGGCAGCAGTGGTTTTTGTAGGGGGGGGGGGGGATTTTCTACCACATCCAATAAAGGCAGCAGTGGTTTTTGTTAGGGGGGGGGGGGATTTTCTACCACATCCAATAAAGGCAGCAGTGGTTTTTGTAGGGGGGGGGGGGGATTTTCTACCACATCCAATAAAGGCAGCAGTGGTTTTTGTAGGGGGGGGGGGGGATTTTCTACCACATCCAATAAAGGCAGCAGTGGTTTTTGTAGGGGGGGGGGGGGGATTTTCTACACATCCAATAAAGGCAGCAGTGGTTTTTGTAGGGGGGGGGGATTTTCTACACATCCAATAAAGGCAGCAGTGGTTTTTGGGGGGGGGGGGGGATTTTCTACCACATCCAATAAAGGCAGCAGTGGTTTTTGTATGGGGGGGGGATTTTCTACTACATCCAATAAAGGCAGCAGTGGTTTTTGTAGGGGGGGGGGATTTTCTACTCTACATCCAATAAAGGCAGCAGTGGTTTTTGTAGGGGGGTGGGATTTTCTACTACATCCAATAAAGGCAGCAGTGGTTTTTGATAGGGGGGGGGGATTTTCTACTACATCCAATAAAGGCAGCAGTGGTTTTGTGGAGGGGGGGGGGATTTTCTACTACATCCAATAAAGGCAGCTGTAGGGGGTATTTTTAATGCAGCGTGTTTTTGTAGGGGGGGGGGTTCTACTACATCCAATAAAGGCAGCAGTGGTTTTTGTATGGGGGGGGGGGGTTTTTCTACACATCCAATAAAGGCAGCAGTGGTTTTTGTATGGGGGGGGGGAGGATTTTCTACACATCCAATAAGGCAGCAGTGGTTTTTGTATGGGGGGGGGATTTTCTACTACATCCAATAAAGGCAGCAGTGGTTTTTGTATGGGGGGGGATTTTCTACCACATCCAATAAAGGCAGCAGTGGTTTTTGTAGGGGGGGGGGATTTTCTACCACATCCAATAAAGGCAGCAGTGGTTTTTGTATGGGGGGGGGGGATTTTCTACCACATCCAATAAAGGCAGCAGTGGTTTTTGTATGGGGGGGGGGGGGATTTTCTACCACATCCAATAAAGGCAGCAGTGGTTTTTGTATGGGGGGGGGGGGGATTTTCTACCACATACAATAAAGGCAGCAGTGGTTTTTGTAAGGGGGGGGGGGGGTTTTCTCTCACATCCAATAAAGGCAGCAGTGGTTTTTGCCAGCAGGCTTTTTTTCTATCACATCCTCTTCAGGTTGCAGTGGTTTTCGGCTGCAGGTTTTTTTTCTACCACATCCGATAAAGACTGCAGTGGTTTTTGAATGCAGTTTTATTTTCTTCTACATTCTATATAGGCAGCAGCGGTTATTGAATGTTTTTTTTCTCTTCTACATCCTATATTGGCAGCAGTGGTTTTTGAATGTTTTTTTTTTCTTGTACATCCTATATGGGCAGCAGCGGTTATTGAATGTTTTTTTTCTCTTCTACATCCTATATGGGCAGCAGTGGTTTTTGAATGTTTTTTTTCTCTTCTACATCCTATATGGGCAGCAGCGGTTATTGATGCAGGTTTTTTTCTCTACTACATTCTATATAGGCAGCAGTGGTTTTTGAATGCAGTTTTTTCTCTACTACATTCTATATGGGCAGCAGCGGTTTTTGAATGCAGTTTTTTTTTCTACTACATCCTATATGGCGCAGTGGTTTTTGAATGCAGTTTTTTTTCTCTACTACATCCTATATGGGCAGCAGTGGTTTTTGAATGCAGTTTTTTTTCTCTACTACATCCTATATGGGCAGCAGCGGTTTTGAATGCAGTTTTTTTTCTCTACTACATCCTATATGGGCAGCAGCGGTTTTTGAATGCAGTTTTTTTTTCTCTACTACATCCTATATGGGCAGCAGTGGTTTTTGAATGCAGGTTTTTTTTTCTTACTACATCCTATATGGGCAGCAGTGGTTTTTGAATGCAGTTTTTTTTTCTCTACTACATTCTATATAGGCAGCAGTGGTTTTTGAATGCAGTTTTTTTTTCTTACTACATTCTATATAGACAGCAGGGTTTTTGAATGCAGGTTTTTTTTCTCTACTACATCCTATATAGACAGCAGTGGTTTTTGAATGCAGTTTTTTCTCTCTACTACATCCTATATAAGCAGCAGCGGTTTTTGAATGCAGTTTTTTTCTTACTACATCCTATATAGACAGCAGCGGTTTTTGAATGCAGTTTTTTTTCTCTACTACATCCTATATAGACAGCAGTGGTTTTTGAATGCAGTTTTTTTTCTCTACTACATCCTGTACAGGCAGCAGCGGTTTTTGAATGTTTTTTTTCTCTACTACATCCTATATAGACAGCAGCGGTTTTTGAATGCAGTTTTTTCTCTACCACATCCGATCTCTTTCACCCATTCTCTCAAAATGATATTCAAAATGACCAGGGAATAACTGCTAATCAGTGCGATGTCTGCTTCTCCATTGTGAGACGTAGGGTTGCAGTAGTGCACCACAGTGAGAACTTGAGACCGTCCGACTTGCTATTGATCGTTTTCTGGTATCATCGGGTGGAACTGTTCTATAGTGATGAATCCATCTAAAACAGAGGCCTATTCTCTGTCTGCTACATTGCTTAGTGTGAGCCCAGAGGCTTTGAATTAGTTAATACTGTAGTATTGTGCTAATTTACTCTATTCATTCATTTTTTTCTGGTTTTTGTTTGTTTGTTGTTGTTGTTTTTGATCTAATTGTATATAATATGCACTGTGTCTAAATGATTTTGGAGTTGAACGTTATACAAGAAAAATTAGAAAATACTATTTTAGATTGACGTGTGTGTGTGTGTGTGTGTGTGTGTTGCGTGGGGTGTGTGTGCGTGTGCGGTTTCGTGTGTGTGTGTGAGAGAGAGAGAGCGAGAGAGAGAGCGAGAGAGAGAGAGAGAGAGTGTGTGTGTGTGTGTGTGTGTGTGTGTGTATGTGTGTGTGTGTGTATGTGTGTGTGTGTTCATGTGCACGTGCGTGCGTGTCTAAATGATTTTGGAGTTGAACGCTATACAAGAAAGATTTGAAGTAATACTATTTCAGACTAACATGTATGTGTGCGTGTGTGTGTGTGTGTGTGTGTGTGTGTGTGTGTGTGTGTGTGTGTGTGTGTGTGTGTGTGTGTGTGTGTGTATGTGTGTGTGTGTGTGTGTGTGGCATGTGCACGTGCGTGTGTGTCTAAATGATTTCGGAGTTGAACGCTATACAAGAAAGATTTGAATTTGATAAGTACGTAGTGTTCGTGTGTTGTGTGTGTGTGTGTGTGTGGTGTGTGTGTGTGTGTGTGTGTGTGTTGTGTGTGTGTGTGTGTGTGTGTGTGTGTATGTGTATGTGTGTGTGTGTGTGACAGTTGTGTGTGTGTACATGTGTGTGCGTGTGTGCGCACGAGCGTATATGTGTGTATGAATGTTATGTGTGCGTGCGCTAACGCGCTCGCGCGTGCGTGTGTGCATTGTGAGAGAGAGAGAGAGAGAGAGAGAGAAGACAGACAGACAGACAGACAGACAGACAGAATGAGAGACCGACATACAGATACAGACAGAACGGGTTAATGGAGAAAACACACACACACACACACACACACACACACACACACACACCACACACTACACAACACACACACACACACACACACACACACACACACACACACACACACACACACACACACACACACACACACACATTCACACACAGTCCAATGATCGCAATAAACAATGATCAACAGGGGCTATACTTCACAAACTCACAATCCATCTTGCCGTCGGTCACCTAAATCATTGCTGATAGGAACAGGCACATGATGTTGGCCAGGAAATTGTAAATAACACCGGGCAACACGTTTATCTGGGAAATGGATACCCTGTTATCTGTACTCCTGGCATAGGACACACAGTTCTGATTAAGACCATTCAGGCCGTCCCGTCTTTCCACACAAACACGCGCACATGCACACGCACGCATGCGCGCGCATGCCTGCACACACACACACAAACACACGCGCATGCAAAAGTTGGTGCCTTTTATGTATATGTATATTATATATACACACAAATACTATGTATGTATGTATATATATATATATATGTATATATATATATATATATATATATATATATATATTAATATATATATATATATATAGTAAGATCTAACACATATAACACAGAGTGAGACACAGGGAGAGAAGAGACAGAGGACAGAGGACAGAGACAGACAGAGGACAGAACAGAGAGAGAAAGACAGAACAGAGGCAGAGACGTGAGAGGAAGAAGAGAGACAGACGAGAGCAGAGACAGGCAGACAGAGAGAGACAGAGACAGAGAGGCAGACAGAGACAGGCAGGCAGGCAGAGAGAGAGACACACAAGACAGAGACAGACAGAATGAATGGAATTCAAACCCACAGACAGCCTGACATTGATGACCGTTACAACATAGCAAACAACTGTGCATGTTTATTTTCCAACTCTTTCCCTTTTGACCACAACGCATTTAGGTGTACATTTCTTGTCATGGTGATGTTATACAGAAGCATCAACTGACCGCAGCCCGCAAAGAGAGCCCTTCCAAACAGGACTTTATCTATGGAATAGGGCCTCTGGGAACCCAAAGCTTCGCTTCTGTCATTCACAGTCAGTATCATTCCACCCGCCAACTTCCAGTCTTAATCATCCATCTACCTCTCTGTCCCTTCTCCCCGTCTTTCCCAATGATCGAAGCTTTCCTTTCTTACTGTTAGCAGTATTTGTTTTCTTTATTTAAAGAGAGAAAGTCTGGAAAGAACCGTGTTTGGGACTGTTGTTTACAGGCAACTAAATCACATGTTGTGCCATTGTCAATATCAGTCCTGCTCTCGAATGCAAGATATGACTGTTATTTTATTTTGCTATTTTTGTTGAAAGCCCAGCCGACTGCGTAGAGCCATATCAGATAACTTCAGACTAATTACATCATCATTATCATATATCGTACATATCATCATCGTCATCATCAAGTGCTTTGCCACATAGCGTTGGTGATCATGGCCCTCCACATGCGTCTATCCTTTGTTGCCGCAAGCACATCTTCCACCCTCTCTGTCCTCAGACACACTGCAATCCGTCCAATATTTTTCCCTGGATCTACCTGGTGCTCTCTTTCCCTCCAGCTTTTCTGTTGTGACCAGGTGCTCTAATTCTCCTTTCCTCATAAAATGGCCTATAAATGTTGCCTGTCTTTTCCTAATCTTTCTTATGAATGATCTTCTTGTGTCTGCCTCCATTAAGACTGTCTCGGTTTTTTTTTGTTTTTTGTTGTTTTTTGTTTTTTTTTTTCTTTTTACTGTCCATGGAACTCTCAACATTCTTCTAAGAAACCACATCTCGGCTGCCTCAATCTTGTTTTGGCTTTGCTTGTTGACTGTCCACTCCTCACAACGTATAACATTATCGGTTCTATGTAACATTCAAAAACTCTCTTCCTGATGTGAATTGATATGCATTTGTTGGTAAGAATGTTTTTCACCTTCTTGAATGCTGTTTTGGCTTGGCCGATTCTGCTGGCTATTTCTGATATGCATCTGCCGTCTGGTGAGATGATCGTTCCCAGATATTTAAACTTATCAACCTGTCTCAAGGTTGTGCCGTTTGCTGTTATAGTGCATAGGGGATTTCATGTTTTCACTGATTACCATGACATTTAGTCTTCTTGCTATTTATCTCCAACCCTTTACTTTCGCTTTCTATTTCTATTATATTCACAAGGTTTTGTAGGCCCTTTCATTTTTCTGCCCTTTAACAGTTTACGCTTTCTGAACAGTAAAGTCACATCTTCCCCCCATGGGGATGACATAACAGGCCAAAAAAGAAAAGAAAATTAAGTACACATATCAATGTATTCGCTCACAGAATCTAAGGAGATGCACTGGTGTTGACCACTCCGTCAGATTTATCACACAGGGGATTAAAAAAACATACCTGAATATAAATTTAAACACAACTATGGCATTAAACATAAAAAAAAACGGGCCTAGAATATCTAAAACTGCTCCTCGTATCTCATTTCCCCAGAACAAATAATGCACTTAATACATGTACCCATTTATCAATCCTAAGAGAAAATACATAAGACTTATATCGAACACAGAGGTGAATGGACCAGCAAGGCAGAAAATGACAAGAAGAAATGTCAGAAAGCAAAGGAATGAGGCAGAAACAAAGAGTGACAAAAGAGGAAATTTCTAGCACACATTTTCACTAGGTGGGGATACTATTTATACTGAAAAAAAACCCGGCATCCCCAGGGGGGGGGGGGGGAGGGGGGGAGAGATGTGAACTTTAATGTTCAGAAAGCGTAAACAGTTAAATTAAAGGGAAGCAACTCTTACATAGAGAAATCTCAAAGTAAACCAAGGCCTGACTGCCTTCATAATCAATGTTACTGCAATGACGTCCCGAGAAAACAGAACAGTTATTCGCATCCACACCTCCACTGCGTGACGTTTTTCATTTTGTATGCAGAATCCATTTCAACGATACAACGAACAGGCAACATTCAGTAGGAATCAACTTCCCCAATGACCATCTATTCATATCGTATCCTTTTCCCATTCTACATCTTCCCTAAGGACCAAACGCCTCGGGGAAGTCTTCTTTTTCTGCCAGTATCTTTTCAGAAAGGATGGGACTGCGCAAAGCAGAATTAGTACTGTCGGTTGGTAACCTGACACATATATTATGATGATATACATATGTATATTGTATGCTCCATGCTGATAAGTATACAGCGCAGAACAGGCATGACAGTCATTTACCGACCACTATCAAGAGGGCAGTGCTCACAGATTTCCTAGCCACACACCGAAGAATGTGGTAATGGCTGGCTACCGAGCCACTTCGCCACACGAGAATAAAACTCCACTGGGAAGTGGTGCGATCTCATGTTAATGCCATGACTGTAAAGAAAAAGCTGAAAAGTCACTTATCAATCCCGGTGTCATTGAACCAGTCCTATATTTTCACAGGAACAGCCCACATCACAGTTTAAAGCTTATATCCATGGCTGTAAGTAAAGTGCACTGCGAAGACAATGTTGGCAGAGACCGTTTTAAATTGTCAAAAATTATTATTCGATTTTGTTACAATCGTTATTTGATTTTATTTTCAGCTATATATCTCTATTTTTTATGTCCGATATCAAAATTGTGAACAGACATTAAGTGATAAGTAAAAATGACTTGATTTAATTAAGGAACGTACTAGTGAAGAAAACCAAAATCTCACTGTGTGTGTGTGTGTGTGTGTGTGTGTGTGTGTGTGTGTGTGTGAGTGTGTGTATGTGTGTGTGTGTGTGTGTGTGTGTGTGTGTGTGTGTGTGTGTGTGTTATTTTTCCACTAGTATCTTTCCTAAACAAAACCTTTTTTTTTTGTTTTACAAGATCAAGCGGTCATCACTTCTTCATATAATAAATGTTCCCTTCCTTCCTTCCTTCCTTCCTTCCTTCCTTCCTTCCTTCCTTCTTTCCTTCCACTGCTAGGACATTTCTTCATTCTGAGACCCAACTCTGACTTCTGGGCAGTGGTCCATCTTTATGACAGTAATCTGAACTGAACAAAAGAAGCTAAAGAGACTACCTTTCCACAATGAGTGTGACTGGCTATTCGTACAGTTAAACAGAGATAATGATGGAAATTTTGAAGGCACTTGCCCTGCTCTCAGGGATTTGATGGAATTGTATGTCTAAAACTACATGAAGTTTAAGAGAGGCGTACCCACAGAGGACTGAAAACAGAGCACAAAAGGCATGCACGGTGTAATTCAGCATTCTTATTCTGATTGGGAGGCAGACTTGTACGTGTGCGGTGTGTTTAGGTATGTGTCCGTGTGCATGTATATATGTGTGTGTGTGTGTGTGTGTGTGTGTGTATGTATGTATGTATGTATGTATGTGTGTGTGTGTGTGTGTGTGTGTGTGTGTGTGTGTGTGTGTGTGTGATAAGTAATAAGTGATAAGTAAAAATGACTTGATTTAATTAAGAAACGTACTAGTGAAGAAAACCAAAAGCTCACGTGTGTGTGTGTGTGTGTGTGTGTGTGTGTGTGTGTGTGTGTGTGTGTGTGTGTGTGTGTGTGTGTGTGTGTGTGTGTGAGTGTGTGTGTATGTATGTGTGTGTGTGTGTAAGTATGTGTGTGTGTGTGTGAGTGTGTATGTGTGTGTGTGTGTGTGTGTGTGTGTGTGTGTGTGTGTGTGTGTGTGTGTGTGTGTGTGTGTGTGTGTGTGTGTGCGCGTTATTTTTCCACTAGTATCTTTCCTAAACAAAACCTTTTTTTTTTGTTTTACAAAATCAAGCGGTCATCACTTCTTCATATAATAAATGTTTCCTTCCTTCCTTCCTTCCTTCCTTCCTTCCTTCCTTCCTTCCTTCCTTCCTTCCTTCCTTCCTTCCTTCCTTCCACTGCTAAGACATTTCTTCATTCTGAGACCCAACTCTGACTTCTGGGCAGTGGTCCATCTTTATGACAGTAATCTGAACTGAACAAAAGAAGCTAAAGAGACTACCTTTCCACAATGAGCGTGACTGGCTATTCATACAGTTAACAGAGATAATGGTGGACATTTTGAAGGCACTTGCCCTGCTCTCAGGGATTTGATGGAATTGTATGTCTAAAACTACATGAAGTTTAAGAGAGACGTATCCACAGAGGACTGAAAACAGCACAAAAGGCATGCACGGTGTAATTCAGCATTCTTATTCTGATTGGGAGACAGACTTGTACGTGTGCGTGTGTTTAGGTATGTGTCCGTGTGCATGTATGTGTGTGTGTGTGTGTGTGTGTATGTATGTATGTATGTATGTATGTATGTATGTGTGTGTGTGTGTGTGTATGTATGTATGTGTGTGTGTGTGTGTTGTATGTATGTATGTGTGTGTGTGTGTGTGTGTGTGTGTGTGTGTGTGTGTGTGCGTGCGTGCGTGAATGGATATATACGTTCGCGTGTCTACATGTGCATATTTCCTTTCACCCCTTTCTCTTGCTCCCTGTGTTGTTTTTAATGAATCGCTTCATGACAACTGCTTCTCCACTGTGGAAGCAATATATAAAATGGGATGAAAGGATGAACATAAACAAGCGAGTTGTTAAACTTTTTAGTGATTGTATAGCTATTCCCAGCTAGAGGCCTGCAAATGTCAAGTTAGTCTAGAATCACTGATTTTTTTGCTTCAGATCTTTTCCACCTACATCTATATCCACACACACACACACACACACACACACACACACACACACACACACACACACACACACACACACACACACACACACACACACACACACACACACACACACACACACACACACACACACACACACACACATCACTCACTCTGAAATACGCTATCACACACATACATACTAACACACATTAACACACACACGCGCTCGCGCGCGGCGCACGCACACACACACACACACAGCACACACACACATACACACGCACTCTATCTCTCTCTCTCCTCCCCTCTCTCTCCCCCCTGTCCCCTCCCCCCCCCCTCTCTTTTCTCTCTCTGCGCCCAATCTGAGTAGAATAGCCTAAGTTTTCTTCTTTTTTTTTTCAGATAATCACACTAATCGAGCCTTTCGACAAGGGAAAGTCAGCCAGTCAGCCAGCCATCAAACGTGATCTTGTCTGTGCAACGTGTCCAAACGTGGCCCTCTTTTACTCGCCAAGAGCATTGAAATCACCAAGAGTGGATAGTCAACAGAAAGGAAATAAAAACGAACAACAAACAACAACAACAACAACAAAAAACCTGACCATTCAGAGGATTTCGTGATCCTCTGTATGGACTAGAAACGGAGTTTATAGCATTTAGGAGAGATTGACTTCATGGCCTGCCGGAATCATTGTGTCCCCAGAAGAATGGTCATTCCGTGCGAGAAAACACAGAAGGTTGGAACTTTTCGGCTTGACGTCTAACGTCATTAAAGCCGATCTCTGAACTGTTCTCTGACGTCAGCAGGTCGGTTCGTGAGGTCCTCAGACAGCGGGAGAGTATCTCAAAGAAAACTATTATCCTCGGGTTGCCGTTTTTTTATATGCACCACCCACGCTCATTAATTGTTTGACTGGAGAGATTCTGCAGGGTTTTATTTTGTTTGTTTGTTTGTTTGTTTTTACCAAAGGAAATAAGAGGGAAGCAGGGAGACTTTTAATATAACTAAGTACTATAACTTTGAGAGTCACGGAGTTATCTCCATGTAGAATTTCTCAAACCAAGCTCAGAACTCCTTGGCTGGTCTGTGCTAGCTGAATGGGTAGCGCAAACTGTGTTGGGTTTAAAGGATGTTCTGAGATTACCATTTTATGTTTTGTGGCTGCGTCTATGCTAGCTGAATGGGTAGCGCAAACTGTGTTGGGTTTAAAAAGGAATGTTCTGAGCTTACCATTTTATGCTTTGTGGCTGCGTCTATGCTAGCTGAATGGGTAGCGCAAACTGTGTTGGGTTTGAGAAATTCTACATGGGAGATAACTCCGTGACTCTCAAGAGTTATGTTACTTAGTTGATGTTTGTTTGTTTGTTTGTCCGTCTTTTCCATGTACTTCCACAATCCAGAAGGGGAAAAAATGAAGGCGAACATTTTTTTCCTTTGCTGCCTCTTCGTCTGCATCGCTTTGGTGTCACTAGTCTCACGATGCTTCACTTCAGCTCTCCAGCACATCTTCAACATCTACCGAAACTTACATCAGCATGAGAGCAGAAAATGATGCCCCCACCCCTCGGAAACAAACTGTTACTGTTATTTTCGTTTGAAGTCCCAGCCGACTGCGTTTCAAACATTCACAATACTTCAACAGGAAAATAAAGAAAAGAAAATTAAGTACACGTCTCAATGCATTCGCGCACATGATACAAGGACATGCCCCTGGCGTTGACCACTCTGTCGAATTTATGGCACAGGAGATTTAAAATACATACTGAGTACAAATTTAAACATAACTAAGGACACTAAAACAACTCGTGCTGTACATGGCACTATAGAAACTGGCCTAAGTTACCTAAAATTGCTTCCGCATATCTCACCACTCTACAGCCAAAAATGCACTTAATACATGTACCCAATTATCAGTCCTAAGAGAGAGTACGTAAGACTATCAAACACATACAGGTGAATGGACCAGCCAGACAGAAAACGACAGGAAGAAATAACAGAAAGCAAAGGAACAAGGCAGGAACAAAGAGTGACAGAAAAGAGGAAATTTCTAACACACAATATCCAGAAGGTGGGGGTATTTTTTTTTTTTTACTGAAAAAGCCCCCGGCATTCACATGGGGCGATTAACAATACTATCACTAATATTGATATTAATACTAACTATAATGTGTTTAACGAAGAGAAGCATATACAGAGGGGGAGGGGCAAACATACGGACAATGACATGAGACCAGCAATTTGAAGACAGATGTTAAGGCACAAACATCTAATGACCCCATGCTACGTAACGTAATATTATAAACGATTATCCAATACACATCAGCACCGAAGAAAAAAAAAACGAATATTGAATCATACTGATACTAATATATTAGTAGCACAGTGCATAAATCGGTTATCAAGAAACACCAGAGGGTACTGAGTGGGACCCAGAGCAACAAAGCCCCCACCGGCCAAACAATCACCTCCCATTCAACCCCTACTGTCACAATCCAAGCGGTGGTCATTTCGCCAAGCGAAAGATGGGACCGTCCACACACTGGATGATCCATTCGGATCCAATCATCAGTCATTTTGTTTACAAATCACTCAGATTATTTAGTGTCATGACAGTACTCGTGCTGTACAGCCCGCACAGCTTGCTGACCCAGTCAGGGGTGCACGTGCTAAATCCTCTCTTGCTGCACAAATACCTCAGACACGGCTGGAGGCTGTTCCTACATCTTGTCTGGCTGCGCAAACAGACTACAGAAACCTCATATATATGTGTGTGCAAGACATACCCAAAATCAACATCAGGAAAATCGAGATGATGAAGGGGGAGGCAGAAGATCAGTAACTCTTAGAATCAACATCAATGGCACTAAAACCAAACAAGCTGTTATTATTGTTAGTGTTATTTTTGTTTTAAAGTCCAGCCGACTGCGTTGAGCCATATAAAAGTATACGCAATACTCCAACATGTAAACGAAAAGAAAAGAAAATTAAGTACACATATCAATAATCATTAAGCGCAAATAATCTAAGGAGATGCACATGGCGTTGACCACTCCCTCCAATTTATCACACAGGGGATAAAAAAAAAACAACACCGAGTACAAATTCAAACATAACTAAGGACTCTAAAACAAGTATGAAACGGGCCCAAATAACCTAAAATCGCTTCCTCGCATCTCACTTCCCCAGAGCAAAAAATGCACCCAATACATGTATCCAATCAAACCTAAGAGAAATAACGCAAGATTTTATCGAACACATATAAGTGATTGGAACAGCAAGGCAGAGATGATTTAGAAGAAATTACATTGCAAAAGGAGGAAGAAAAAAACAAAGAGAGTGACAGAGAAGAACACATTTCTAGCACAGTTTTTCCAGAAGATGGGGATACTGTTTATACTGAAAGAGCCCCCGACATCCCCACGGGGGGAACCAAACAAGCGAATGATTTCAAGTACTCGGCAGCATTTTCACAAGAGACAGAAGATTCAACAGAAAGATCGAAGCCAAACTACGGACAGCAAACGATGTTATCATACAGGCCGCACGCCTAAAGCATCCGAAACATTCCACCGAAACAAAAGCAAGCTCATTCATTCCATTCTCATCCCCACCCTAACACACCAGTGCCGAACCTGGACCCTGACCAGTCGCCAGAGCATAAAATTATTACCTGTGAGATGTGTTTATAGCTTTTTGACTCTCCCATCCTATACACCAGCATCCCGCATTGTCAAATCAATAAAAGAGAGACAGAGAGACAGAGAGACACTGACAGAGACAGAGAGACAGAGAAGAGACAGACAGATACAGAGAAAGAGACAGAGAGAGAGACAGAGACAGACAGACAAAGAGATTCTGAGACAGACAGAGACAGAGACAGAGAGAGACAGATACAGAGAGAGAGACAGAGAGACAGACAGAGAGAGACAGAGAGATAGAGAGAGACAGAGACAGACAAAGATTCTGAGACAGACACAGACAGAGAAAGACAGAGACAGAGAGAGATAGACAGATACAGAGAGAGATAGAGAGACACAGAGACAGAGAGAGATAGATACAGAGAGAGATAGAGAGAGACAGAGACAGATAGACAAAGAGATTCTGAGACCGACAGACAGACAGATAAAGAGAGACAAAGGAGAGAGAGAGAGACACAGAGAGAGAGAAGAGACAGAGACAGACAGAGAGAGATACAGAGAGACAGAGATTGATTCTGAGACAAAGAAAAGACTGTCAACACGAGACCCTATTAAATGCATACGTACATGCATGGTAGAGATACACAGACAAGCAGACAGACAAAATGACACAGACAAAATGACGGACAGAGGATAAGGGTGGAGCCACACAAATAACGTCCCTTTCCGATCCATCCCAGACAAGTCTTTTGCAACTGTGATGCTGACATGTCCCTTTGCTGAAGCATGGAGACCGAATTATCTGAATTCGATACAATCCTGTCGATCGACACTTTTGAAACTTTTCATTAAAAGAAAGTAGAGGGAAGGGAAGTAAAATGGTCGAAATAAGTAAAGCTGTTGGGAGACAAATTAGCTGAGATTGTTGGCACGCACTCGTATTTGTGATCTGTCTGTCTGTCTGTCTGTCTGTCTGTATCTGTCTGTCTGTCTCTGTCTGTCTCTCTCTCTCTCTGAGCAATAGCTTTTTCTGCTGCTTATACAGCAAACAGCATGAATTTCTAAAACTTTAAAAGTGTGTGATCTCTCTCTCTGTCTCTCTCTCTCTGTCTCTGTCTCTCTCTCTCTGTCTCTCTCTCTGAGCAATAGTTTTTTTTTCCTGTTTTTCACACACCAAAAGAGCATGGATTTCTCAAACTTTGAAAGTGTGCTCTCTCTCTCTCTCTCTCTCCTCTCTCTCTCTCTCTCTCTCTCTCTCTCTCTCGTGAGCATTTTTTTCTGCGGTTTTTTCACCAAAAAGCATGAAGTTCAAAATTAAAGCTTTAAATTATTAAGTGGTCTCGACTACTTAACTTTTCATGGAAATGACTAAAATGACCTAAAATCCTGAAACTGTCGTCAAAGACCTCACATCAGTTTGCTGTTCATTTTGCTCGTTTGTTCAGCTAGGTACATTTGATAATTTATATGTTTTATGTGTGCGTTTTTTATTTATTTTTTTTTCATTTACTTTGGAGTGGGTGGGGATGAAGAGCAGAACTGAATCTGAATGAAGTTGGCAACCCAACAAGTACAAAATATATCTATACGAGTACGTAGGCATGGTCCATAATTTGGATAACCATGATACAACAGTGTCAAACATCAACTTCAAGATTTCTCATACCTTTAAAATATAATTTTTTTTTTCCCTGGGAGAGTCATAGCCAAGAAGCACCTCAGTTTCAGTTTGTCAGGGTGCAGTGTCAGCGATCGGAATACATTCTACATGCACTGACTCTACAGAGGGCATGTTGTGGAGACGATCAAAATGATCATAGCGTATAGCATGAAGCGAAAAGCCTGCACGTAAGCCAGCCCTACGTGCTATTATGTGTAAACCTCCAAGTGATGATACTGAACGGCCATGCACCCACTTGAAAGTCGTCAACACTGACAAATGGCACGAAGAGGTAGGAAAGTAGGTCAGTACCAACTGTTTTGTTTTGTTGAGATCGCCTGTGCAAAACGTGCCCGCCGCAGAGCAGAGCGCCGCTGGCGCAAATCCAAACTCACTGTACACAGGCAACTTTTCAAAGCCTCTAAAACAAAAGTATCCACCCTCATTGCATCTGCAAAAACAAGCTATTTCCAAACCAAAATCCTGAATGCCTCTTCTTCAAAAGAACTCTTTACAACCATGAATCATCTCCTTGGCACACGAAAAGATTTACCTCTCCCAACCAAACATACAAATGAAGAACTCCCATCTGTATTCTCCAAGTATTTCACCACCAAAATACAAACTCTTCGTGACAGGCTTGACAGGACACCCTGTCAACCATGCCCACCTGACCCTTCCTTCTCTGGCACACCTCTTACTACTTTTACCCCAGTCTCACAAGAAGAAATTTTCAACACAATCAGATCCATGTCGTTCAAAACCTGCGAACTGGATCCTCTTCCAGGTTCTCTCTACTCTGACTGTCTCCCTACTCTCCTCCCATTCATCACTGACATCATCAACACTTCTTTTCAAACTGGAACTGTTCCAGATTCTTTCAAGTCTGCTATTGTTCACCCTCTCCTCAAGAAACACAATTTAGACCCAAATGAACTGAAAAATTACCGGCCTATCTCTAATCTCTCTTTCTTGTCAAAACTCCTTGAAAAAGTCGTCCTCAACCAGCTGAACTCTCACCTGTCTGCCAACGATCTCCTCAATCCTTTCCAGTCAGCCTACCGCCAGTGCCATAGCACTGAAACTGCCCTACTACACATTCTCAACAATCTCCACCTTGCAACTGATACTGGCAAAGTCTCTCTCCTCACACTCCTTGATCTGTCTGCAGCCTTCGATACCATTGACCATGGTATTCTCCTCTCTAGACTTCATCATACTTTTGGCATCTCTGACATTGCTCTCTCCTGGTTCACTTCATATTTATCAAACAGAAAACAAACTGTTCTCATCAATGGCACTTACTCTCAACCTGCATACCTGACCTGTGGTGTTCCACAAGGATCTGTCCTTGGCCCTGTTCTTTTCACTCTTTATACCTCCCCCCTGTCCACCATCATCAACTTCCACTCTATAAAACACCACTTCTATGCTAATGACACCCAACTTCAAGACAGTGACTCACCTGATAATATACAGCGCCTGTTGACTCGCACCACTGAGTGTTACTCGGACATTAAGAACTGGATGACGTTCAACAAACTTCAGCTTAATGACGACAAGACAGAAGCTATCCTCATTGGCACCCGTCAGAAACTTTCTCAGCTGCCTCCTCTTTCTCTCCCATTATGTAACACATCAGTCCCAATTTCTGATTCAGCTAAAAACCTTGGTGTCTGCATTGACTCTACCCTGTCCATGAACAACTTTGTTTCTCAAACTGCCAGATCTTGCTACTATCATCTCCATCGTATAAGCCTGATCAGGAAGTATCTCTCTGTCGAAACAACTGCAAAACTCGTTCTCTCCTTCATAATGTCTCGCATTGACTATTGCAATTCACTCCTGTCTGGTCTTCCTGCCTCCACCATTCACATCCTACAGCGCATTCAAAACAATGCTGTACGCCTTGTACTCAAAAAGAAAAAAGCTGACCACATATCTCCTCTCCTGGCACAACTTCACTGGCTCCCTGTATCAAAGCGCATACAGTACAAACTAGACACCATGTGCTACAAAAGCCTCAATAACGCAGCCCCCGATTACCTGTCAAGCCTACTTGAGATCTATCTTCCCTCACGTACCCTCCGCTCTGCCTCCGATCCTCTGACTTTTCGCTTTCCACGCACTAAGCTCAATACCTATGGTCCACGAGTCTTCTCTGTTTCTGGTCCACTCTCCTGGAACAAACTTCCTCTCTCAGTCCGTCAGCAACCTACTTTTGTCTCCTTCAAGTCCGCTCTCAAAACTCACCTTTTCTCCTCTGCATAAATCCTAACCTCACTCAACCCCTCTGCAGCCTGTCTCCGCTTGGAGGGGAATCACTTTATAAAATATATAATTGTATATGATATGCTCTTTATAATTTTCCATTGCTTTTATTCTTGCTTTTATTGCTTTTATTCTTTCTCCCCATTTATAGCCATGCGTGTGTGTGTGGGTGTGTGTGTGGGTGTGTGTGCGTGCGTGCGTGCGTGCGTGCGTGCGTGTCTGTTTCAGCGCTTAGATTTGATTTTGTCGAGATTTTGCGCTATATAAATATTGTAATTATTATTAACGTGATATGCTAATGATGAAAATAAAAAGATGATAATAATGATACTACTACTACAAATCATCATCATCATATTATCATTACTGTTATTATCATTACTATTATTTTACTATTATTCCTATTTTGGACTACGTGTTCAGCTGCACAGGGCCTCATCTCTCCCCCCCCACCCCCCCAACCCCCTCCCCCCCGTTGGGATACCAGAGGGCTCCATTATAAATATTATCCCTACCTTCTACAAGTTATGTGCTAGAAATTTCCTCTTTTCTGTCACTCGTTTTGTTTCTGCCTTGCTTCTTTGTTTTCTGTAAACTCTTCCTATCAGTTTTTGCCTTGCTGATCCATTCACTTGTATGTGTTCGATTGAATCTTCCATACTTTCTCTTAGAACTGGTAATTGGGTACATGTATTGATGCATTTTTGGCTCCCACTTGTAAATCAGTCATGTAACAAGGACAGTTAAGAAGCGGAAAATAGATACCCCCCTCTCTCTCTCTCTCTCTCTCTCTCACATACACACACACACACACACACACACACACACCATAAATGTGCATATTTTACTTTGCACACTGCAAGACAATTACTCCAGTCTTTTTAAGGCCCGACTGTTCTATGCCTGTAACTCTCCTCTTTCTCCCCCCCCCCCCCCCTTGTTTCATTGTTAGGTTTTTCATTACTCTCCAAATTGTTACAGTTGCTTTTAATTTCAAAAGACGATCATCTGCTCCCCCATCCACCTCATTTAATAATATCAAACAACTTTTTTATTTCGCCTGCACACACACACACACACACACACACACACACACACACACACACACACACACACACACACACAACATCACGCACACACACATACAGCCACAGTGCACACACACACACACACACACTCTCTCTCTCTCTACTCTCTCATCTCCTCTCTCTCTCTCTCTCTCTCAAGCACACACTCATATAAAAAAACAACACCAAAACCTACTGAAGAGTTAGGTTCACTTTCCAGGTCCCTTCCCTTGAGGCCCAATTAGCCTTCTTGCCTTTCGGAAATCTTCGTTAAAAAAAAAGTAGTGCGTGTGTGTGACATAGAAGATGAGAGCTTGGGTCAAGTGCAATTCGTCAAACCGGCTTGAGTGTGCCTCAGGTCAGCGCGCGCGCGCGGGATGTGTGTGTGTGGTGTGTGTGTGTGGGTCGCGCGCGTGTGTGTGTTTTGTGTTGTGTGTGTGTGTGTGCTTGAGTGAGTGTGTGTGTGAGTATGTGTGTGTATGTGTTTGTGTGTATGTGTGTGTATGTTGTGTGTGTATGTTGTGTGTGTGTTATGTGTATGTGTGTATGTGTGTATGTGTGTGTGGTATGTGGTATGTGTGTGTTTGTGTGTGCGTGTTTATGTGTGTATGCGTGCGTGCGTGCGTGCGTGTGTGTGTTGTGTGTGTGTGCGTGTGTGTGTGTATTTGGTGTGGTTGTGTGTGTGCGTGTATGTGTGTGTGTGTGTGTGTGTGTGTGCTCTGTGTCTGTGTATGAATGTGTGTATGAATGTGTGTGTGTGTGTGTGTGTGTGTGTGTGTGTGTGTGTGTATGTGTTGTTGTATGTGTGTGTATGTATGTTGTATGTGTGTGTGTAGTGTGTGTACGTGTGTGTACGTGTGTGTACGTGTGCGTGTGTGTGCGTGCGTGCGTGTGTGCGTGCGTGTGTGCGTGCGTGGCGTGCGTGTGCGTGTGTGCGTGCGTGTGTGCGTGTGTGTGACAGAGGGCGGATGACGGCTTGGGTAAGGGGTCAACGGCCCGTCACCTCAGGTCTTCCCCCTCAAGTTTTCGTGATTTGGACCTTACAAATCTTTTCTTACTTTTTTCCTCCTCCTCCTCCTTCTTCCTCTTCTTCTCTCTTCTTCTTTTTTTTTTCTTCTTATTATTATCATCATACGGCCACACGCGTGTGCACTCGCGCACATGTACTCATACACACGCACACACGCACGCACGCGCGTACACACTCAACCCTGCATTGACTAATGAAGACTGATTGCATTTAGGTTATAATTGTTTTTCTCGTTCGTTTACTTGTTTGCTGTTACATTACTACCCGAATATGACACAATGCTTTTTCTAACCTCTGAATAATATAATCCACATCATGTATGTATGTATGAATGTATTTTATCTATTTGTGTATATATCCACTCCTCTGTTTATTTCTGCCTTTTTTTTCTTCTTTGCCTAAAAGCACACGTTCGAAGAGACGTTAAAAAGAACGACAAAACACAACACACACACACACACACACACACACCACACACACACACACACACACACACACATCCCAGCAACCACACGCAACGCACAGACATACCGCACACGCACACAGACTACAAGATGAACGAGACAAAAGACCCTCTGTTCGCTTCTGTTACAGATCAGGTAACTGATCCACCAGGCGAGAATAAAGCCTGAAGATTGCATGGTAATCAAAAATGCGAATATTATCTCGTCCATAGACTCGTGTCCTTAGTTTTTGTTTCCCCTATCCGTTCGTTTTTTGTTTCTGTATCTGTATCTGTAAGATACGTCGCTGTCGCAAAGACCTATGGCATTATCGTGACGGGTGTGGGTGTGAGTGCAGCTTTAGCAGGTTTACTGTTGAGATGAGATGATATCAGTCTTTTAAAAGTTTTCAAGGGTTGGTGCTCTCACGATGTTTTCTTCCAGATGGTTCCAGTCTCTCACTGTACTAACAAAAAAGACTGTTTGAACTGCTCTGTCTGGCATCTGCTGACTTGTCTGTTTCTTAGTCGACAGACATCAAGAGGAATGTTAATAATACTCATCTACCAAGAATGGGACATTTTTGTCAGAGATAAGCTCCGTCTCGTGTTGCTTGATCTTTGTGATCGGACCAACAGGGTTCCGGTCGCCTTGATTTATCTCCCTTCGTTGATGGTAGCAGCACAACAAAGAAACAAAAAAAAGATACCGATTGTACAGTCTCTCCTTTCCAGAGGGCGGAAAGATAATAGCCATTGTTCCTATTTAAGCAGGTTGTTTGTTACCCCACCCCTAACCCCGACAAAGAGAGAGAGAGAGAGAGAGAGAGAGGAAGCATCCTCCCTCTCTCTCTCTCTCTCTCTCTCTCTCTCTCTCTCGTGTTTATTCATATACTATAAACGGATTGGTGCCTATTCTTCATGATCACGTTATTATATTGCTTGTAGTATGCTCACACTTTCAGAAGGGGCTTGGTCAAGTAAAATTCAGAATTTTGATGTACTCCCCCACCCCCCCCCCACCCCCGTGATATATTTTTGCCATTTTCTTGTTTCAACGTTTTCATTTATATGCCTAGAACGAGAAGAACAGGCGCCATAATACGCATTTAGTTTTTTTCCTTTGAAATGGCAAAACTGCTTTAGCTGCAGGGGGTGTTGTCCCCAGACCCCTAACGGGGGCTCTACCCCTGGTCCCTGTATAACCACGTATAACCCCTCTCCCTCACTTCTCCCGGTTCCGTCCCTTATGCAGTGTGTAAAATTTCGCTGAACCGCACCATCGAATTTCTATGTGATTATCCCCCTTCTCTCTCTGTCTGTCTTCTCTCTCTCCCTCCTCTCTCCCCGTTGTATGCGTGCGCGCGCGCGCGTGTGTGTGTGTGTGTGTGTGTGTGTGTGTGTGTGTGGGCGTGTTGTGGTGTGCGTGTGTGCGTGTGTGCGTGTCACTATGTGTTTTTAGGTCTCCTTGGACGAGGAGCATAAACAGCACACAGCTGTGTAC
Organism: Monoplex corrugatus; assembly: GCA_030674185.1. NCBI lineage: Eukaryota > Metazoa > Mollusca > Gastropoda > Littorinimorpha > Ranellidae > Monoplex > Monoplex corrugatus. The sequence continues at coordinate 73,670,463 of CM060310.1, read as the reverse complement.
CGTTGTGAATATTTTTGTCGTGTTCCTCCCTCCCCCTCGTATATCTCTCACACACATACGCGCGCACGCACGCACACACACACACACACACAACACACACACACACACACACACACACACACACACACACACACACAGATGGCAAGAGCCTAACACTTAAATATCCAGTAGTAAGTAAATACCATCAGCACGATCTACAACGAGGACTTCATCGGTATCTGTAAAGTAACAAAGGATATACAACTTCAACAAAACCATTAACAGTGGGGAAGGAACACTGGTCAAAGCGACCAAAAGAGAAAATGGAAAGGAGAAAAAAAAAAGCTTCAAAAACATGTCTCCGCTGAAAAAAAGCTATAAGCACTATTTCAGAAAGACAATGGTATCGCGGAAAGAAAGCCAAGAAAGAGAGAAGAGAGAGAGAGAGAGAGAGAGAGAGAGAGAGAGAGAGAGAGAGAGAGACAACACACACACACAAGAGAACAAAAGACAGGACATAAAATATAAACAAACACACAAACATTAATCTTACTCATTTTGTAGCTGTCACAAGCAGTCCTCGTGCTGTTTCAGAACATTGGCAGAACAGGAACCATCAACAGGACATTCAAACTGCGACATGCTTGGAACGGCCGCCAACTTGAAAAGCCTTTCAAAAGCCTGTGCATTTTTTTGGTGGGGGTGGGAACACTTTTTTGGTATACATTTTGGACCCACACAGTCCTTGACAGAAAGGTCAAAGAAACTGTTGCGAAAGTGTCACCAAATTTTGCAAATATCAAGTGAAGCAAGACTTGCACACGGTCATCTATCGAGTTTATGACTCAGCCATAAGAGAAGGTGGGTTCAAAAGCTGAAAATAAGTTCAGGTACGTCCTATCCCACACTGTGGTTATGGCAAAGTCAGTTTGAATGGCCATGGTTGATAGTATAGGACTCATCCAAAAGTTTATGGCATAGTTGATAGTATAGGACTCATATGTTAATAGCCATAGTTATAGGTACCTCATCCAATGTTGAATAGCCATGTTGATAGTATAGTACTCATCCAAAGTGTTGAATGGCCATAGTTGATAGTATAGGTACTCATCCAAAGTTAGTTGTGAATGGCCTAGTTGAAGTATAGGTACTCATCCAAAGTTAGTGTATGAATGGCCATAGTTGATAGTATAGGCACTCACTTCCAATTAGTGTAATGGACCATAGTGAAGTAAGCACTCATCTTCACAGGTGGATAAGGCATGTTTAGTTAGAAAGTATACTTCTTCGTCATTCTCCACACGGATACTGACTGGCAAGTTGAGCTGGAACGTTCTCGATTCAGGCACGTCTTGTCCTGCACAAGCACTGAAGCAGGTTATTGTCAAATATACTTGAAATGGATATGTGCCAAAATTTCCCAAGACATAGTTCATGACACTAGAAATCCTCCTGTCTTTCAAAGTTCTGAGTTTCATAAAGTCCCACAGGTTTTGCTCCGTATTTCAAGTGTCCCACCATTCACCTGAAGATGCAAGATTTTGTGACAGAATTCTAGCACACGATGTCAAAACAGCCTGCTCAGAACATGTCTGAATTCCCAAGTGTTGAGTTTTCATGCGCCAGTTTAAATGTCACGAAAGCTGCATGAGCCACGTGCTTTTGTTTGTTTTCTAGCTGCACGTGGTCTCGTGCACCTGCAAGCGCAGAAAATGTATTTTGAACGTCTTATCCAAAAAGGAATAGAAAGAAGAAGTGGCCAAAAATGTACTGTGAAAAGAAAAACAAGAACTACATTAATCAAAACTTTCCATTCACCTGTAAGAGTCTGCGCAGTGTATTTGAGATGGTACCAAGGTTCAATATCATAATCAATAACTTGGTACCATCTCAAAAATAACACTACAGCAGACACTTACAGCGTGGAATGGAAAGTGTTTGAGCTTTTCCTGACACAGAGATACAGAAAAGTGAAGAAGGAAAAGACAACTGGAGAACGGGCAAATTGTAACTGTGTCTGTGTGTATCTGTTGTTGATTGTTGTTGTATTCTGTAGTTTGTTACACTGTGTCCATGTGTATCTGGTTGTTGATTGTTGTCTAAATCTGAGTTTGTCACACTGTGTCTTTGTGTGATCTGGTTGTTGATTGTTGTCTATTTATATCTGTACGTTGTCACACTGTTCTGTGTGGATTGTTGTGATTTTGTCTTATGTCTGTCGTTTGTCACACTGTGTCTGTGTGTGATCTGGTTGTTGATTGTTGTCTATGTTGTACGTTTGTCACACTGTGTCTGTTGTGATCTGTGTTGATTGTTGTCTATTTATATCTGTACGTTGTACATGTGTCTGTGTGGATCTGTTGTTGATTGTTGTCTGTATTCTGTACGTTGTCACACTGGTCTGTGTGTGATCTGGTTGATTGTTGTCTATGTCTGTACGTTTCACGGTCTGTGTGTATCTGTGTTGATTGTTGTCTGTATGTCTGTACGTTTGTCAACTGTGTCTGTGTGTGATCTGTTGTTGATTGTTGTCTTTATGTCTGTACGTTTGTCACACTGTGTCTGTGTGTGTGATCTGGTTGTTGATTGTTGTCTATATGTCTGTACGTTGTCACACTGTCTGTCTGAATTATCTGTTGTTGATGCTGTCTGTATGTCTGTACGTTTGTCATGATATTTGTTACCTTTTGTTTTATCATCTGCTCATCTGTGTGGTTGATTAATATATGAAAATTGTATATGTGTTGTTTCCTTTTGTTGTTGTTGTTGTTGTTGTTGTTGTTGTTGTGTATTGTTGTTTGGTCTATTTGTGGATAGAGCGTGTATGTATGAACGTACACACACACACACACACACACACACAACATATATATATATATACATATTTCTTTATCTACATTTCCTTTATTACTTCTTACTTACTTACTTACTTACTTACTTACTTACTTACTTACTTACATGTACTTACCTATCTCATTCCTCTTTTATTTCCTCGGTAATGGACGACAGACTGCGGGGCTATGATTAAGGAAATGTTGTTTTCATCTTATTGATAGACAGCTGAGGCTTTGTGCATTGACTAGGGGGCTTTCTGTGATGTGAGACAAGTTTATACTGAGAGGCTACTTGTGTTGTAAATCAGATCTTTGTTTATTCATATTTTATTCGTCTGTTCTTTTCTTTGAATATAAGATATACAGATCTATACATATGCCATTTACGTGTAACCAAGATTCTTCCAATGATGCGCGCGCGTGCGTGCTCACATGCGCTCGTGCGTGTATGTGTGTATGTGTTTTTGATCATAAATGATTATACACACATATCTGTATATTTGGATTGTCATATATAATATTCATGTAAGTGTGTGTTCTAAAAAAATGAAGTTTATATTTATATTGTATGAATTTTTCCCTAAAACTTGAATAAAAAAAAATTGAAAACTAAATACTTCCAATGATAGACTGATACAATACTAGTATAAAAATGTAGGCTAGGTAAAACATAGGCTCGGTAGGATCTCAGCACCGACCTGGCCAGCTCTTATGTGCAGGCTTAAGGCTGTTGCCATGATCACCATCACATGGCACCTGTCACGTTAGTGCATATGGAATTCGTTCCGAGCGCGGAGACGTCGTCATGAGAAACTGAAACTGAAGTACAGTACAGCCCTACAAATGAGAGGATTCCATCAATATAACTTTTAACCGAATGTTTCAATAGTTACATTTTGACGTTTTAATGTTTGTAAATGTGAAATTTTAAATGACATCAACATTTCCTAATTCATAACTTATGTGTACGTAATCCAAAACAAGTGTGACTGCCCGCGTTCAAGCAAACAGGAACGGGAACAAACACGAAAGAAGAATACGAACGCGTATTTAATTTGCGCCTGTCATGTCCTGTCTTGTCTTGTTGTATTAAATACGCGTTCGTATTCTTCCTTCGTGTTTTGTTCTGGTTCCTTTTATATGTATGTGTTCAAAGGAACGTGAAAATGAGTGGGTAGATATGCTGAATTAGAAAAAAAAATGTTGTCACAGTGTTTGTCGGTCTGTGATCAAATTACTGTCAACATAGTCCAGTTAACCCTATGACACCCGCACCCTGTCTACCAGCATCCTGCATTGTCAACCATGCCAGCGAAGCAAAAACTGAAATCCTTTGACTCCTTCACCCTGTCCACCAGCTTCTTGCAAGAAGCTGGCGGATAGGGTAGAAGAGTTAAAGATTAAGTTTTTTGCTGCTACCAGTCACCGTGGTGTAGTGGTTAACGCAACGTACTGCTGACTGGAAGGTTGCGGGTTCGAATCCCCGTCAGAACCTTCAAAAATCATCGTGGGTTTGTTTGGTTCTAACCGGCTCCTACCCAAAGTTGGGCGTGCTATGGGCTCATTAGGAAGACGGGACCACACAGCGGAGTCTTATCCACTTCACGGATGTGTCATTGAGGGTGTTGTTTAAATCTTCTGACCAGCACCGCAGGTGTCTGTATCTCTCGGGCCTGGTTGTCACGTCAGGATATATTATGATAGTAAGCGTAGAGTACAGCCCTGTCACGCAGTCTCAATCCTAGATGGAACACCATAGCATCATGATTATCATCCTCATCGACATCATCATCATCACGTGGTGAAAAAAAAAAAAAAAAAGAAAAGAAACTGTGCCAGCTTCTGTGGCCATTAAGGTGCCACAAAAACGGGATGAAAAAAATGTTGAGCGCAAAGGTAACCTCCCTGGCCACGATGATAAAATAAAAGTTGTGTTTTTTTTTGCGGCTGGTGGATAGGGCACAAGAGTCAAACGGTTAAAAGACGATCAAAAACACGTCAGCCACGATTAACACTTAATGACTCAAGGGACATTGATACCGTACCATGCCTGCTGTTTGTCCGCCACATATCATGTCTTAGTGTGAAAACATCACCACTGATTTATTACGAGATGTAAATGTGGAGGTGAGCAGGTATACGAAGAGGATATAGTAATTGAGATCGACCTGTGGAGTGTGTGTGTGTGTGTGTGTGTGTGTGTGTGTGTGTGTGTGTGTGTGTGTGTGTGTGTGTGTGTGTGTGTGTGTGTGTGTGTGTGTGTGGTGGTGGTCTTCGATTTAATGTTTATTCACTAAAGTGATTTTAGACTAAAAAAAAAAAATTTAAAAAAATAAAAATTTGAGGAGGGGAAGGTAAAGCTAACAAATAATGTTATCACAATTAAAGATTTTAACAATCAATCTAATAAACAAAATTAATAAACATCTGGAATAACTGAATAAAAGTGAAAACTAAGAATCGACTAATCACAACAGTGAACAAGTAAAATAACATGTTAAAGGTAAAGCTTAAAGGTGTGTGTGTGTGTGTGTGTGTGTGTGTGTGTGTGTGTGTGTGTGTGTGTGTGTGTGTGTGTGTGTGTGTGTGTGTGTGTGTGTGTGGTATGTGTGAGTGTGTATGTGTGAGTGTGTATGAGTGTGGGTGTGTATATGTGTGTGTGTGGGTGCGTGCGTGCGTGTGTGTGTGTGTGCGTGCGTGTGTATTTGTGTGTGTATGTGTATTGTGTGTATATGTGTGTATGCGCACGCGCGCGCGTGTGTGTGTGTGTGTGTGTGTGTGTGTGTGTGTATGTGTGATGTTCTCCTGCTCGACGAGACAACCGGGAAGTTTGGTCCTTTCCATTAATGCTTGTAATTTTTGTTTGTTATTCGCTATTTGCTGTCTTAAGTTTACGCTTGGCGGATTCAGTTAAGTTTCAGTTTCAGTTTCAGTTTCTCAAGATGACGTCTCCGCGCTAGGAATCAATTCCATATGCATTACTCGTAACATCACGGGTGCCATGTGTATGGTGTTCATGGCTCAAGTCTCTCTCTCTTCTCTCTCTCTCTCTCTCTCTCTCTCTCTCTCTCCTCCTCTCTCTCTCTCTCTGTTCTGTCTGCCTCTCTCTCTCTCTCCTCTCCTCTCTTCCCCCTCTCTCTCTCTTCCTTCTATGGCTCAAGGCCTGTACATATACTCGTGAGCTGACTGGCACCTCTGACTGGATGCGAACCCGCAATCCCCGGCTTAGGAAGCCGATGCGTTATTCATTACGCTTTACAAAGACCAGTTGGCCGAAAATGCCTGCCTGTCTTGTCATGTTATATCAAACATGCGTTCTGATTCCATTTATGTGTTTTTTTCTGGTTTCTATAAGTAAAGTAAATTCCAGCCATTTGCCGGTAGCTGGTGCAGCAGGCAACTTGCATACAAAACGACCTATATAATTGCAGATCGTATTCCAGTTTTCCTCTTTAAGTTGTTTTTTTGTCACAGTATAAAGGGTGATTGTTAGCATGACTTGACCATGTACTTAACCTAAATCAGTGACCATTGTGGACGATCACTGCCTGTGTACCATAGTATCTTTTCTGTTAGTGAGAAGTGCAACCTGAGTACCTTTTGTCCTGAAAAAGACATCAGTGTGATTGACTGAATCGTTTAAACACCGTCTGTGTTCCACTTCATTATTCAGCGTCAACATGAACGGACTTGGCCTAAAGAGGAGGGAAGAGAGAGAGAGAGAGGAGAGAAGGGAAGAGGCGAGAGAGAAAGAGAGAGAGAGGAGAGACTTGACCGAAAGAAGAGAGCGAGAGAGAGAGACTTGACCTAAAGAGGAGGGAAAAGAAAGGAGAGATTGAGAGAGAGAGAGAGACTTGATCTAAAGAGGAGGTAAGAGAGAGAGAGAGAGAGAAAGAGAGGGGAGAAAAAGAAAGAGAGAACAGACAGAGATAGACAGACAGAGACAGAGACACAGAGAAAGAGAAATAGGATTCATTATATTTCAGCCACCAAAAACGTGCTAATGAGACCTACACATTGATCTCAACACAGAAAGCAAGAGCATTTAACTGTATTAAGCTGTTTTATACGCTTAATACATACCTTCTTTGAACGCAGAACAATGTCTTCAACATTGTCGTGAGGGAGACACCTTTACGGAGTGATTTATATGAAGTTTCTTTTCTACCTCGCTGGACCAAAGGAACGAGAACCCACGCAAAGCATGAATTAACTGTCATCCGATTCGCCCGGCGACAAGCAAGCGTCCTTTGTTATACGCACAGTCAGTTTGAGGTTCTGTTCCAACCTGTGTTGAAAGAACACGTAGTGAACGGACCTCCTCTAAGAATCTGCTGGACAAAGACTGGCCCAGTGGATAATGGCAAATACAGTCATTTAAATGGGAATGGCCGTTACTATTACCACCTCACTTCACCAATCTTCACCCTCCTCCCCACCCCACGATGGATCGAGGAGACAAATTAACAGGGATTTTATGACCCAGCAGGCTTTTTTTTTTTCAAACAGGGTTTGTTAAATTCTATGTTTTAGATCACATTCTCAGTAATCAAGAGTCACTTTCCTCCACTTCATTCTGTTCTTTTTTGATTGTATTACGCTCACGCCGCGACCAAGTGCCTGAGAAGACTACTTTGGCCATATTTTTCGCGTTGATAGCATGTGTGTGTGGTCGCGCGCGCGCGCGTGTGTGTATGTGTGTGTGTGTGTGTGTGTGTGTGTGTGTGTTGTGTGTGTGTGGTGTGTGTGTTTTCTGTGTCTGTGTGCCGTGTGTGTGTGTGTCTGTGTGTGTCTGAGAGAGAGAGAGAGAAGAGAGATGTTAGCAAGATTTTCTCGCTGTTTTTGCAATGACCTTTTCTCGGAGTGAGGATGAGGAGTCACAAATGCAAAAGTTTGAAAATCACGGCATCAAGGTCAAGGTCGCACGGACCAAACAATCCTTAAAAATCTGCATGTTTTGAGTGAAGATTGTGAAGGGTATACCTCTGACGATACATGCATTCCGTTTTCCACCGTTGCATCAGTCCACCATTACATCCTATATTGACACAAGTTTTATATCGTCTTTAGTCTTCTTCAAAGTCACTGTGAGTTCGAGAAGGCAAACATCTGGACTTTTTAGTAGGATAATAGAGAACAAAAATCACATAGAAAGAAGACAGTTAGATTGGCTTGCCCTTCTCTGTATTTATTTGTTTGTTTGCTTACCTCGTTTGATTGATTGTTTGCTTGTTTTTTTTCCCTGGAGGGGGTGGGGAGGAAGGGGGAGAGGATCCTGTCTGTCTGCGTTTTTGTCTTTTCTTTCTCTGTCGTTTTCTTTTCTCTCCTGTTTTTCTTCCTCTCTCTTCTTTCTTTTTCTTTTGTTGGTGTAAAGTTTTCATCCGTTGTCGTAATCTATCTGCTGGCAGCACTCCTTCCATCTGTTATTGTTTATTCTCTTTCCTGTTTTTTCCATTCTCTCTGTCCCCCCCCCCCCCTCTCTCTCTCTCTTCTAACATTGAAAAGATATTGTCAAACGTTTGGTTGAAGTTTGTTGTATTTGATGATAACATGAGGGGTTATGTCCTAAATGGATTTTTCGTCTGCAATCTGATGTCTTAACTCTCTCTCTGTCTCTCTTTCAGTCGCATTCTCTCTCTCTCTCTCTCTCTCTCTCTCTCTCTCTCTCTCTCCCTCTCTCTCTCTCTCTCAGTCTCTCTGTCCATCTGTCTGTCTGTCTGTCTCTCTCCCATTCATTCACATTCTTTCTCTATCTCTCTTTCTCTTCTGCTCTCTCTCTCTCTCTGCCAGTCTCTTTGTCTGTCTCTTTTTCTCTCTCTCTGTGATGCTATCTTGTCTGTCTCTTGTCTCCCTCGTTGTCCCAATCTCACTCTCTCTCTCTCTCTCTCTCTGTGTCTCTCTCCCTCATTCTCCCCTCTCTCTCCCCCTCTCTCTCCCCCTCTCTCTCCCCCTCTCTCTTTTCTCTCTTTAGCTGTGTCTATGTCGCTATCTCTACCTCCCTATTTGTCTCTCTGTTTCAGTCTATCAGTCTCCCTCTCTGTCTTTGTCTTTCCTCTTTAGCTGTGTCTCTCTCTGACTCTCTGTGTGTCTTCTTCTCTCTCTTTCTCTTGCTCTGTCTTTCTACTCTCTTTCTTCTCTCTCTCTCTCTCTCTCTCTCTCTCTCTCTCTCTCTCTCTTCCCTTCTCTCTCTCTCTTCCGTTTGTACGAGTTGGTAGAACAGCGGATTGAAGTCCTGGTATTTCGAGTCCCACCCCAGCCTGCAACGCAAAACGTGGCCTGTGTGCTGTCCTGACAATCAATCAATCCTGTTTGTATCAGCTCAACGTTTCACAAGTCCCGTCTTTCTTACCTCCTTCCTACGTATGTCGATATCGTCCAAGTCTCGTCAACGCACAAGGTTTTGTGCTGGCTAGGGAATAATTGCGGGTGAGGTTAACCCTTTGACTACCGCACTCTATCCATCAAGTACAAAAACTGAACCCTTTGACTCCATCATGCTATCCCCCCAGCTTCTGGCAGGAAGTAGGAAGATAGGGTGAGGGAATCAAGGGTTAAGTGTTTGCTTTGCTGGCATGGTTGGCAATGCAGGACACTTGTGTCCAGGGTGTAGGAGTCAAAGGGTTAAAGCTGAGACCATAAGGAACTGTCCTTGTGTAATGAATCCGTCCTCAACGAATTCTAGTTTCAGTGCTAACTGTGCTTTGAGTTATCGTGTGAATCGTTTGGACTGGGACGTGTGATTGGATGTGTCACTTTGGATGACGGTATCTTAACTATCTACCTACATGTACGTAACGCTAATGTTATGTTAGTCACGTGTAGCGCTATTTCCAAACTCGTTTATATTCACTGACTATTACATATTTATAAGATACAGAGTGTAATATATAAAGAAGCACTGATCTGTCTCTGTCTCTTTCTCCCTCTCTCTTTCTCTCCTCAGCTGTGTCTCGGTCTCTGTCTTCCTATTTGTATCTTTATCTCTGTTTATCAGTCTCTCTCTCTCTGTCTTTGTCTCTCCTTTTCCTCTGTCTGTCTGTCTATCTGTTTCTCTCTCTCTCTGTCTCTCTCTCAATCTCTCTTCACTCTCTCTCTCTCTCTATCTCTCCCTCTCTCACTCTCTTTCTCCTCTCTCTCTCCTCTCTTCTCTCTGTGTGTCTCTCTCTTCTCTCTGTGTCTCTCTTTCTTCTCTCTGTCGCTTTTCTCTCATTCCTCTCTCTCTCTCTCTCTCTCTCTATCTCTCTCTCTCTATATATATAAGAGAGAGAGAGAGAGAGAGAGACTGAAGTTCTGATATCTCAAGTCCACCCCCAGCCTGCAACACAAAAACATGGCCTGTCAGCTGTCCTGGCAATCAGTCAATGCTATTTGTGTCAGCTCAGTGTTTGACAGATTCCGCCCCCACATCTCCTTCCAACCTATGTCTAAATCGTCCAAGTCTTGTCAGTGCACAGGGTTTGTGCAGGCAAGGGAATATTTGCTGGTGAGGTTAACCCTTTGACTACCGCACTCTATCCATCAAGTGCAAAAACTGAACCCTTTGACTCCCTCATGCTATATCCCCCAGCTTCCTGCAAGAAATAGGTAGATAGGGTGAGGGAATCAAGGGGTTATTAAGTGTTTGCTTTGCTGGCATGGTTGGCAATGCAGGATGCTTGTGACCAGGGTATGGGAGTCAAAGGGTTAAAGTTGAGCCCATAAAGAAATGTCCTGGTGGAATGAATTCCTCTTCAACAAATTCTAGTTTCATTGCTAATTGTGCTTTGAGTTATCGTGTGAATCGGTTGGACTGGGATGTGTGATTGGATATGTCACTTTGGATGATGGTATCTAGACTACCTGTCTACTTAAAATGTTAGATTATTCTTGTATAGCGCTATCTCTAAACTCGTTCATACTCACTGATTGTTACATATTTACAAGATATAGAGTGTGATATATAACAAAGCTCTGATTTCTGTCTGTCTGTCTCTGGTTGTCTGGCTGTCTGTCTGTCTGTCTGTCTGTCTCTCTCTCTCTCTCTGTATGTCTCTCTTTAGTTGTGTCTCTGTCTCCCTGTTTGTCTCTCTCTCTCTGATTATCAGTCTCTCTCTCTCTCTCTCTCTCTTTTTTTTTTTTGTCTGCCTGCCTGTCTGTCTGTTTGTCTCTGTCTGTCTGTCTGTCTGCCTGCCTGTCTGCCTGTCTGTTTCTCTCTGTCTGTCTCTCTCTCTCTCTCCCTCCCTCCCCCCCCTCTCTCTCTCTCTCGCTCGCTCGCTCGCTTGGCCTGTCTGCTGTCCTGCCAATCAATCAATGCTGTTTGTATCAGTTCAATATTTCACAGATCCCGTCCTCACATCTCCTTCCTACCTATGTCGATATCGTCCAAGTCTTTTCAGCGTACAGGATTTTTGTGCAGGCTAAAGGATAATTGTTGGTGAGGTGAAAGCTGAGCCCATAAGGAACTGTCTTGGTGTAATGAGTCCCTCTTGAACAAATTCTAGTTTCAGTGCTAACTGTGCTTTGAGTTATCGTGTGAATTGTTTGGACTGGGATGTGTGACTGGATGTGTCACTGTGGATGATGGTGTCTTGATTGGCTATCTGTCCACTTAACAATCATGTTAAAATTGTTCTTGTATAGCTATGTCCAAACTGGTTTATACTCACTGACAGTTACATATTTACAAGACATTGAGTGTAATTAATAAAAGATTAGTGATGTCTCTCTCCGTCTGTCTGTCTGTACCTGTCTGTCTGTCTGTCTCTGTCTTTCCTCTCTGTCTCTCCTTGTCTGTCTTTCTGTCTCTTTCTCTCTCGCTCTCTCTCTCCCTTTTCTCTTCTTAGCTTGTCTATGTCTCTGTTTCTGTCTCCCTCTTGTCTTTCTGTCTCTGTCTACTGGTCTCTTTCACTGACTTGTCTCTCCTCTTTTTGGGTCTGTCTGTCTGTCTGCTTTTTCTCTCTGTTTCTCTTTTCTCTCTCCATTTCTCTCTCTTTCTCTCCCTTTCTCTCTCTCTTTCTCTCTCTCTGTATGTCTCTCTCTTTCTTTCTCTCCGTTCTCTCTCTCTCTCTCCCCCTTTCTCTCTCTCTCTCTGTCTCCTCTCTGTCTCTCTCTGTGTGTCTCTCTCTCTCTGTTCCTGTCTGCTATCTTACCAATCAATCAATGCTGTTTGTGTCAGCTCAGTGTTTCACAGGTCCCGCCCTCACATCTCCTTCCTACCTATGTCGAGATCATCAAAGTTTTGTCAAGACAGTGTTTTGTGCAGGCTGAATGATATTTGCTGGCGAGGTTAAAGCTGAGCCCATAAGGAACTGTGCTGGTATAATGAATTCCTCTTCAACACATTCCAGTTTTAGTGCTAACTGTGCTTTGTGTTATCCTGTGAATCGTTTGGACTGGGACGTGTGATTGTATGTGTCACTTTGGATGACAGTGTCTTGACTGGCTATCTATCTACTTAACAATAATGTTAGATTATTCTTGTACAGCGCTATGTCCAAACTCGTTTATATTCACTGATTATCACATGTTTACAAGGCGCTGAGTGTAATGTATAAAGAAGCATTGACCTCTGTCTCTATCTCTCGCTATATCTTTGCTCTCTCTCTCTTAAACGCCCACACACACGCGTGCATACACATACACATACACACGCACACACACAACGAGGCACACACACACACACACTCAAAAGAACACGACAACACACAACACAACACACAACACACACACACACACACACACACACACACACACACACACACACAAAGAACACACACACACATATTCGAACACATTTACACATTTTCATGCGCCTAAACACGTGAATACATTTAAACAACGCCTAAACCATACACACACAAATACCCGTAATCATAAAGCATGCATGAACATGAAGGCTTACACTATATCAAACGATCGGTAGTTAGATGTGAAAGAAAGCACTGGTGGATGAACAATTTGATGGCAACAGTAAAAGGCCTGGGTGAACAGATAAGTCTTTAAGTGTGACTTGAAGTGTGGAAGGAGTGGGTAGATCGCTCAGATAACCTGACAATGAGCTCCAAACAGACGATACAATGAAACGAGCGTCAGGTTTTTCAGCTGATTTCAGACAGTTGTTTACGGACACGCATTGTATGGAATATAAATACAGTTTATGTCCAGTCTTTCTCTCACCCATTCATGCCTGCATAGTTTACTGTCTCTACCGATATTTGACGGGCGCAGTGGGCATACGTCAGGCATGCAATCATAAGGTCCTGGGTTCAGTCCAATGTGGATACCTCTGTCTGATGGGTGAAGGATGAAGACTTTATGAGCTCCCAGTTCAACACACGTGCAGATCTGATGATGCCCAAATCCCCATAGTGTGTACACGCATGCAGAATATCGAACGTTTACGTTAAAAAATCTTGTTATGTTTGTTTTATTCGCTTTTTTGTCAAACATTTTGAAATATGTAACACAAAACATTTGCAAGTGTCTTGAATGGTATAAAATGCATAAACAATATATATGATGAATAATCAGTCACTGAAATATATACATATGTTGACATCTAGCGGTGAGAGATACATATGGATACATACTGTAAGATATAACTCCACGAACGAGAAAAAAGTTACAAAACAGACAAACAAACAAGCAAATGTGGTTGTGTGTGTTGTATGTGTGATGTTGTGTGTGTGTGTGTGTGTGTGTGTGTGTGTGTGTGTGTGTGTATGTGTGTGTTGCTGTTGTTGTTGTTGCTGTTGTTGTTGTTGTCATTGTTGTGACACGAATTTCGTCCATCGAACATGAGAGTTTGACAATTATTCAGGTATCGCACATCACAAGTGAATAATAAGACTATTTTGATAGACATATACAATAATGTGGCTACATTCCCATATACATCTTTCTGTCATGACCTCCATCAAAGCTTTTGTAAAAAAAATATATGAAATAGAGGTTGTGCCTTCTGTATTAGATATTATACATATACTCCTAATCATAATTTAAGGCATTCTTCCTTCCTCTCTAATTAAGTTGAAATAATTGACAAGTTAAATTGATTCTTGTTTATTCACATTCCACACTGTTTTGGAAAAAGAATTAGCACAATGACCATTAGTGAACAGACATGCATTTAAAGAACATCCCCCCCTTTTCAAGAACAGAAAGTGTCAATTGCCAATCTGTTCAATATCGCGGTGTCGCCCCGAGCTGGATGCATGCTTCACAGCGCCGATGCATCGACCCCACAAGGTACGGAGTGTGTCCGAGGATGGCGCCACTCGATCTGCAGGATGTCGACCACCTGGCCGGTGCCCGGTGGGTGGTTTCCCTGATGCGCCTCCAGCACATCCAGAGTGTCAATTGGGTTCAGTCATTGAGCACGCTGGCCAGGCCATACGGACGACTTCAATGCTGCTCCAGGAAGTCGTCAAGGCGTGCTCGATCGCAGGTGCATTGTCGTCCTGGAAGATGGCGCCTTGACCAAGGTCCACAAGCGCAGGCAGTGCCACGGCCGCCGAACCTCGTCCCGTACCGGACCCGTTCAGGATCCGTCAATGGGGAGCATGGGTCCGGTACCACGGCTCATGCCACCCACACCATCACCGACCCGCCAGCCGTACCGTTATGCTCTGGACAGTGGCGTCAGCGAACCTCCCCTTGACGTCGCCACACCCGAGCCCGCCATCGTTAAAGTCAGGTTTAACTGGACTCATCCGAAAACAAGACCGGGGCCCACTGTTGCCTTGTCCAGGTCACGGCTCCCTGCCCAGTCATGCGCGCACTCTGTTGACCGTGACAGACGGGTCGGACGGCCGGTCTCGTGACCTCAAGTTGCCTCATGTAGCCGTCTTCTCACCGTGCTGCAGCTGATGTTAGCACCTGTTGCGTCCCTCAGCTGACCCTCAAGTCACCGCATGGATGCCTTTCCCTCAGACGGAGAGGCAAGTAGCGGTCTTGCTGTCTTGTCGTTACATGGTCGACCCGTGTGACGCTTCTGGACTGCTCCAGTCTCATTGAAGCGCTCCAGCAGTCTCTGGATTGTGGAATGCGACACTTCAGTCGTCTAGCAACTTCCCTGCGCTAGGCCTTCATCAAGCAGAGCGAGGCTCTCCCCCGCTGCTCAATCCGTCATCCGTCGTCTTGCAAGCATGGTTAAAACGAACCAAAACGGTCCTTTTTATCCTCGTCTGCGGCAACTTTGGCTGGAGTAGTGTTCAAAGTGGCTTGCCTTGCCGTGCAAAGCGAATTTTGTCGCTACCGTTGCCTGCGTCGTCAGAGAGACCCTGCTGAAGATTCGACAATTTCGGTGTGGAAATTGTCTTCCTTGGCGCCCATTGCAAATCGCAATCCCAAACCTGCAAAAGAAACTGCAATGTTGTCTGACTCTTATCCATCATTCGGCAACGAATTGAGAAAAGAGTAAGAGAAAATAGTTATTTCTCCTTTCAAAATTGACTCAAAAACGTTCTGGCCCTTCAATAATGCGTGTAGTATATAAAATTGTAAATACAAAAGAAAAGTAAAGATTCATCTGTTATAAAAGTCTTGGGAAGTTCCAAGTATAATTAATTCTCAAGGGTTTCCTTAGATATAACTGAGGCAGATTATGCGTGATCGCATATAGAATTATCCGATTGTAATGAATCCTTCTTGATAGAAATCTCTAGAAACTTATCTTAGTGGAAAGTAAGCAAGGTTTCCTCCTTCATTTCGAACTCTGCCACTATCTCTACCAGTTCCATCAATAACAGCTTACCTTCCCACAGGGGTTCTAAGTGATATTCCCTCTCTGTCTCTCAGCACCAGTCACCCACTACCAACAGATACCATCAATGGCAGTTTCACAGATCCCTGCTGATTTCCCCCTTCTCTCTGATTGGTTGAAGGTCTTTGAGAAAGGACTTGTGGGAATGGGAGGGAGATAACTCACAGGGCCTGGTGACATGGAGTGGTGGGCTGTGCTTTGATCCTTAACCTGGGTCGTATTTCTTAAAGCTCAGGATTAGGTTTGATCAAGACTAAGATATTGGCATCTGGAAGCATAGGACTGAATGTTGAATGGACTTGACGTGCGATTGATAGATAACGTGGAGATTTTTTTTTTATGTAGGTTTGGTTAGATCTGATACTACAGTAGGAAGTTTCTAAATCTGATAAGTAAATTTTGATTCCAAGCTATATGGACACGAAAACTCTGTGTGTGTGTTAGTGTGTGTGTGTGTTAGTGTGTGTGTGTTGTGTGAGTGTGTGTGTGTGTGTGTGTGTGTTAGTGTGTGTGTGTGTGTGCGTGTGTGTGTGTGTGTGTGTGCTACGATGTCATTCAAAAAAATAATATAACCTGGTAATCTTGGAACACAGGATGTTTATCATCAATGAAATTAGCAAGAATTTTGCAAATACAACAAAGAAAGTAAAGATATCATCTGTTTTAAAGTCTTGGGAAGTTTCAAGTATAATTAATTCTGAAGGAGTTTCCTAGATATAACTGAGGACAGATTTTGCCTGGATCGCATAAGGAATTATCTGATTGTAATGAATCCTTCTTGATAGAAAACTCTAGAAACTTATCTTAGTACAAAGTAAGCAAGATTTCCTCTTATATTTCGAACTCTGCCGCTATCTGTAGCAGTTCCTTCAGTGGACTGCTAACCGTCCCACAGGGGGTTCTAAGTGATATTCCCTCTCTGTCTGTCAGCACCAGTCACCCACTACCAACAGATACCATCAATGGCAGTTTCACATATCCCAACTGATTTCCCCCTTCTCTCTGATTGGTTGAAGGTTTTGGAGAAAGGACTTGTGGGAATGGGAGGGAGATAACTTACAGGAGCTGTTGACATGAAGTGGCGGGCTGTGCTTTGATCCTTAACCTGGGTCGTATTTCTTAAAGCTCAGGATTAGGTTTGATCAAGACGAGGTATTGGCGCCTGGAACCGTAGGACTGAATGTTGAAAGGACTTGACGTGGGATCGATAGATACGTGGAGATGGTTTTTATCTGGGTTTGGTTAGATCTGATTCTATACCGTAGGTGATAAGTAGATTTTGAGATTCCATGCTATATGGACATGAAAAGTGTGTGTATGTGTGAGTGTGTGTGTTTGTGTGTGTGTGTGTGTGTTGTGTGTTGTTGTTGCTGTTGTTTTGTTGTTGTGACATGAACTTCTTTCATCGAACATAAGAGTGACACAACTCTAGGTATCGTACATTAAAGGCAAATAATAAAACTTCTTTTGAGAGACATGCCATGTGGCATAGATTCACATATGCTATACATCTTTCTGTCATGAACTGCCGTCTAAGCTTAAAAAAAAAGTATATGAAATAGAGGTTTTTGCCTTCTGTTTTAGATAATTACACATACAAGTTCGTAAATACAAGAAGGAAAGTGAAGATATCATCTGTTATAAAGGCTTGGGAAGTTCCAAGTATAATTATCTCTGAAGGAGTTTCCTCGATAACTGAGGGCAGATCTTGGGTGGATCGCATATGGAAATTTCCGATTGTAATGAATCCTTCTTGATAGAAAACTCTAGAAACTTATCTTAGTACAAAGTAAGTAAGATTTCCTCCTTCATTTCGAACTCTGCCGCTATCTATAGTGGTTCCTTCAATGGACAGCTTACCTTCCCACAGGGGGTTCTAAGTGATATTCCCTCTGTGTCTGTCAGCACCAGTCACCCACTACCAACAGATACCATCAATGGCAGTTTCACAGATCCCTGCTGATTTCCCCCTTCTCCCTGACTGGTTGAAGGTCTTTGAGAAAGGACTTGTGGGAATGGGAGGGAGATAACTCACAGGGCCTGGTGACATGGAGTGGCGGGCTGTGCTTTGATCCTTAACCTGGGTCGTATTTCTTAAAGCTCAGGATTAGGTTTGATCAAGACTAAGATATTGGCATCTGGAAGCATAGGACTGAATGTTGAATGGACTTGACGTGCGATTGATAGATAACGTGGAGATTTTTTTTTATGTGGGTTTGGTTAGATCTGATACTACAGTAGGAAGTTTCTAAATCTGATAATAAGTTTTGATATTCCATGC
>CM060310.1:73625127-73647627 GCA_030674185.1 Monoplex corrugatus | reverse complement strand
GTGGCAACGTTTGCAGTGCGATAATGGATTTTGACCCGAGTGCGATAAATCATGTTTTGAACGGGTTATATAAACTTCATTGAAATTTCTTTGCTTTATGTCTCCACCCATTGTTTGATTTAGTTACATGCGTACTGTTCGTTTGGTTTTCTTTCCATAACTCCCCAAAATTGGTTTCATACGAGTACTATATTCCCTTTTGTATTGATATAATTTGATATTTATCCATGCATGATTTACTTGCTTGTTTATCTATGTGATCATATGAACAGTTCATGACGATGGTGCTGAAAAAGCTTTCAGGTTCTCTCTGTGTCTCTGTCCCTCTCTCTCTATCTCTCTGTCTCTGTGCCCTTCTCTCTCTCTCTCTCTCTCTCTCTCTCTCTCTCTCTCTCTGTGTGTCTCTGTCTCTGTGCTTTTCACTTTCTCCCTCTCTCTCTCATTCTCTCTCTCTCTCTCATTCTCTCTCTCTCTCTCTCTCTCTCTCTCTTCCCTTCCTCTCCCTTTATGTCTATATTGTTGTCTCTTACTCATTCAGTATATTGTACACACATATTCTCTACCCCCACCCTCTCTGTGTATGTGTCTCTCTCTGTCTCTGTCTGGCTATCTGTCACACACAAACACACACACACACACACTTACACACACACACACACACACACACACACACACACACACACACACACACTTACACACACAGACACACACACACACACACACACACTTACACACACACACACACACACACACACTTACAGACACAGACACACACACACACACACACTACAGACCACACACACACACCTTCCACACACTCCGCCCCCTTCACCACACACACACACACACACTTCTCACTCTACCCACACACCACACACAGACACCCACCCACACACTTCCACTCCCACTACACACACTACCACACATACATTACACACACCACCCCCACACACTCCACACTACACTACCTCTCTCCACACACAAACACACACACACACACACTTACACACACACACACACACACACACACACACACACACACACACCACACACACACACAATATTAATTACTTTTTTCCTTACCTACGTCTCCTATCGCCTACAGTGACAACAGTTACTGTTGTTACTCTTTGCTTTTCTTGTATATAATATCTTTTGTTATTGGTTTATATATGTATATCTTTTCAGGAGCTTTAGTTCCAGGCAATTACGAGGATAAACCATCGCAAGTTTGAAAAATAGCTTTTGGTCAATAACTTGTGCCTTACGAAAACGAACTATCATTGTCATTGTCTGTCTCTTTCTGTCTGTCTGTCTGTCTCTCTTTGTTTAGCTTCTCTTTCTCTTTCTCTGTCTCTCTCTCTCTCTTCTCTCTCTCTCTCTCTCTCTCTCTGCATCTCCTGTTTCATTACTTCTGTCTGTCCATTTCTCTTTTTAGCAGTCTCTGTCTCCGTACCTGTAAGTCTCTTTCTTTCTTCTCTCTCTCTTTCTTCTCTCTCCTCTCTCTCTGTCCTCTCCCCCTTCTCTCTCTGCATCTCCTGTCTACATTACTTCTCTCTGTCTGTCTCTCTTTGTTTAGCTGTCTCTATCTCCGTCTCTGTAAGTCTCTCTCTGTGTCTCTCTGTCTGTCTGTCTCTCTTTCTTTCTCTCTCTCTCTCTCTCTCTTCTCTCTCTTCCTCTTCTCTCTCTCTCTCTCCTCCCCCTTCTCTTTCTCTGCATCTCCTGTCTATAATTACTTCTGTCTGTCTGGCTCTCTTTGTTTATCTGTCTCTAATCTCCGTCTCTGTAATCTCTCTCTCTCTCTCTGTTTCTCTCACCCTCTGTATTCTCTCTCTCTCTGTTTGTCTCTATTCTCTCTCTCTTTCTCTTCTCTCTCTTTTCTCTCTCTTCCTCTTCCCACTTCTCTCTCTCTCTCTCTCCTCCCCTCTCTCTCTCTCTCTGCAACTCCTGTTTACATTACTTCTGTCTGTCTGTCTCTCTTTGTTTAGCAGTCTCTGTCTGAGTATCTGTAAGTCTCTCTCTTTCTCTTCCTCTCTCTCTCCTCTCCCTCCTTTCCCTGTCTGCATCTCCTGTCTACATTACTTCTGTCTATCTCTCTTTGTTTAGCATGTCTCTGACTCCGTCTCTGTAAGTCTCTCTCTGTTCTCTCTGTCTGTCTGTCTGTCTCTCTCTCTCTTCTCTTCCCCCTTCTCTCTCTCTCTGTCTCTCTGTGCATCACCTGTTTACATTACTTATGTCTGTCCATCTCTCTTTGTTTAGCAGTCTCTGTCTCGTCCTGTAAGTCTCTCTCTTTCTTTCTCTCTCTTTCTTTCTCTGTTCCTCTCCCCCCCCCCCTTCTCTCTCTGCATCTCCTGTCTACATTACTTCTCTCTGTCTGTCTCTCTTTGTTTAGCTGTCTCCGTCTCTGTAAGTCTCTCTCTCTGTCTCTCTGTCTGTCTGTCTCTCTTTCTCTTCTCTCTCTCTCTTCCTCTCTCTCTCTTCCTCTCTCTCTTCCTCTTCCCCCTTCTCTCTCTCTCTCTCTGCATCTCCTGTTTACATTGCTTCCACGTACATAACATCCTGCTCGACAACACGGCGCCATTCTGACATATCTTTAATTTCTTCTCTAAATATAAAACAGGGACATGATTGAGGTGCAAGGCTACGAGTCACCCAATTATTTAATTTTCGTGGAAATCAAGCAGCTGTTCATTTTCAACATCTTGATCCGGAACGAGGATGAAGAAAGCCAGGCATGTCTGGAACCAGCTGGTGCCGAGTAAAATGCACAGTTTAGTCTCTCAGGCCCATCCATCATCGTCATGGATGTGACAAATACATCCACATTTTCATAGGTGCTTATTATGGCATCATTTTACATTAAATTTAAGCTTAGTGGTTGCCTGCAGTGCTATGGCAACTAGCCTGTGAAGGAGGAAACAGGATTTTAGGGTCGTTGAGAGGGTTGTATTGGGTGTGTGTGTGTGTGTGTGGTGTGTGTGTGTGTTGTGTGTGTGTGTGTGTGTGGTGTGTGTGTGTTTGTGTGTACTGTTGTGTTGTCTGCGTCCGTGTGTGTATGTTGTGTGGTGGTGCGTATGTGGTGTGTGTGGTGTGTGTGTGGTGGATGTGTGTTTATGTGTGTAAGTATGTGCGTGTGCGACGTGCGCGTGTGCAGTGTATGTGTGTATTGTTCGGGTGCGTGCGTGCGTGCAGTTTAAGTTTGTGAATATGTGCGTGTGAGGACTTGTGTTTGTATGTAAGTGGTTGTGTGTTATCATTGCCAGACCTAAACATCACACCCCTAAAGCATCCTGGCGCCAACCTGACAGTCTTCTATATAATTTCCAGTCTAAATTAAGAAAGGGGTATGCATTTAGTACTGGGCTGTATCTCACCCATTTATTTCATTTTTACCTGAAATTTCAGCAATCAATTTTCCAACATGGTAATGGTAATGTCATGTGAGGAGGAAAGAGACCACTGCTTATGAGACCATCAGATGTTGAAGATCATGAACAATGCCCAATATAATCATCAGCACCGGTGTATGTTATGTTATTAGTTTTCATTAAAGCTACATGTTCGTGCAGCATGATGGCAGCCTACAGTGGAAGATTACAAAAAAAACAACCAACCAACCAACCAACCAAATCAATCAACCAACCAACAACCAACCAACCAACCAACCCAACCAACCAACCAACCAACCAACCAACCAACCAACCACAACCAACCAACCAACCAACCAACCAACCAACCAACCAACAGAAAGAAAGAAAGAAAAAAAGAAAAAACAAAAAACCAAGCAAGTAAGCAAGCAAACTAACCAACCAACCAACCAAGCAACCAACCAACCAACCAACCAACCAACCAACCAACCAACTAACAAACAAACAAACAAAAAAAGGAAGAAACCAACCAACCAACCAACCAACAACAAACGAACAAAAAAAAAACAAAAAAAGAAAGAAAGAAACCAACCAACCAACCAACCAGCCAACCCAACCAACAACCAACCAGCCAACCAACCAACCAACAACCAACAAACAAACAAATACAAACAAACAAACAAACAAGACAAATGCAAACAAACAAAAACCATGATTCCAGGGATTCTGAAAAGGGCACCAGAAGATGATGATGATGTAATCAATTAACAGAAAATCTCTCAAGCATAATCATCCATCACCGTCGTGGATATTAAGCTTTATGTTACCATTATCATCAATATGTGTCATGGCATCGTGACAGTTTTATACCTTGTGAGGGTAGCCTCCCTTGACAGTTCCAAAACACAGTATTTTACGGACGCAGAAAAAGAGCAATGATGACATCAGAAGAAAAGCTCTCAGGCTATGTTCATCAGGGTCATAAATATTGTGCATATTATTAAGACAAACTAGTATTATCATCAGTTCGTATTATGTCGTTAGTTTTCATTATTGCGACAGTTTCATGCAACACGGTGGTAGCCTACCTTTGAGTGGGCTTATATGCGGGCATAATTATGGTTTATGCTGTGAGCGTTTTAGGATTTTAGGATCTTCTCTATCATATGACATCAGTGATGTCAGTGCACAGGGAATTTGGTCCGCGCACGGAGATGTTCTCTTGAGAGAATGAAGTTAAAATTAATGGAGAAAAACTAAACAGACCAACAAACAAAACAACAACAACAAGGGCAAATCAAAGCAAGCAAGCGCGCGCGCACCACACACACACACACACACACACACACACACACACACACACACACACACACACACACAACACACACACACACACACACAATAACACATACAAAGACACACACACACGCGCGCGCGCGCGCACACACACACACACACAGACACACACAGAGCGATGATTTTAGGGTTACTTAAAGGGCAACATAATATCCTACTACCACTAGTAATGAAAACAATGATAACAATAAGAAAAAGGTATGATAACAATGATGATGATAATAAAAATATTGATGACGATTATGATGGTCATGATGATGATAAATTACGACAATAATAATAACAATAACAACACCAATATAATAGTAATCATCATCATTATCATCATCATCATCACCACCACCACCACCATTTATTTTTCATTCTCATCATCATCATCGTCGTCGTCGTCGTCAATGTTCATCATTACATATTATTATTATTATTATTATCATCATCATCATCATTATTTTTTTATCGTCGTCGTCGTCATCGTCATCATCATCATCATCGTCATCATCATTATCATGATCCAAGGACACTGGACACTTTTTTTTACATCTTAATAAATTGCAAAGAGAGGCCGTTTTCCTCACATTACACATAATCTATAATAATGTGTCCTGTTCTCACACACACACACACACTCACACAGAGGTAAGTTCGGTATTCATTTTGACAGTTGAAGTGATTATTACTGAACAATGCAGGAGAATGTTATTTGACAGCATCTGGGGGGGGGGGGGGGGTGAGGAATGGCAGGGAACAACATTGTGAGTGAAGTAAACATGCTTACAGTCTAGGGCGGTGATGAGATTGTGACACAGGAAGGATGCAGAATATATGCAGCACATCCCTCCCTTCCTACAAAAATTTAAAAAGAAATACCTAAAGCCCAGTTTCATTTGTTTCGAATATACAATGTTGGATATCCTTTTTGTCTGCTGAAGCGATTGTCTGTAACTTCATGCCCGAGACAACTAAAAGGTAAATAGATATCGTTATCCTGAATCCTGTTACAGTAAAAATGTATTAGTGTTGTTGTTGTTTTTTTAACCAGTATTTCTTTCTTTTTCTTTTCTCTCTCTCTGTTTTGACACACTGTGTTTACCATGCAAATTTCAGGATGTTCTTCTTGGTAAGAGCGCATCACCGAAAGCACAGTGTCACATAGTTTTTTTTCCTTTCTCTATTCTTGCATTTTATATTCATATCCATATTCATATTCATATTCATGTTCATGTTCATGTTCAAGTTCAAGTTCATATTCACATTCATTTCTTTGGTCACGTGTAGATTTACCATTTGAAACTCGGGCTGCTCTCCCCTATGAGAGCGCGTCGCCGCAGTGCAGCGCCACCCAATTGTTTTGTAGTCTAAGACTTCAGAAAGGCAAGAATGCTAATTGGCTTTCAAGGAGAGGGACTTGGGAAATCAACCTATCTCTCCGAGGGTGTGTGTGTGTGTATGTGTGTGTGTGTGTGTGTGTGTGTGTGTGTGTGTGTGTGTGTGTGTGTGTGTGTGTGTGTGTGTGTGTTTGCGTTCGTGCGTACGTGCGTGCGTGCGGGCGCGAGCGTGTGTGTGTGCTTACATAACTTGTCCAGGTTCAACTCCCCTTTTGCCGTGGGATCTATAACGTGTGCTGTCGGGTCCTCGGCTCATTGTCTTATTCCAAAGACCAGCACTTACACCACTACTATGTAAAATCTACGCAGTGGAAGGGGGAAGAAAAAAAACCCCATCCCTGTCCGATTCGGGAATCGAACCCAGGTTTCTAGCGTTTCAGGAAGTTCTTTCACTACTTGGCTCCACACTCCACTCACAAGTCTTTTTCTAAATTGTTTTAGTAAAGATCATTACACTCAGGGAGGTTACCTTTGTGCTCACCTTTCTTTTTTCTCGTCCCATTTTCTACGCCACTTCAATGGCCACAGAAGCTGGAACACTTTTTACAATGCGATGACGATGACGTCGTCGAGGATGACAGCCGTGATGCTATGAACTCCGCTCACAAGTTAAGTAGGTCGGTAGGTCAGTAGAGGCACAGGCTCAATGAGATGGAGAGGGGTATAAAGTTAATGTAATGATAAAAACGAATATGATGAACCAAAACGGAGTTAACGATGACAGAAAAAAAAGCAGTTAATGATGATAGACACGCTGCGTGATTGAAGTTAAAGTCTGTTGTTGCTTTATTGAGATTCATCAGATAACGTCAGATGCTGCTGTAGTCATAGACCATTAATTTGGTCTTTCAGGTTCAGCTCCCTTTCGCTTTCTCTCTGTGTCTCTATCTCTCTCTCTCTATCTTTATCTCTCTATCTCTCCCTCTGTCTTTCTCTACTTCTCTGTCTCTGTCTCTCTCCCTCCCTCCCTCCTCTCTTTCTTTCTCTTTCTTGTCTGTGTCACTCTCTCAGTCTTTTCTCTCTCTCTCTGTCTCTGTCCTTTTTCCTTGTCTATCTCTGTCTCTGTCTCACTGTCTGTCTGGTCTCTCTTTCTTCACCATATCTCTTTGTCTGATTTTCAATCTCTCCGCTCGTGCGCGCACTCACGCATACACACATTTATACACTCACGCACATGCATACACGCAACAGAGAGACACAGACACGCAGACGCAACACAGACAGACACACAGAACATACTTATGACATATATCTCACGCACACACATACGCACGCACACGCACAACACGCACCACGACACCACACACACACACACAAACGCGCGCGCGCGCGCACACACACACACACACACACACACACACACACACACACACACACACACACACACACACACACACACACACACACAGAGAAACAACAGTTTCGGAGTCTGATAAATCAACATAGTCCATAATTCTTCAGACGGGCACTACAGATCGCCACACCCTCGAACCTCACGTTTTCCTGTAAGTTCATTCTAAACTCTGCCTACTTCCATTGCCCACTGTCAATGCACAATGAGGAAACTTAACCCTCTGACTCCCTCACCCTGTCCACCAGCTTCTGGCATTAACAGATATTGTAGCACAGTAAAAACTTAACCCTTTCACTTCCTCCAAAAATCACCATCTTCCTGTATTAATAGCCGTGATAGCATAGCCAAAACTTAACCGCTACACTCCCTTACCCTATCCACCAATTTCCTGCAATATCAGCCACAGTATCAAAGCAAAAGAATAACCCCCTGATTCTGTTACCCTTTCCACCAGCTTTCTGCAGCACTCATTAATCCTATCCACAAGCTTCCTGTAAAAATCTGATGTATGTATAGTGAAGGAGTTCAAAGGGTTAAGTTTTTGCAGTGGGTGAATCAAGTGAGAAAGTCAAAGTGGGTTTTGGGGTTTTTTTTTTTTTTTGGGGGGGGGGGTTCCTTGTTTTTGTGTGTGTTTGTTTTGCTGTTTTGTTATTGATATTTTTTAACTGGTTGAGATGGTGAAGAAATCGAAACGCTGTTTTTTTTTTATTGCAGCTGCTGGATAGGATGAGGGAGTTAAAGGTCGTTTTTTGCAGTTTGTGAATAAGATAAAGGAGTGGTAGTGTTAATATTTTGCAGCTGCTACGATAGGGTGAGGGAATCAACAGGTTAAGTTTTAGCAGCAGCTGATGGGTAGGCTGAGGAGTCAGAGGGTTAAAGTTTTTGCAGTTTGGGGTTGGGTAGGGTAAGAGAGTCAAAGGGTTAATGAAAATTTCTCGTGGAGCATCCCCGGCTCTGGCCAGTTTGCGCAGCATGCACTAATCGGCTGCAAGGTTGACTGCCAATCAAGCTGCTGTTGGGTGGAGTGAGGAGCCAGAGGGTTAAAGTTCTTGCAGCTAGTAGATAGGGCAAGTGACTCAATAGGTTAACTTTTAGCAGCAGATGAGAAGTAGGGTGAGGAATCGAAGGGTTAAATTTTGCAGCTGGTGGATAGGGTGAGAGAGAGTCAAAAGGTTAATAACAGCTTCTCGTGGAGCATCCTCATCTCTGGCCAGTTTGTGCTGCCTGCACTAACTGGCTTGCAGGGTTGACTGCCATTGAACCAGCTGTTGGGCTGTTCCGCTTGAATGTTTCGATCTACTCTGGCGTCGATGAGAAATTGGTCATTATCGGATGACTGACAACCACCACGTGCGTGTCCGCGTCGTCTGGTCTCGTGATGGACCCGTACCAGTAAACAGGCGATGACCTTCAGAACGAGCAAGGCCTCCGACGCCTGTCTGGTTTGCACAAAATAATGTGACCTGCCAGCACAAAATCAGTCTTTAACTAGCATTTTGGGCATTTTTAGATATACATATCACTGGAAAGTGTACATTCTGCTGATTATTTTGGTACTTGAATAAAGCTTGTACTAAAATAAATGTAGGAGGTATGTATGTTTAAAGCCAGTAAGTTTATGTATGACGGCCATTTTGAGAAAACGACCTTTAAAGTTTTTGTGTGCTCTCCTACACATTTTCCTTAAATTTCTTTATTTGTGCTTTGACCCAGTTTGTTTCTTATTTTAACTGTCATTATCTGAAAGGTGCACCAAAGAGCTTTCCGTCAGTATATTACATGTGCGGGTATTGTATAGGTTACGGTTCATAATAAGAGACAAAAATGGATACTTTTGGTAGGAAATTGCGTTCTTTCTGCTGCGATCAGTGCATTAAAATACCATTTTAAATTGATTAATAATATTTTATCCAAGAAAAAAAATTCTGTGGGGGATAGATTATATAGTCTACAGAAATCAATTTTGAGAAAAAGTCAAAACACCCCAGATAGACCCTCAGTCACCTTTTCAGCTCCTAGTGCTGTTCGACTGACTGCGAGTTAAGACTGATTTCGTGGTGGGAGGTCACAAATGGTCTATTGTGAAGAAAATATTCGTTGCGCTTTACTGGAATAAACATTGATGAGACTTTCGATCAACATTGACAAAGCTTGATTAGAAACTATATTGACGTGAATATTGGGAACCAGGATAAAAAGAAGAGTCAGATATTTTAAATGAATGGAAGTTTGCACACAGACACACAAGCAATGCGCGTATGCACATGCATGCACACACACACACACAAATATATCTACATCTAATATTATGTGGATAGACATTAAACGAAATTGAACACACAAGTACATACATATATACACAAACACGGGATGATGACCAAGGATACTCTCATCATGTGACTTTTGACTCAAGTTGTCATCCTCTTCTGTCTCATGAACAGAAATACTCACACACACACACACACACACGTGCGCGCCCGCACGCAGGCATGAACATACACACAAACAAAAGCTAAGGAACACGGCCTGTTAGGCGTGTAACTCTTGACCGAAGTTGTCATCCCCCCATCTCTCTCTCTCTCTCTCACAGAGACACGCACACACACAAACACACACATAATATTAAGCTACTGTACATTCTTTCTGTTAAGTAAGTGACCTTAACACAAATTGAAAACCTTTCTCTGTCTTATCTACAGACAGACAGACAGACATACAGACGAACAGACAACTCAGAAAACTTAGAAAATGTATTAAACTTCAATCTAATACTCTGAATACAATGAGCAGAGTCCAAGTTACATTCTTTACTTCTCAAAGTTTTCTATAACGTGCGTTTAGCAAAAACGATTGACAACAATCAGACGAGTTTTTGAATTTGAGATGGGGATGGTTTTACTCTCTATCACTTCCATGGTCTACACATTATTCCTTTAATCTAGTATAAACTAGTGAAAACTGAAAGAGGAGGATGCACAGATTGGAATATGTACAGTTTGTGTGGTCAACAAAATGACAGAGCCAAAGGCTTTAGAAAGGCCGTCACAACTCGAGTCCTCCAGTTGCTGGATGAGAAAGGGCAAGCTTTTTGTAAGGATTACAAAAAATCTGAACAAACCTTAGAATGCAATTCTGTTCTCTCTGGTTCAAAGTCCACAAAGAACATCCCTGGTCATGGTTGAAATCTGTTTGGACTTCGAAATTCTCACAAACAGCACCCTAGAGACATAATGTATAAGAATATCGTGTGTTTTGGACTGTTCTCGGTCAATCTGGTCGATAGATATTCAGTTGATCTGAGGTAGAAATCTGCCCACCCTTTCGCATTTCATTCCACAGTTAAAGACTTTCCAGTTCACCCAGGCTTTTTCCATTGTTGATATCATGGCTGCTTATCCACCAACGTGCAATCATTTAAAAGGATGCGCACCCAAGGACAGATTGTGGTTCAACACTAGTTTCTGTGGTGCTGTGATTAAGTACAAAAGACTTAACACTTGTAAGGTTGTGGGTTCGCATCGCATTAAACCTGTCAAAACCATCGTGGGAGTTGTTTTTGTTTAACACCAATCGGCTCGGTGCCTAGAGTTGAGCATACTATGGGCTCATTGGGAAGATTGGAACCCAATACACTCTATCTTCATCCACTTCAAGGATCTGTCTTTGAGAGTTCTGTTCAAAATCTCCTGACTAACATGGCAGGTGTCTGTATCTCACGGGTTTTGCTGGCGCCAGGATGCATTGATATGAAAATAAGCGCTAATAAATACAACCTTGTCACGCAGTCGCAAATCCAGAATGGAACTCTGTAGTATCATGGTTATCATCACCATCGTCGTCGTCACCATAGCAATATGAAAAATGTTTGTCACAGATTTTTGTGACCATTGATGTGATGTAAGGAAATGGGGCAGCAAAAGAAGGGGAAAAAAGTCAGAACAATGTTCATCCACAGACAAATTGTGGCTTAACTACGTGTCTTTAATCTTTTTTGATTACACCGCCGAGACCTGTTCAAGCGAATATCCACCAAGAGACAGACTGCCGAGTCGGCTGGCCTACATCAAGATGGCCATATACATCAAGTATGTCTCCAGGGGATGCCTCATATCTATGTTGAGAAATGTGGAAATCCCTATCCACTCAAAGACAGATCAAGAGACTGTCGGATGAATGTTACGTATGTCTTCTGATCTACCGAAATCGATATGAAGTGTACCGGTACTGTGTGTTGTGTTGTGAGTACGTGTGTTTGTGTTGTGATGTGACTGTGTGTGTGTGTGTGTGTGTGTGTGTGTGTGTGTGTGCGTGCGTGTGTGCGTGCGTGTGTGTGTAATTTTTCATCATTTGACCTACTCAATACTCAAGACTTTATTATCAGTAATGAAAAATATTGCGTACTCGTTAAGTCCTCAGAAGCAATGCGCTGATATCACCAAAGTTTCTGTTTTAAAATCAAAATCTCTCATTGAGCAGTAGAAATATGAATTGAAATACTTACACACTGTAGAAGGAGCAAACTCAGAAACACCAGCTTGTACAACTAAAACTCAAATATATATTATTAATCTTGAGTGTGGGAGTCATTTTTCTCCAAAGTGCTAACTACTGTTTTGATTTTCATATTTACTTTGCACGAACCAGACATACAGACAGAGACACAGACAAATGGAGACACACACACAGAAAGAGAGAGAGAGAGAGAGAGAGAGGAGAGAGAGAGAGGAGAGAGAGAGAGAGAGAGAGAGAGAGAGAGAGAGAGCTGTAGTCGATATGGAACAATTCCCCCAATTTTAAAAAAAAAAATTGATTCTGAAGAAAGCACCATTTTTACAACTTCCATTGTAAAATTTATAAGAAAAAAAATCAATGAGCAAAGATTTGCTCTCAAGCCTTGTCTAAGGATTTTGCGTAAGTCCCATGGAATCTGCCAGACTGAAATTTCCCAGAGGTAGCATATGAATTATAATCCAGCAATAGAGATCATACCACATGATTGGGGTTAAAATGCAAATAAACAACAAAATAAGCAGGTCCAACATGTGAGATTTCAGGAACAAGATGGAGAGAGGGGATATTTTTTTTCCTAAGAATATCTTCGGTATTAATTCTGATGTTTTAAAGAGTAAAGGCACTTTGCACAGTTCTCGCCAATATTTATTTCAGAAATCTTGCTTTTGTTTCTTACTATTTTTTCTTGAACTGAAATGGTACAGTTTAAAACAGCAGTGACATAGTATATACCATGCTTTAGAATCATATCGGAAAGAAATATGAAAATAAATGTAAAATGAAAGATGTATTTAGACGCACGAATATTTTTTTCTCTGTCCCTCTCTGCCTAATCCTGTATTTTCCTATGAGTCTATCTGTCGTTCCCTCCCGTGGGGATGCCGGGGTCTTTCAATATAAATAGTATCCCTACTTGCTGGAAATTCTGTGCTAGAAATTTCCTCTTTTTTGTCACTCTCTTTGTTTTTTTAATTTGCTCCTTTACTTTCTGTCATTTCTTGCTATCATTTTCTGTCTTGCTGGTCCATTCACCTGTATGCGTTCAATAAAGTCTTTCATACTTTCTCTTAGAATTGATAAATGGGTGGGGCTGCGTATCCGTCCCCATATGGAAAAGGCAGATATAAATTTAGCAGTTGTTAACGACTTCTCGATGTTTCCAGATAGTCCACCATGGGTTTTGAAAACACCGAAGGTTTGTTTTATCTTGCTTCCTTCCGTAAAGACAATACCAGTGCACTGGCGTACAAATCGTTTTATGCGGAATTGTGTGAAAAATCTCCGTCATCCCGCAGAATCTTCACTGATGGATCCAAGTGCGATGAAGGTGTTGCTGCCGCTGCTTTCTCCTCCGAGATTCCTAATCGAGCATTTTCAAAACATAATTTATTCCATCTGAAAGTTCCATTTATACTGCTGAACTGACTGCTCTGGTTTTGGCACTAAAATGGTGTCCAAATCCAAACACAAAGAGTTTCTAATTTTTTCTGAGCCCCTTTCTGCTTTGCAGGCAATTGCTTGCCAAAACATTAGTCACCCTGAAGTTGTGAAGTTCTTTGAACTGTATTCAACTCTTGCAAATGAAGGTTACGAGATTGTTTTTGCCTGGATTCCTGGCCATGTTGGTATTGGAGGCAATGAAAAGGCTGATTACCTGGCCAAGAAGGCTACAATGCAAAGATGTCTAAGTCCTTGATCCCTTACACAGATGTCAAATCGGAAGTACACAGTTACGTGAGAAATCTGTGGCAGGAGGATTGGAATGAACAGACAGATAACAAACTTTTCCAAATCCGCTCTAACCTGAAAGAAATTCTCCCATCTGCTGCAGGAAACCGTAAGAAAGAGACAATATTATGCAGGTTACGCACGGGTCACACATCCAACACTCACTCGTACCTTTTGAAAAATGAAGAAGCACCATGGTGTATATCGTGTGATGAGCCGTTGAGCATCCGACACCTCCTCCTCGATTGCTGGGACTTGTACGATGTGAGACAAAAGCACTACACGGCGGACTCGTTAAAGAAACTCTTCCGAGACGTCCCCCCTGGTGCAGTTTTCCAGTTTTTACAAGAGATCAGTACATTTCACCTGATGTGATTTTACATGTTTTTCTTTAATCTGATGTGATTTTACGTGTTTTTCTTTAATTGCCGTTTAGATTTGCAAGATTGACGGTGAGCATGGTTTTTAACTGTTGTCTTTTATCTTAACGGCTTGTTCTTTTCTTTTTTGACGTGGTGTTAACCCTGCTATAGCTCTAGTGGTCGGCGGGGCTATAAGCAATATGAACTGAACTGATAATTGGGTATATATTAAGTGCATTTTTGGCTCTAGGGAAATGAGATACGCAGAAGCAATTTTAGGCTCGGTTTTGTATGTTTTAGTGTCTTTAGTTATGTTTAAATTTGTATTCAGGTGTTTTTTTGAAATCCCCTGCGCGATAAATTGGACGGAGTGGTCAGCGCCAGGGGCATCTCCTTAGAGTATGTGCGCGAATACATTGATATCTATACTTAATTTTGTGGATTTTTTTCCTGTTGAAGTACTGTATGTGTGTTGAAACAGTTATAGCCCTGATATGGCTTTACGCAGTCGGCTGGGCTTTAAACAACAAGAAGAATAAGAACAAGAATTTGTAGTTCGTTATTTTGCTTTTGATGCATTGTCTGAGAAGAGCTGACAACAAGATCAGACGTGATATATCAGAAACATCAAGATCAGAGAAATGGTGAGAACAGCATCGATCCAACAGAAATTTACGTGGTTGGGTCATCTGACTATTAGACTGCGACCCCGCCACCTGGCTAAACAAGCGTTTTACAAAAAGCGATCTGGATTTCCAGCGAAGAGTTAAACTAATAGCATGAAAGGGACCTTACATCGCAGGGCATTTCTCCACTTAAAGTGTTCCAGCTTACAGCTGAGAGTCATTTGTGATCTCCCTGCCACACTCATGACGTCATGACGGTTATAAGCAGACATACCGACAGGCAGACAGAGAGAGAGAGAGAGAGAGAGAGAGAGAGAGAGAGAGAGAGAGAGAGAGAGAGAGAATGATAGAGAGAGAGATACTTCTCTGTCAAACATCCTCCCTCCTTCTCTCTGTGTGTCTCTCTCTCTCTGTCTCTGTCTCTCTTTAACCCTTTGACTCCCGTACCCTGCATTGTCAAGCATGCTATCAAAGCAAAAACAACCCTTTAGAGTCCTTCACCCTATCCACCAGCTTCCTACAGAAGTTGGTGGATATGGTGAGGGAGTCAAAGGGTTAAGCTTTTTTGCAGTTGGTGGATAGGGTACAGGAATCAAGGGGTTAATTGTCTTTCTTTCTCTATGTCTCTGTCTCTGTGTCTCTCTCTGCCGCTCCCTGTCTGTCAATCTGTCTGTCTGTCAGTCTCTTTCTCTCTCTCTCTCGCTTTTTTCCCTCTCCCTTCATCTTCTAATTCATATCATATCATTGGTGCAAAGCTCTTGAAATTCTTTGGATGTCAGCTGTTTTGTGCTTTCAGCGTGAAATGTCTTGAGTTTGTTCAAGACAGGGCTGCATTTCCACATAAAAGAACTGTACCGTTTGTCCTGCACAAAAAATACAAGGCCCTTAAGATCTTCCACTTCTGTGTCTGTATTTCCACAGCACCTGGGTTCTGAGATCACATATGTGGGCAACAGAGAGTAGGGGTGAGGATCACATGTGTAGAGTAGGGTGGGGATCACATGTGTAGAGTCGGGTGTGGGATCACATGTGTAGAGTAGGGGTGGGGATCACATGTGTAGAGTCGGATTGGGGATCACAGTGTAGAGTAGGGGTGGGAATCATTATGTAGAGTAGGGGTGGGGATGACATATGTAGAGTAGGGGTGGGGATGACATATGTAATAGGTGGGATGACTATGTAGAGTAGGGGTGGGGATGACATATGTAGAGTAGGGGTGGGGATGACATATGTAGATAGGGGTGGGGATGACATATGTAATAGGGGTGGGGATGACATATGTAGATAGGGGTGGGGATGACATATGTAGAGTAGGGGTGGGGATGACATATGTAGAGTAGGGGTGGGGATGACATATGTAAGTAGGGTGGGATGACATATGAGTAGGGGTGGGGATGACATATGTAGAGTAGGGGTGGGGATGACATATGTAGAGTAGGGGTGGGATGACATATGTAGAGTAGGGGTGGGGATGACATATGTAGAGTAGGGGTGGGGATGACATATGAGAGTAGGGGTGGGGATGACATATGGTAAGTAGGGTGGGGATGACAATGTATAGTAGGGGTGGGGATGACATATGTAGAGTAGGGGTGGGGATGACATATGTAGAGTAGGGGTGGGGATGACATATGTAGAGTAGGGGTGGGATGACATATGTAGAGTAGGGGTGGGGATGACATATGTAGAGTAGGGGTGGGATGACATTGTAAGTAGGGGTGGGGATGACATATGTAGAGTAGGGGTGGGGATGACATGTAGAGTAGGGGTGGGATGACATATGTAGATAGGGGTGGGGATGACATATGTAGAAATAGGGGTGGGGATGACATATGTAGAGTAGGGGTGGAGATGACATTTGTAGAGTAGGGGTGGGGATGACATATGTAGATAGGGGTGGGGATGACATATGTAGAGTAGGGGTGGGGATGACATATGTAGAGTAGGGGTGGGGATGACATATGTAGATAGGGGTGGGGATGACATATGTAGAGTAGGGGTGGGGATGACATATGTAGAAGTAGGGGTGGGGATGACATATGTAGAGTAGGGTGGGGATGACATATGTAGAGTAGGGGTGGGATGACATATGTAGAGTAGGGGTGGGGATGACATATGTAGAGTAGGGGTGGGGATGACATATGTAGAGTAGGGGTGGGGATGACATATGTAGATAGGGGTGGGGATGACATATGTAGATAGGGGTGGTGATGACATATGTAGAGTAGGGGTGGGGATGACATATGTAGAATAGGGGTGGGGATGACATATGTAGAATAGGGGTGGGATGACAATGTAGATAGGGGTGGATGACATATGTAGATAGGGGTGGGATGACATATGTAGAGTAGGGGTGGGGATGACATATGTAGAGTAGGGGTGGGGATGACATATGTAGAGTAGGATGGGGATGACATATGTAGATAGGAGTGGGGATGACATATGTAGAGTAGGGGTGGGGATGACATATGTAGAGTAGGGGTGGGGATGACATATGTAGAATAGGGGTGGGGATGACATATGTAGATAGGGGTGGGGATGACATATGTAGAATAGGGTGGGGATGACATATGTAGAGTAGGGGTGGGGATGACATATGTAGAGTAGGGGTGGGGATGACATATGTAGAATAGGGGTGGGATCACATATGTAGAGTAGGGGTGGGGATGACATATGTAGAGTAGGGGTGGGGATGACATATGTAGAAGGGTGGGATGACATATTAGATAGGGTGGGGATGACATATGTAGAATAGGGGTGGGATGACATATGTAGATAGGGGTGGGATGACATATGTAGAATAGGGGTGGGGATGACATATGTAGAGTAGGGGTGGTGATGACATATGTAGAGTAGGGGTGGGGATGACATATGTAGATAGGGGTGGGATCACATATGTAGAGTAGGGGTGGGATGACATATGTAGATAGGGTGGTGGATGACATATGTAGAATAGGGGTGGGATGACATATGTAGAGTAGGGGTGGGGATGACATATGTAGAGTAGGGGTGGGATGACATATGTAGAGTAGGGGTGGGATGACATATGTAGAGTAGAGGTGGGATGACATATGTAGAGTAGGGTGTGATGACATATGTAGAGTAGGAGTGGGATGACATATGTAGAATAGGGGTGGTGATGACATATGTAGAGTAGGGTGGAGATGACATATGTAGAGTAGGGGTGGGGATCACATATGTAGAGTAGGGGTGGGGATCACATATGTAGAATAGGGGTGGGGATCACATGTGTAGAGTAGGGGTGGGGATCACATATGTAGAATAGGGTGTGGGGATCACATGTGTAGAGTAGGGGTGGGGATCACATATGTAGAGTAGGAGTGGGGATCACATGTGTAGAGTAGGGGTGGGGATCACATATGTAGAGTAGGGTGGGATCACATGTGTGAGTAGGGGTGGGGATGACATATGTAGAGTAGGGGTGGGGATGACATTGTAGAGTAGGGGTGGGGATGACATATGTAGAGTAGGGGTGGGGATGACATATGTAGAGTAGGGGTGGGGATGACATATGTAGAGTAGGGGTGGGGATGACATATGTAGAGTAGGGGTGGGGATGACATATGTAGAGTAGGGGTGGGGATGACATATGTAGAGTAGGGGTGGGGATGACATATGTAGAGTAGGGGTGGGGATGACATATGTAGAGTAGGGGTGGGATGACATATGTAGAGTAGGGGTGGGGATGACATATGTAGAGTAGGGGTGGGGATCACATAGTGTAGAGTAGGATGATATATGTAGAGTAGGGGTGGGATCACATGATGTAGAGTAGGGTGGGGATCACATATGTAGATAGGGGTGGGGATCACATGTGTAGTAGGGGTGGGGATGACATATGTAGAGTAGGGGTGGGGATGACATGTGCAGAGTAGAAACTATTTTTTAAACACACTACAATGATTATTTGAACAATGTTAACATAAAATCAATACTGTGAGCGAAGTTTCATATGTTTCCAATCGAAATATTCACACGAGTTGTGTTCATCAGTATCACTGTCCAACTGCTACATTGTGTCACCATTGTAATGTTGTATTAGGAAAACGTCATTCCATAATTGTGCCATTTTGTTTGAAAGAAATGAACCTTTCCCCCCCAAGAGAGGAAAACTAAGTTTATTGATATTTTTCATAATGAAATACTACTTTCAGCGTTTGTGCGCGATGTCTTTTAATGTTTGTTCACGTATGCGGTTTTAGACAATGCTTCCAGCGTATTTTCTCACAGAGGTCCCTGGACAGATAACCATCTTTTGTAGCCTAACTTACTAGTTTGCAACCAATTGAGTTGATGACTGATCAACTTGACTGATCAATGACCGATTAATTGGTTACCTCACTGACTGATTAAGTATCATCTTATAATCGAATATCCGAAGATGTTATTCTGGGAGATTTTTTCCCGAGAACACATTTTAAAGATACTAATCCGTTTTCAAAGTTTTTAAGTCACTTCTTGTTAAGTCATTTCAGTTTAAAAGTACAATGGGATGATACATTTGGGACTAGATTTTTTTCTCTCTTATTTTGACCAATCCACATTACTTTGTCTTTCCAGAACTAAGAATTTTCCAAGACAGCCACCACAGTTTGACAGTTTCATACGCACCTCGGTAATACTTAGTGGCAAAAAGTTAGTAGTCTCCTGAGGGGGAGATGGTCTTTGAAAATCTGAAATCCCTCTTGAAAAAGTTCTGAATTATGAATGCAGCGGAAGACATCCTCTGAAAGAGTTATGTGGAATGGGAACCATCAGACTACTATGACCTAGTTTCCTGCGTGACTAGAGGTTGTCTGTGCTGACATAAAAATGACTTCTTTCTTTTAATGGTCCCTCTGCTGCAGTGAAAATATGTGCTGAAGATGACAGGATTTCAGATGACTGGTGGACCAAGGTGGGTGTGGGGGTGGGATGGTAGTGATGGTGGATGGGGGCGGTAGTGAGGAGGACAGAAAGCGCAGGATTTACACTTTTGCAAGAAAATCAGTGCGAAGCCAACACAAACGTTTTTCTTTGCTGGTCCGACCGTTGTCGAGTCCTTAACAGACTGCTAGTTCCATTCTGGCCAGGAAACTTTTCTTGATGAATCTGCCGGCATTCAGCATCCAGATCACTCATTATCTTTATTTGTTGTTGTTGTATATCTGTTCACATGTGCACTCTATTTGGTGTCAGGTTTAGAACACTTGGTCTTCTATTAGTAATCGTGTAATCCAATACTGTCAGTTTTTGATTGATCCAAATAGATGGGGCTCATCAACAGCCAATGCCTTGCGGCCATATTCCTCCATAGGAAAGGCTTCGGGAGTCAACACCTAGGAAAATTCCGGAGACTTCTTCACCATTGTCGTTATCTCGTCATTCTTCTACGCCCTCTTTTGTTGGTTTTCCCTCTCCTCTTTTTTCATTATCATCATCATCAATCATCATCAGTCATCATCATCATTATCAATTATCAATCATCATCATCATCATCATCATCAATCATCATCATCATCGTCATCGTCATCAGTCGTAATCTTCGTCATCATCGTCGTGATCATCGTCATCATCATCGTCGTCATCATCGTCGTCGTCGTCGTCGTAATCTCGTCGTAATCATCTCATCATCATCGTCGTCGTCCGTCATCATCAGTCATCATCATCATTATCATCATCGTCGTCGTTCGTCATCATCATCATCAATCATCACTGTCGTCTTTTTATTATTATCATTGTTCTACCCATCTCCGTTTGTTTATTTTTCTCCTCTTTCATCTTCATCATAACTGTCATTGTCAGCAATTTCTTCGTCTTATATCCTCTTTTTTTCTTTTCTTCTCGTCTTTCTCCATGTCCCTCTTATCATCCTCCTCCACGTCATCTTCGTCATCTTCTTCCGTCTTCCCTTTCGAATTCCATTATCTCTTTGTTGCCACAGAGAGTCTTGACCTGAGGGCACAATCTGTCATGCTCCTTCAAGTGCTTGCTATGGTCCACACAGCTTCTCCCTGGAGGATCCGCTTGTTTGGAGTGGACGGTAGACATCTCATACTGCGGAAACCTAGACTGTACAGTCTCGGGGGCTCCTTGATTGATCGTTTGTTTGCTTGTTTGTTCCTTTGTTCATTTGAAAGAAGATTTGATATGAAATGGTGATAGGGTGGTAAACATGCATCATATACATGTACACTGTTAATTAATGCCCTGTCGACAATGAAGGTTTTGCAATGGAAAAGCACGAAGTAAATATTTGAGATCTTTGAATCGGAAGGTTTATTCCCCCCCCCCCCCCCCCCAAAAAAAAAAAAAATCATCAAAGACATGAGCCATTACATGTCCAAGATTTGTATGGGTTTGTGGCCAAAATAAATGTGTGACAGTGGGAAGACTATCTAATTTGCAACATACACACATGCAACAAGGTCCTCAGATCTATTGCGTTGTTTTTCAAACATTTCGTAAGAGATAAGAACGGTTAAATGTATCAGGACTTGTCCGATGCTGAAGCCAAATTGAGAACACACACATAATGTGCAAACAATAACAACAACAACAAACAAAAACAAAAACAAACATCACACGCACACACTCACATACAGACTTGCAGAGACACGTACACAACACACAGACGCACAGACACACTCCACTCACGCAAATACACGTACACACAAGCGCATGCACAACACGCAGAAACACAGACGTGTAGGCATACATACACACACACACACACACACACACACCACTACATACACACACAACCACACACACAGACACAGACACACACAACACACACTACGCCCACACACTACGACACACACACACACACGCGCACACAACGTACGCACACACACATACGCACACACACACATACGCACACACACACAACGCACGCACACACACACACACACACACACACACACACAAACTCAAACACACACACTCGGCTCATGCACACACACACTCGCTAATCACCACACACCACACACACACACAACACACACACACACACACACACACACACACACACACCACACACACAACTCACACACACACACACACACACACACACACACACACACACACACACATACAGGATACACTGTCAGAATTTTATCTTAATCAACCTCTGTTAATTTCAGAAAGAGAAACTGGAGAAAAGGAGAGAAAAAATACTATAGTAACAAATACACGAGAGAAAAAAATGAGACCTTAGGCTACATCACAAACAAGCTGTTACAAAATTGAAAAGATTGTTGAGACATTAGCAAGTGAAACAACGGCAACAAAAGAGAAAAGATTAGAAAAGCTGGAAGCTTTTTGTATTGGAGGAGAGCGGACGATCACTGTATATGACATTCGTGCGATATTTGCTATTTGGAGAATAACAACAAAAACAACAACAACAACAACAAAAATGAATGAACGAATGAATGAATAAATAAGCAAACACAAATAAGTAAACACGCAAATAAACAAACAAATAAATAAATAAATAAATAAATAAATAAATAGATAAATAAATAAGTAAATAAATGAATAAATACTATCATTACTACTATCATTATTTGTACTACTTCTACTACTGCTATTGCTACTACTACTACTACTACCGCTGCTGCTGCTGCTCCTGCTACTATTAATACTACTACTACTACTTCTGCTGGTAGCACTTCTGCTGCTACTAGTACTGCTACTGATGCTGCTGCTGCTAGTATTACAGATACTGAGAATAGAAATATAGAAAATAAAAAAAAATGGAGGAGTGGTTTAAAGAAAAGAAACAAGGAAATAGTAGTGAATAAA
>CM060310.1:73585127-73620127 GCA_030674185.1 Monoplex corrugatus | reverse complement strand
GGCATAGCTCCACTGGCCTTGTTTTCACACGCAGAGTTTCTGTGGATTCGAGATTGGTTGGTTAGGAAAATGGAATATTGTAATGCTAGTTAATTTGCAAAGTTTGTTTGTGGGATGTGGGTAAATGGTGTTTATGGAAGGAAGAATAAGTTACAGCTTATTATAATTTAAAAATTCGGTTGTGTGACCTAATACTTCACATTCTAGTTAATGATTTTGTAAACGATAAGTTTGTCGGTGTTCATTGTTGCCTGACATTTTGAAATTAGCCAGTTGTCTTGATAAAGTTAAATACGAAAAAAAGTCACAAGGCCATCGGTATATCAAACTGACAACTTATGAAATCTCTTTTTGTCTGTCTCAGTCTGTTGGCCTATATTTCTTCTCTCTCTCTCTCACTCACTCTCTCACGTTCTCTCTCTCTCTCTCTCCTCCCTCCCATTCTGTATCTTCTACACACCTTCTGTTATTCTTTCTCTGTCTCTCTTCTCTGCTCTCTCTCTCTCTACCACTCACAACACACACACAAAACACACACACAAACCAGAACGCATACTTAAACAGAACACACATGCACACACATACACACATTATAAATCAATTGCCTGGTTAAGTTAAAAAAAAAAACAGCATCGCAGGGAGAATCTATTTCATTGATGGGTTTCCATGAATGGTTCAATGGCAAGATCAATGGAATTCTTCAGCCAGTGTGTTTTTGCGTCAGTTATTTCCATCAGATGAAGTGTGAAAATTTATGACTATACAGGGTCCAGGGCGACTGATTGAAGACACTCAAGTGGAAAAGTCCATTATTGAAAGGGGTGCACAACGCTAGTGACCTTTTGGTTTTACATCCTAAGTCTCCTTCTACCGTTAATAATAGTAATACTAATAAATGGCTTTTATATAGTGCTATTCTCCTACACATAGGTACAGACTCACTGCGCTTTATATTAATTAGTTCAGTTTTCCCAATCAGCTCTATTCCTAGTGGTCAATTATACTAACTCCCACTCCTAGTCCCTCCCACCCCCCAACACACACACTAACACATATGTTGCTGAATCAGAAACATAAAAAGCATGTTTCATTACGGTGTTATTTATCAAAAAGATGAGTTTTGAGGCCCGCCTTGAAATAAGAGAGAGATGATGAACAGCGGAGAGAAAAAGGCAGATCGTTCCAGACAAGTGGGGCCTGGCAACGGAAGGCTCGGTGTCCTATGGTTTTGTATTTTGATTTTGGTTTTGCCAGAAGCTTCTGGTTGCTTGACCTGAGACTGCGTTCAGGCCTGTATGTTTTAAGCACAAAAGAGAGGTAGATAGGCAAGTTACGATCAAAATGCCGATAAGCCAGAGTAGCTAGTTTGTATTCTACTCTTGCTTCCACAGGGAGCCAGTGGAGCTGCTTCAATAGGCTGGTTGCTGAGGTGGTCTTTCGCTTTCTGAATACCAGCCTTGCTGCACTATTTTGCACCCTCTGAAGGCGCATAATAGGACAAGGATGGGAGACCTGCAAGAATTGCATTACAATAGTCCTGTTTTGACAGCTCAAAAGGACACGACAAATCGTTCTGTGTCATTTATAGAAAGATATGACCGAATTGAACTGATTCTCCTGAGATGATAAAAAGCAGACTGGCAGACAGAAGAAATGTGCTTGTCCAAAGACAGTTTCTCATCAAGATGGACACCCAGGTACTTTTCTGGGGATTGAAAAGGCACCGATTCAGAAGAGAGAGTTAGAGGATCAGGCCTTATCTCAGAAAGACGAACATGGTAACCGATGGTAAGAATTTCAGTCTTATTCTCATTTAACTTAAGTCTGTTTTTGTTCATCCATGATTTTATCTCACTGATACGCAGCACAGTTTGCTGAGAAATGTACTGAAAATTAGAAGGGACTGCAGCTGTCTGTAGTTCTGTATCATCAGCAAATTTGTGACAGTCAAAGTGATGTTTCTGAATGATGTACGAGAGTGGCTGAGTGCACAAAGAAATGTCATCAGTTCATCATCATCATCATCATCATCATCATCGTCATCATCATCATCATCATCATCATCATCATCATCTGATGCGCATGGCGTTGGCAATCATGGCACTCCATACGAATCTATCTTTTCTCACTGCAAGATTATCTCCTACCCTTTCCATCCCCATCCACTGTGTACAACTGTTTAATCTTTGTTTGTCCCTTGATCTGGACAGTGCTCTTTCTTTCCGGTTGTGACTAGGTGCTCAATTATCAGTCAACAATTAAGGAAGGTGGAATACTATTATAGTAGTTAATCTCCAGGTGTGTGTGTGTGTGTGTGTGTGTGTGTGTGTGGTGTGTGTGTGTGTGTGTGTGTGTGTGTGTGTGTGTGTGTATGTGTGCATGTATATGTGTCTTTGTGTCTCTATGTATGTATGAGTGTGTGTAGGTGCATGCCAGTTTGTGTGTATGTGTGTGTGCTTGCACGTGCCACTATCAACATCCACACACCAAAACACAAAGACACATAAACAGCAATATATCAGCTTGTCCTGTGGCCTATCTATGCGTCGAACCCACGACCCCTTGCATTACCAACACCACGCTATAACCAACTAAGCTAATGGGGTT
The DNA here is from genome assembly GCA_030674185.1 of Monoplex corrugatus. Taxonomy (NCBI): domain Eukaryota; kingdom Metazoa; phylum Mollusca; class Gastropoda; order Littorinimorpha; family Ranellidae; genus Monoplex; species Monoplex corrugatus. The sequence continues at coordinate 73,617,520 of CM060310.1, read as the reverse complement.
ACACAGGACAACAGCAGCCAACCACCACCACCACCCACCACAACAACAACACAGCAACAACAGCAACACTACATGTGCTCTGCCTAAAGAACAAACCCTTGACACCTAAATCGTCAGCATGGACCATTGCCATGATTCAGTGATTTAATGCAATAGACTGGAAGGTGGTTCAGTTCGAATCCCTGTCAGACCCTTCAAAGATAATAGTGGGATTTTTTCAGCTCAGACTGGCTCCAAGTACTTGCGCGTGCTCCGGGATCTTTGGGAAGATTGGAACCATACGTGACCTCCCACCACGAAATCAGTCTTAACTAGCATTTTGGGTATTTTGAGATATACATATCATTGGAAAGTGTACATTCTGCTGAATATTTTTTGGTATTTGAATAAAGGTTGTACTCAGAAAGATGTAGAAGTTATGTATGTTTAAAGTCATTAAGTTGTTGACGGCCATTTTGAGAAAACGGCTTCTAAAGCTTTTTGTGTGCTCACCTACACATTTTCCTTAAATTTCTTTATTTGGTGGCTTTGACCCAGTTTGTTTCTAATTTTCGCTGTCATTATCTGAAAGGTGCACCAAAGAGCTTTCCGTCAGTATATTACATGAGCGGGTACTGTACAGGTTACGGTTCATAATAAGAGACAAAAAGAGGTACTTTTGGTAAGAAATTGCATTCTTTCAGCTGCGATCAGTGCATTAAAATACCATTTTAAATTGATTAATAATATTTTTTCGAGAAAAAAAATTTCTGCTGGGGATAGATTATAGTCTACAGAAATCAATTTTGAGAAAAAGTCAAAAACCCCAGATAGACCCTCAGTCACCTTTTCAGCTCTTTGTGCTGTTCGACTGACTGCGAGTTAAGACTAAATTGGTGGTGGGAGGTCACATACAGTAAATTCTCATCCACGTCATGGATGCGTCATTAAGAGTGTTGCACAAATCTTCTGACCAACACTGCATGTGATAGTATCTCTCAAGTCTGGTTGATGAAGGACATAGTATGATAGTAAGCAAAGAATACCCCCCTTTGTCATGCAGTCTCAATCCTAGATGGAACTCCACAGAGTCATGAGTATCATCCTCATCGTCATCATCATCATCACATTGAAAAAAATGGTGCCAGCCTCTATTGCGTAGAAAGTGAAAAAAAAGGGTGAGTACAAAGAAAACCTCCTATATGCGATGATCCTAAAATAAAAAATAGAAGAAGAAAAAATGTATTAGCATGGAGCACTGACCAATCTTGTTGTTCCTCGTTTCGTCTTTTTCTCCTTGTTTCGTTCTCATTGTTGTTCTCTGTTTCTTTCTTTTTTTGTTTTGCTGTTCCTTTGTTTTGGTTTTGTTGTTCTTCCTGTGTACAATTATTTTTGTCTGTCTTATACTTCTGTTGCTCGTCTGCTTCATTCATGTTGTTCTTCATCTCTTTTGTTGTTATATTTCCTCTACTTCGGCCTTGCTCTCCTGCGTGTGTTTTGCTCTTGTTGTTGTTCCTCTGATTCATATTTCTTGTTCCTTGCTTTTTTCTTGTTATTGTTCTTCTCCTTCCTTTTTGCCGTTGTTCTTCTGCTTTGTTCTCATTGTTCTAACCACTATTTTGTTCGTGTGCTTTTTTCAGTTATATACTTGTTCCTCTGCTTTGTCTTTCTTGTTCCTTTCCTCACTTTTTTCTCCACTTCGTTTTTTTTTCCTGTTCTTTTTTTCGTTCTTTCCGTCTTACTTCTGCTCCGTAAGTTTTGTTCGTCTGCTTTGTAATCGTTGCTCCTCTGCTTTGGTCTTGTTGTTAGTCTGCTCCTTTCTTGCTGCTGTTCCTATGCATTGTACCTCTGCTTTGTTTCTCTCTGTTTTTTTCTCTATTTCGTTCTTGTTATTCCGCTACTTAGTCCTTATTTTGCTCCCCGTTTTATTGTTGTTATTGTCGCCTCTCTGCTTCGTTTTAGCTTGTGTCTTTCTGCGGGTTCTTGTCGTTACTTTATAGCTTGTTCTTCCTCTAATATTTTCCTTTTGTTATTCTACTGCTGTGTTCTTATTCCTGTTCTTCACATTTGATTTGTTGCAATTCGTTTGTGTTGTTCTTCTTGTTTCTCTGCTGCACACGTGTTGTTTTTTGTTTTTATTCTTGTTGTACACCTTCGTTTTTGTCATTGTTCCTCTGTTGCATACTTGCTGTCCTTTGCCTGCTTTGTTCTTGACATTCCTCGCCTGCTCAAGCTGTGTTGTTGTTCTTCCTGTGTTTTGTTCCTGTCGTCTTTCCTCCATTTTGTTTTGTTGTTCTGCTGCTTCGTTTTTTTTTTTGTTCCTCTCATTTGTTCTTGTTGTTTTTCCTCTGTTTCTTTCTTGTTCTTGTTTCTCTGCTTCGTTTTTGTTGTTGTTTTTTCTGTTTTTCAGAGTTGTTCTCGTCATTCTCGTGCTTTGTCCTTGCTCTCAGGATCTGGCCAGCTGATAGGTTTATGTGCAGGCTTAAGGCTTGTGCTGGGATCATTCTGGATCGTCTCCATCACATGGCACCTGGGATGTTAGTGCATATGGAATTCATTCCGAGCGCGGATACGTCATCTTGAAAAAAAATGAAACTGAAACTTTGTCTTTGCTGCTCCGCTGCTTCAGTCTTGTTCTTGTCCCTCTGCTCTGTTCTTCGTGTTCCTCTGCTCTGTTCCTGTTGTTCCTTTTCTTTGTTGTTGTTGTTGTTGTTCTTCTTCTTCTCCTTCTCCTTTGTTCTTGTTCTTCCTTTAGTTTGACTTTGTTTTTGTCAGCTTGGTTTGTTCGTGCTGTTTCTCTGCTCTGCTGATGTTCCTATACTTAACTCCTGTTGCTCCACTACTTCGTATTGTTGCTCCTCTGTTTGCTGCTTGTTGTTTTTCTTCTGTTTATGTTTCTTGTTATTCTACTTTCGCTTTTGTTTGTTGATCCTCTGCTTCGTTCTGGTTGCTCTTTCTTTGCTTTGTTATGTTTGTTCCTCGTTTCCGTTGTTCTTGTTGATTTTACACCACTACATTCTCATTGTACCACTCCTTCGTTTTTGTTGTTCCTCCATTTCGTTTTGTTGCCACCTCTCTTCTTCGTTCTTGATGGTATTTCTCTGTTTTGTTCTTGTTGATATTCCTTGTTCCGTGCTTGTTCTTCTGCTTCCTACCTGTTCCTTTTTCTGCTTCGTTCTTCTTATTCTTCTGTTTCATTCTTATTGTTCCTCTGCTTCGCTCTTTGTGTTGTTATTTTGTTTGGTTCCTGTTTTTATTACTCTGATTCGTACTGCTCTTTCCTCTGCTTTGTTCTTGTTTTCTCTTTGTTTTCTTGTTCCTCTAGTTCGTTTTTGCTATTGTTTTTCTGTTTCGTTGCTGTTGTTGTTGTTGTTGATGTTGTTACTCTGCTTTCGTCTTGTTATTGTCCTTCTGTTTCTTCTTGTTGTTGTTGTTTTGTTGATGTTGTTACTCTGCTTTCGTCTTGTTATTGTCCTTCTGTTTCGTTCTTGTTGTTGTTGTTGTTGATGTGTCACTCTGCTTTCGTCTTGTTATTGTCCTTCTGTTTCGTCTTGTTGTTGTTGTTGTTGATGTTGTTACTCTGCTTTCGTCTTGTTATTGTCCTTCTGTTTCGTTCTTGTTGTTGTTGTTGTTGATGTTGTTACTCTGCTTTCGTCTTGTTATTGTCCTTCTGTTTCGTTCTTGTTGTTGTTGTTGTTGTGTTGTTACTCTGCTTTCGTCTTGTTATTGTCCTTCTGTTTCGTTCTTGTTGTTGTTGTTGTTGTGTTGTCACTCTGCTTTCGTCTTGTTATTGTCCTTCTGTTTCGTTCTTGTTGTTGTTGTTGTTGATGTTGTTTTCTGCTTTCGTCTTGTTATTGACCTTCTGTTTCGTTCTTGTTGTTGTTCATCTTTTTTTATTTTGTGTTTGGTCTGCTTTTCTCTTTTCTTCCTCGACTCTGTTCTTCTTTGTTCAGTGCTTCGTATTTGTTGTTTTCTCCTGTTTCATTTTCTGTGTTTCATTGCTCCATACATTGTTTCTCTGCTTTGCTGTTGTATTCCTGTACTTCCTTCATGTTGATCCTCTCCTTCATTTATGTTGTTGTCACTCTACTGCATTTGAGTCATTTTCTGCTTTGTTTTCTTGTTGTTTCTCTGATTCAAACTTGTCGTTCTTCTCGTTTGTCATTGGTTTTGTATTTTTCATTTTGCTCTTGTTGTTCTTTGTCTACCTTTGTTTTTGTTGTGCTTTCTATTCTTTGTTCTTGTTTTGTTTTTCCCTTGCTGCATTTCTGTTTTCCTTCTTTTTGTTTTTGTTGTTCTTGTTTTTCGTCTTTGTTGTAAGCTTGCCTTCTTGTTGAACTCCTCTGTTTCGTTAACGCTAAAGAATCTCTGCTCCATTCTTGTTGCTGTTTCAATGCTTCGTTTTTCATGTTGTTCCACCGCTTCCTATTGTTTTCTTTTGTTTTGCAGTTATTGTCTGGTTGTTCCTCTTTTTCATTCGTTTCGTTGTTTTTCCTCTGTTTCTTACTTGTTGTTTTTCTGTTTTGGTTTCATTGTTCCTCTGTTCGTTTTTATTGTTGTACCTCTGCTTCGATTTTGTTGCTGTTTCTTTGCTTCGTATTTATTATTTGTCTGCTTTGTTCCTATCGCCTCTCGGCTGCATTCCTGTTTGTTGTACCTCTGCTTCGGTCTTGTTACTCCTCTTTAGCTACGATGTCGTTACTACTCTGGGTTTTTTTTTCTCACTGTATCTCTGCTACACTCTTGTTGTTATTCCCCTGGTATGTTCTTGTTATTTTTCATCTGATTGATTTTTGTTCCTCTGTATCGTCCATGCTGTTGTTCCTCTACTTCGTTTTCATAGATGTCCGTCTGATTTGTTCTTATTGACATTCCTTCGCTTTGTTCTTGTTTTTCCTCAGGTTTGTTATTTTCACTACTCTACTGCGTGTGTGCAGCTCCTCTGCTTTGTTCATGTTCTTGTTCCTTTTTGTTCTTATTGTTGTTCATTTGCTTCGTTCATATAGCTCTTCAGCTTTGCTCTTGTTCGTTTATTTTGTTCTTGTTAATCCTCAGCTTTATCTTTCATATTAACTCTGTGGTTCATTTTTCTCTGCTGTCGTTGTTCCTTGTCTTTTCTCTGTTGTCGTTGTTCCTTGTCTTTTCTCTGCTGTCGTTGTTCCTTGTCTTTTCTCTGCTGTTGTTGTTCCTTGTCTTTTCTCTGCTGTCGTTGTTCCTTGTCTTTTCTCTGCTGTCGTTGTTCCTTGTCTTTTCTCTGCTGTCGTTGTTCCTTGTCTTTTCTCTGCTGTCGTTGTTCCTTGTCTTTTCTCTGTTGTCGTTGTTCCTTGTCTTTTCTCTGTTGTCGTTGTTCCTTGTCTTTTCTCTGTTGTCGTTGTTCCTTGTCTTTTCTCTGCTGTTGTTGTTCCTTGTCTTTTCTCTGCTGTTGTTGTTCCTTGTCTTTTCTCTGCTGTTGTTGTTCCTTGTCTTTTCTCTGTTGTCGTTGTTCCTTGTCTTTTCTCTGTTGTCGTTGCTATCCTCATTGGCACCCGTCAGAAACTTTCCCAGCTGCCTCCTCTTTCTCTCCCATTATGTAACACATCAGTCCCAATTTCTGATTCAGCTAAAAACCTTGGTGTCTGCATTGACTCTACCCTGTCCATGAACAACTTTGTTTCTCAAACTGCCAGATCTTGCTACTATCATCTCCATCGTATAAGCCTGATCAGGAAGTATCTCTCTGTCGAAACAACTGCAAAACTCGTTCTCTCCTTCATAATGTCTCGCATCGACTATTGCAATTCACTCCTGTCTGGTCTTCCTGCCTCCACCATTCACATCCTACAGCGCATTCAAAACAATGCTGTACGCCTTGTACTCAAAAAGAAAAAAGCTGACCACATATCTCCTCTCCTGGCACAACTTCACTGGCTCCCTGTATCAAAGCGCATACAGTACAAACTAGACACCATGTGCTACAAAAGCCTCAATAACGCAGCCCCCGATTACCTGTCAAGCCTACTTGAGATCTATGTTCCCTCACGTACCCTCCGCTCTGCCTCCAATCCTCTGACTTTTCGCTTTCCACGCACTAAGCTCAATACCTATGGTCCACGAGCCTTCTTTGTTTCTGGTCCACTCTCCTGGAACAAACTTCCTCTCTCAGTCCGTCAGCAACCTACTTTTGCCTCCTTCAAGTCCGCTCTCAAAACTCACCTTTTCTCCTCTGCATAAAATCCTAACCTCACTCAACCCCCCTCTGCAGCCTGTCTCCGCTCGGAGGGGAATCACTTTGTTTTAATATATAATTGTATATGATGTGCTCTCTGTGGTTTTCCATTGGTTTTATTCTTGCTTTTATTGCTTTTATTCTTTTCTCCCCATTTGTGGCCATGCATGTGTGTGTGTGTGTGTGTGTGTGTTGTGTGTGTGTGTGTGTGTGTGTGTGTGTGTGTGTGTGTGTGTGTGTGTGTGTGTGTGTGTGTGTGCGTGCGTGCGTGCGTGTGTGCGTGTGTGTCTTTTCGGCGCTTGGATTTGATTTTGTCGAGATTTGCGCTATATAAATATTGTAATTATTATGTATGCATGTGCGTACGTATGTATGTATGTATGTATGTATGTATACGCTTAGATTTATGTATGTATGTATGTATGCATGTATACGCTCAGCTTAGATTTATGTATGTAAGTATGTAAGCATGTATGTATGCATGTATACGCTCATATGTATGTAGGTATGTATGCATGTATACGCTCGTTGCATGCGCATGCGTATACGTGCACACTCTCTCTCACACACACACACACACACACACACACACACACACACACACACACACACACACACACACATACACATACACATACACACACACGCGCGCGCGTGCGCGCGCGGTAAACATACACACATACAGCCCTGAGCAATCTTTTCAAGCCTGATCGTTCTAATGTTATGATTGCTTTTCTATTGTCCTATAATTTTTTATTTTTTTTTAATGTTAATTAATATGTTAAACTGTCTTTATGATTTCGTAGAATCTTCCACCCCATAGACACCTTTTTTTCTTTTTTTTTTTTTTTTTTACGTCTAAAAGCACATATGTGAACAGACGTTAAAAGAAATAACGAACGAACGCTCAGCGCTTAGATTTGATATTGTCAAGATTTTGCGCTATATAAATAAAATATATTATTATTATTATTATTGTCTTTTCTCTGTTGTCGTTGTTCCTTGTCTTTTCTCTGTTGTCGTTGTTCCTTGTCTTTTCTCTGCTGTTGTTGTTCCTTGTCTTTTCTCTGTTGTCGTTGTTCCTTGTCTTTTCTCTGCTGTTGTTGTTCCTTGTCTTTTCTCTGTTGTCGTTGTTCCTTGTCTTTTCTCTGCTGTCGTTGTTCCTTGTCTTTTCTCTGTTGTCGTTGTTCCTTGTCTTTTCTCTGCTGTCGTTGTTCCTTGTCTTTTCTCTGTTGTCGTTGTTCCTTGTCTTTTCTCTGTTGTCGTTGTTCCTTGTCTTTTCTCTGTTGTCGTTGTTCCTTGTCTTTTCTCTGTTGTCGTTGTTCCTTGTCTTTTCTCTGTTGTCGTTGTTCCTTGTCTTTTCTCTGCTGTTGTTGTTCCTTGTCTTTTCTCTGTTGTCGTTGTTCCTTGTCTTTTCTCTGTTGTCGTTGTTCCTTGTCTTTTCTCTTGTTCCTTGTCTTTTCTCTTGTTCCTTGTCTTTTCTCTGCTGTCGTTGTTCCTTGTCTTTTCTCTGCTGTCGTTGTTCCTTGTCTTTTCTCTTGTTCCTTGTCTTTTCTCTGCTGTCATTGTTCCTTGTCTTTTCTCTTGTTCCTTGTCTTTTCTCTTGTTCCTTGTCTTTTCTCTGCTGTCGTTGTTCCTTGTCTTTTCTCTGATGTCGTTGTTCCTTGTCTTTTCTCTGCTGTCGTTGTTCCTTGTCTTTTCTCTGCTGTCGTTGTTCCTTGTCTTTTCTCTGATGTTGTTGTTCCTTGTCTTTTCTCTGATGTCGTTGTTCCTTGTCTTTTCTCTGCTGTCATTGTTCCTTGTCTTTTCTCTGATGTCGTTGTTCCTTGTCTTTTACCTGCTGTTGTTGTTCCTTGTCTTTTCTCTGATGTTGTTGTTCCTTGTCTTTTCTCTGATGTCGTTGTTCCTTGTCTTTTCTCTGCTGTCATTGTTCCTTGTCTTTTCTCTGATGTCGTTGTTCCTTGTCTTTTCTCTGCTGTCATTGTTCCTTGTCTTTTCTCTGCTGTCGTTGTTCCTTGTCTTTTCTCTGCTGTTGTTGTTCCTTGTCGTCGTTCTTTTTCTTCCTTTGCTTTGTTCTTGGTGTTGTTTATCTGCTTTTATTTCTTTTTGTTACTCTGCTATGGACTTCTTCCTCTTCCTCTGTTTATTCTGGTTGTTTGTCTGCTACATATTTGTTGTTCTTGCACATAAATGTTGTTTTTTTCCTGCTTTGTTGTTGAACCTTCTGTACTTTGTCTTTGCCCTCATGGTTCTGTTTTGTTCTTGTTGTTCTTCCTTTGTGTAATATTTCTTGTCTTCTGCTTTGTTCGTATTCTTGTTACTGTTTCTTTCTTGTTATTCTTCTCCTTTGTTATCGTCGTTCTTCAGCATCGTCCTTCTTGTTTGTCTCCGTTGTTATGTTTTTTTTTATATTTTGTTTGTGTTACTGTCTTGTTGTTGCTCTTGTTCCTCCACTTTATATTGGTTGTTCCTTTGTTTCGTACATGTTGTTCCTCTTGTTTGGTCTTGTGGTTTTTCTGTTTTGTAGTCATTGTTCTTCCTTTGCTGTTAAACTGCTTCGTTTCGTTTCGTTCTTAGTTTTCCATTGTTTTGTTCTCGTTGTTGCTGCTTTGATTAGCTTTTATAATAATAATTACAATATTTATATAGCGCAAAATCTCGACAAAATCAAATCTAAGCGCTGAAACAGACACACACGCACGCTCTCACGCACGCACGCACGCACACGCACACACACACACACACACATACACACACACACACACACACACACACACACACACACACACACACACACACACACGCATGGCTATAAATGGGGAGAAAGAATAAAAGCAATAAAAGCAAGAATAAAAGCAATGGAAAATTATAGAGAGCATATCATATACAATTATATATTATAACAAAGTGTTCCCCTCCGAGCGGAGACAGGCTGCAGAGGGGGTTGAGTGAGTTTAGGATTTTATGCAGAGGAGAAAAGGTGAGTTTTGAGAGCGGACTTGAAGGAGACAAAAGTAGGTTGCTGACGGACTGAGAGAGGAAGTTTGTTCCAGGAGAGTGGACCAGAAACAGAGAAGGCTCGTGGACCATAGGTATTGAGCTTAGTGCGTGGAAAGCGAAAAGTCAGAGGATCGGAGGCAGAGCGGAGGATACGTGAGGTAACATAGATCTCAAGTAGGCTTGACAGGTAATCGGGGGGCTGCGTTATTGAGGCTTTTGTAGCACATGGTGTCTAGTTTGTACTGTATGCGCTTTGATACAGGGAGCCAGTGAAGTTGTGCCAGGAGAGGAGATATGTGGTCAGCTTTTTTCTTTTTGAGTACAAGGCGTTTTGTTATTTTCCCTCTGATTCATGCTTGTTGACCTTATGCTTCGTTATTATCGTTCACCTGCCTCGATGCTGTTGTTTCTTGGCTTCTTTTCCTTGTTGCTTGTCTGCTTCCTTCTAATTACTGCTATCCGGCTTCGTTCTTGTTATTTTTCAGCTTCGTTTTTCCTGTTCCTCTGTTTCGTACTTTTTGTTGTTCTGATATTTTTACAATAGTTGTTTCTTTACGTAATTCTTACAATGTACTTTTCCTCTGTGTCGTTTTTGTTGTTGTTCCTCTGCCTCATTGTTGTTCCTCTTTACTGTACTTGTTATTCCTCAGCTTCGTACATGTTTCTTTATTTCATTGTGGTTCCTCTGGTTTGTTCTTGTAGTTGTTCCTTTTCTTTGTTCTTCTTGTTCCTTTGCTTCAGTTGTTTTGCTGTTCCCTTGGCCTTGCTTTGTTCATGTTGTTCTTCTGTTTTGTTGTAATTGTTGTCCCTTTGTTTCGTTTTTGTTGCTGTACTTATTCTTTGTTCGTATTGTTGGTCTACTTTGCTCTTCTTTGTCCTGTATTTTGTTCTTGTTTGTTCTCTGCTTTGTATTTGTTGTTGTTCCTCTGCTTCATTATTGGTATTCCTCGCCTTTGAGCATGTTGTTTTTTCTGTTTCATTCTTGTTGTTCCACTGCTGTCTACATGTTGATTTTCTGCTTTGCTGAAAATCTTTCTGTACCTTGTTCTTGCTGATCCTCTGGTTTTGTTTGTTCGTTTTTTTTTTTTTGGCTGTCCCATCATTACAGTCGTGCTATTCCTATGCTTTGTACTTTGTGTTGTTCGTCTGCTTGTACTTGTTGTTCCTGTACTTTGTTCATGTAATTGTTTCTCTGTTTCATTCTGGTTGTTTTTTCTGTGATGTTTTTTTGTTCTTCCTTTTCTGTGTTGTTTTTTTCTCTCAGCTGCATTCTTGCTTTTTCTACGTATCATTTTTGGTGTTCCGCTTTTTTGTTTTTGTTGTCGTTCCTCGCCTTGCTGCTGCTTTGTTTTCGCTGTTGTATCTCTTCTCTGTTCTTGTTGCAGTTTCGCTGCTCCGTTTTTGTTGTTCCGACTGTTTTCGTTTATATCTTAGCTCCGTACCGGTTGTTCCCCTAATTCGTTATTTTTGTGATTTCTCTGTTTCATTCTTCTGCCCTTCTTTGTTCTGGTTGTTTCTCTGCTCATTTTCCCCTGATTTGTTCTTCTTGTTGTCTTTTTACTTCGTTTTGTGTTGTTTCTCTTTTTTGTTCTTCTTGTTGTCTTGCTTTACTTTTGTTGTTCCTCTTCTTTATTCTTATCGGTTCTCTGCTTCATGCTTATTGTTCATTTATGTCCTTGTCATTGTTACTTTTTTGGCTTTGTTGCTGTTTTTTCTCTTCTTTTATACTGTTTCTCTGTTTGTTTTTGGTGTTCTTCTTCTTTGTCCTTGTTTCTTTGCTTTGTTCTTGTTTCTTTGCTTTTGTTCTTGTTTCTTTGCTTTGTCCTTGTTTCTTTGCTTTGTCCTTGTTTCTTTGCTTTGTTCTTGTTTCTTTGCTTTGTTCTGTGTTTCTTTGCTTTGTCCTTGTTTCTTTGCTTTGTCCTTGTTTTCTTTGCTTTTTCTTGTTTCTTTGCTTGTTCTTGTTCTTTTCCTCTTTCGTTCGTGGTATTCATCTGCATCACTCGTCGTAGATCTTCTTTTTATTTTTGTAGTTGTTCCTCTGCTTTGTTGTTATTGTTGTTGTTATTTCTCCCTGTTTTGTTCCTGGTGTTTTTACTCCGCATCGTTCATGATGTGACTGCTTTGTTCTGAATGTTTTTCTTCTTCATTTTTGTTGTTCCTCTGCTTTAAATTTGTTGCAGTTCCTGTGCTATGTTGTTATTGTTCCTGTGCTTCAGCGTTGTTCTTCTGACTCTGCCTCATGCGTGTTCCTCTCCTTCACAATTGTTTTTATTTTCTGCTTCGTTCATATCGTTAATCTGCTTCGTCCTTGTTCTTGTTCGTCTGATTTGTTCTTGATGCCATCTCTCTGTTTCGCCCTTGCTGATGTTCTCCTGTTTCGTACTTATTTCTCTGCTCCGATCTCAATGTTCCTCTCTTTTGTTTTTATTGTTGTTCGTCAACTCCATTCTTGCTGCTGTATCTTTGATATCTTTTTGTTACCCGTCTTCTTTTCTTATCTTCCCTCTAACTCATTCTTGTTGTCATTCCTCCTCTTCGTTGTTGTTGGTGCTCCTCTGCTATGTTTTCATTGTTATTCTGCTGTTTTCCGGCTGTTCCTCTCCTTCACTTTTTTTCACTGTTTTATATTTGTTTTTATTGTTGTTCCGCTGCTTTTTTCTGTTTGCTGTTACTCTGTTTTCTTGTTGTTGTTGTCAATCCACTTTGTTTTTGTTGCTTTTCTGCTTCAAACATGCTGTTGTTCGTCTGCTTTGTTCTTGTTGTTCTTCTGTTTTTCTTGTTGTTGTTGTTGTTGTTGTTAATCTTCTTCGGTCTAGTTATTAATATGCTTTATTGTTTTTTTCTTTCTCTTTTTTTCTTGTTGTTCTTTTTGTTGCTATGCTCGGGTTTGTTCTTGTTGTTGTTCTTCTGCTCGCTTTTGATATTCCTCTGCTTCGTTCTTGTTGTTCCCTTCCTTCTTTCTAGTTGTTCCTATAATCTGTTCTGGTTTTTGTTTCTCTCGTTTGTTCTTTTTGTTCTTCAGCCTCATTCTTTTTGTTATACCGCTGTTTCGTTCCTTTGACACTCTGCTTCATTCTTCTTGTTGTTATTTGTTTTTGCTGTTCCTCTGCTTCGTTCTTCATGTTATTCGTCTCCTGTTTTCCTTATTGTTTCTTTGTTTTGTTTTAGTTGTTTCTCTGCTTCGTTCTTCTTGTTGTTCCGCTGTTTTGTCCATATTCCTCGTCTACGTTTTTTAATTGTTTGTTTTGATTTCTCTGTTTCGTTCTTTTTGCATCGTTCCCTTTGTTACTCTGCGTCCCTCTCATTATCTGCTTTATTCCTGTTGGGTTTTTTTTTTGGCTTTGTTTTCGTTGTTCTTCTGCTTCGTTTTTGTTGTTTCTTTGCTTATTTTTTGTTGTTTTTCGTCTACTCCATTCTTTCTGATGTTTCTTTCCTTCACTTTTTATTGTTATTCTTCTTATTCATTTTTGTTGTTGTTCTTCTTCTTTTTCTTTGTTCTTGTTGTTCTTCTTTTGTCTGGCTTTTGTTCCTGAAATTCGTTCTTGTTGTTCTTTGCATTGTTCTTGTTATTATTCCTCTTCTTCGTTCCTGTTGCTTTTCCTCTGCTGCATTCTGTTTGATTCTCTGCTTCGGTGTTGTTGTTGTTGTTGTTGCACCGTTTTGTTCTTGTTGTTTTTGTTCATCTGCTTCGTTTTTGTTCTTATTCCTTTGCTTCGTACTTGTTGTTTATCCGCTTCATTACATTATTGTTGTCCCTTGGCGTCTTTTTTATTCCTCTGCTAAGGACTTGTTGTTGTTGCTCTGCTTCCTTTTTCTTTTTTTATGCTTTGTATTTGTAATTCCTCTACTCTGCTTATTTGATGTTTCCCCATTTCGTTCTTGTTTCTTTGGTTGATTTTTGTTGTTCTACTGCTTTGTTCTTGTTGAAGTTCCTCTGCTTCGTTTTTTTCCTTTTGTTTTGTTTTGTTTCATTGGTTTGTTCTTTATTTTGTTCATCTACTTTGTTTTTGTTGTTTTTCCTTTGTTCTATTCTTCTTGTCGTGTGCTTTGTTGTAGTTGTTTGTTTCCCTTTTTTGTTGTTGCGTTTTTGTTGTTACGCTGTGTTCTTCATCCTGATGTTTCTCTTATTTTCTTTTGTTGCTTCTGCTTGATTTTATTATTGTTTCCTTCGTTCTTGTTTTTGTTCTGCTTTGTATGTGTTCTTTTTGTTCCTCTGTATCGCTCTTGCTGTTTCTTTGAATTCTTGTTGCTGCTCTTCTGTTTCGTTCTGGTTGTTGTTCCTCTGCTTCATTTTTTGTTGTTGTTTTATCCTACCTGCCTTTTTTTGTTTCTCTGCATCGTTTTCTTGTTGTTTCTCTGCTTCGTTCTCGTTGTTCCTCTGCGTATTCTTTTTGTTTTTGCTTTGTGCTATTCTGGTATTTTATTCCTCTGGTTATTCTTGTTGCTACTTTGCTTAATTCGTGTTGCTATTTGTTTGCTTCATTGTTGTTCTGGTTTCTCTAGTCTATCTTTTTTGTTGTTTCTTTTCTTCCTCTTCTTCGTTGTCCATGTTCTTTCGTTTCATTGTTGTTGTTGTTGTGGTGTTTCGTTTTTTGTTGTTGTATTTCTGCTTCGTACTTCTTGTTCCTCTTCTTTGTTGCTGCTGTTGTTGTTCCTCTGCTTCATTCTTGTTCCTCTTCTTCTTCGTTGTTGTTGTTGTACTTCTGCTTCGTGATTCTTGTTTATCTTCTCCGTTCTAGTAGTTCCTCTGCTTCATTCTTCTCGTTCCTCTTCTTACATTGTTTAGTTCCTCTGCTTCGTTCTTCTTGTTCCTCTTCTTCTTCCTCGTTGTAGTTCCTTTGCTTCGTTCTTCTTGTTCCTCTTCTTCTTCGTTATTGTTGTTGTTCTTCTGCTTTGCACTTCTTGTTACTCTTTTCTTCGTTGTTGTTGTTGTTCCTCTGCTTCATTCTTCTTGTTCCTCTTCTTCTTCGTTGTTGTTTTGTTTCTCTGCTTCGTACTTCTTGTTCCTCTACTTCTTCGTTATTGTTGTTGTTCCTCTGCTTCGTACTTCTTGTTCCTCTTCTTCATTGTTGCTGTAGTTGTTCCTCTGCTTCGTTCTTCTTGTTCCTCTTCTTCTTCTTCGTTGTTGTTGTTGTTCCTCTGCTTCGCTCTCCTTGTTCCTCTTCTTCTTTTTCGTTGTAGTTGTTCCTCTGCTTCGTACTTCTTGTTCCTCTTCTTCTTCCTTCTAATAGTTCCTCTGCTTCGTACTCCTTGTTCTTTTTCTTCGTTCTTGTAGTTCTTCTGCTTCATTCTTTTTGTTCCTTTTCTTCTTCGTTGTTGTTCCTCTGCTTCGTACTTCTTGTTCCTCTTCTTCTTCGTTCTTGTCGTTCCTCTGCTTCGTTCTTCTTTTTCCTCTTCTTCTTCGTTCTTGTCGTTCCTCTGCTTCGTTCTTCTTTTTCCTCTTCTTCTTCGTTCTTGTCGTTCCTCTGCTTCGAACTTTGTGTTCTTCTTCTTCTTCGTTGCTGTTGTTGTTCCTCTCCTTCGCTCTTCTTGTTCTTCTTCTTCTTCGTTGTTGTTGTTATTCCTCTGCTTCGTGCTTCTTGTTCTTCTTCATTGTTGTAGTTCCTCTGCTTCGTTCTTCTCGTTCCTTTTCTTCGTTATTGTTGTTGTTCCTCTACTTCGTTTTTCTTGTTCCTTTTCTTTGTTGTTGTTATGTGTATGTGTGGAAATGGGCGACATCATTGCCGTTGTCGAGATCCAAGGAGCGTTCTCCTTGCCAGATCCACCGCCTTCACGGGATACTTGGTGAGGCACTCCAGCCTCCTGCCGTCCTCCCGGAATAATTGCCACCGCATGTACTTGGTTGCGAGGCATCTTTGGATCCAACGTGCCAGATCTTGTTTCTCCTCGTTGCACAGCGGACACATTGGATCCGTTGTTGAGTCGATCCTATCCTTAGAGGCCTGCAGCAGAGGATGGTGACCCAACCTCAGCTTTGCTAGTAGGTCTGATCTCTGCAGGACTTCATTTCCGCGTCTCTCTGCATAGAGAATGCTCCGTACACCTCACTCGTTCTCGCATGCTGTATCGCAGGGTCCTTTCTTATATCAATATCTGGGCGCACGCGCTACTGTAGGATATTGGTCTGCCTGGGCCCGGGGATGTTGTTGCCTGCTTTGCAGCCTCGTCAGCAAGGTCGTTCCCGGGGATGTTGCTGTGGCCTGAAACCCACTGTATCGTCAGTAGAAAACGGAGGTTTCGGAGACGAAGGTGTAGAGTATCGAGACACGGGGAGGAACCAAGGAGGGCTTCACACAGCGACTGACTATCAGTGAATACTGCGACTGTCAGTCTCGTAGCATTCGTCAACAGCCCAATTAATCGTTATTTCCAAACCCGAGTGTCTTCCTCGTAAGAGCACGTCTACTTGGCTGCCCTCTTTCTGAGTGTATGGACAATTGTAGGAGAAGATGGGTCCCCTGTAGTGACGATAGCCCCAGCGCCACCATCTATTGTCTCCGATGTATAAATGTTGTTGCGCGCACCCATTGCTCTTGCACGTTCCAGTGCGGTGGTGAGGTTGCGTTCGCTAGCGTCATATCTGCCACTTATGTCAGGGAGTCGTGGGAAAATCCTGATCTATCCCACCCCTTTTTCCCACGGTCTGGTATCGAAATAGGTGAGAGGCTTCCTATCATGGTCGAACAGCTGGGAGTTGCTGTTCGTGAGTTCAGTCGCTCTCTTTCTCCAGCCCCAGCGCTTCAGCCGCTGTGTTGAAGAATCTGGTGCCGCAAGGTATCTGGGGTGGTTAGGGGATAGACGAAGGGCTTTTCTCTCGGGCAGAGGCAGATGGCATTGATGGTAGACGGATGCTTGGAATGTCGAATTCGGCTCGCAGAGCTTCCAGCGGTGAAAATCTTGCCTGTCCAGTTATCATTCTCAGGCATTTGTTCTGTGCCACCTCCAACTTGTTGATCAGCGTATTGGATAGCCCGGGTTGGGAGTCGCTACTAACGATGTTGAGGACGCTCTGAACGTGGGCGAGGTAGACCTTCCTGAGGTCCTGCTTCCTCCAGCCCCAATCGGAGTGTGCTACTGCGCCGAGCATCCTCATTTTTCCCGGGCCTTCGCTGTCACAAGCTCGACCTGTCTGCTGAACGAAAGCCGTCGGTCGAGGGTAACCCCTAGAAGTCTGGCGTGGGGCTCGTACTTTATGGGTGCGATGTTGACTGTTATCTTCGGTACCCATCCAGCGTCGAGTGACAATTTCGCCAAGAATGTCGACTCGCTTTTCGAGCCATTCAGGTTGAGTTTCCAATGCTGGCTTCCATTCCATGACTACCTCCACCGCATTCTGGGCGAGTCGTTCTGAATAATCAAGCTTTGGTGCACATGCGAGGATTGAGACGTCATCAGCCTACATCGAGATTGTTATATTATCTGGCAGAAGCTTTGCCAACTCATCTATGTAAAAGAGAAAGAGTATCAGGGCCAGCACGGATCCTTGGGGTAGGCTTGACTCATCTTCATGCTTTTGCTAAGGACACCATTGAAGCGGACCTTGGCTTGACGTTGCGGAGAAAATCGTTCAGCCATTGGACGTATTCGTCAGGCACGCCTTTGTCGAGGAGGGTATGAAAAAGGCGCTCCCGCCACACTGTGTCGGACGCCTTTGAGAAGTCAAGTAGGACAAGCACGGATTTTGCTCGGGTTTCTTTTGGAAACCATCGTCGATCTTCTGTGTGATTCTCAGTATTTGGTCTTCTACTCCCCTGCCCTTCCGAAACCTGGCCTGTAGCTTCGAAAACCAGTCTTTCCGCTTGGCTATTCGTACAGGCGTTCAGACATCATCCTCTCCATGACGCAGGAGGTGAGGCTTATTGGTCGAACGATGCGAGATCTGATGCATGTTTCCTGGATTTAAGAAGGGGGATGATAATGGCGTCCTTCCACATTTGTGGCACGTCTGCAGAGCGGAAGGACATGTTGAACATGAAGAGTAGCTTCTCTAGGGCTGTGGGACCCAGGTTCTTCAGGAAAGATGAAGGAATGTTGTCAGAGCCAGGTGACTCACGTGGCTTCATTTTTGGAATGGCGCTCTTATGCTCAGCGATTGTGAAATCAGCCTGAGCCTCTCCTGGGGATTTTCTTAGATTCTTCAGCCTCTTTTATGTAGGGATTTATTGACTGCTCTATCTTCCTGTGACATATCCAGGCTGCTCACCGCTGAGTAGTGAGTGACGAATATGTCAGCCTTGCACTTGTTTGAGGTTGGTGTTGTTGTTGTTCCTCTGCTTCGCACTTGTTCCTCTTTTACTTCGTGGTTGTTGTTGGTTCTTATCCCTCTGCTTCGTACCTCTTGTTCGTCTTCTTCGTTGTTGTTGTTGCTCCTCTCTTCGTACTTGTTCCTCTTCTTCTTTCTTGTTGTTATTCCTCCGCTTCGTTCTTGATGTTCCTCTGTTTTGTATTGTTGTCTTTTTTTTGTGCTTCGTACTTGTTGTTCCTCTGTTTCTTTCTCAGTGCTTTGTTCTTGTTGTTGTTTCTGTGCTTTTCACTTTTCTCTTGTTCCTCTGCTTTATTGTTGATGTTGTGCCTCTGCTTCATTTTGTTGTTCGTCTGCTTTGCTCTTGTTGTTATCTGCTTGTTTGCTGCTGTTTTCCCATTGTATCGTTCGTGTTTTTCTGTTTTGTAATTGTTCCTTTGCTTTTTTCTTGTTGTTCCTTTGCCTCATTTGGTTGATATTCGGCTGCTTCTTTCTTGTTGTTGTTCCTTTTTCGTCCTTCTCATTCTTGTTTCTCCAATTTGTTCTTGTTGTTTTTTTGGTTTTGTTGTTGTTCTTCTTTTGCTTCGTTCTTGTTTTTGTTCCTGTGCTTTGTTCTTTTTGGTGTTTTATCCTTCGTACATTATTTCCGTTGTAGTTTTTTTCCCACGTTTCGTTCTTATTGTTATTCCTCCGCTTTGTTCTTGTTGTTCTTCGTTTGCTTTGGTCTTGGTGTTTTTCTTCTGCTTTTTTTCTTGTTGTTCTTTCTCTGCTGCAATATTATTGATTTTCTTCCTCCGTCTTGCAGTTCCTCTGCTTTGTTTTTTTTTTATTGCAGTTCAACTGCTTCACTGCTTCATTGTTGTTGTTGTCCTTGTTCCTCTGCTTCGTTTTTATTGTTATGTTAATCATCTGCCTGCGGTTTTGTTGTTGTTGTTGTTTGTTTGTTTCTTCGTCATTGTTTTCTTTTTTGTTTGTTCTTGTGTTGTGTACTTTAGTTGCTCCTCTGCTTCGTTCTTGTTGTTCTGTGCTTTGTATTTGTCCTGCTCTACTTTGTTCTTGCTGGTGTTCCTCCGTTTTGTTCTTGTTTCTTTGCTTTGCTCTTATTGTTCTTCTACTTCGTGCTCGTTCCTCTGCTTCGTTCTTCTTGGCATCTCTCTGCTTATTTCGTTTTGTTTTTCTACTTCGTTCTTGTTGTTCCTCTGCTTTGTTCTTGTTGTTGTCTTTTGTTCCATATGTTTATGTGCTTTGTTCCAGTTGGTGTTCCCTTTTGTTGTTGTTGTTGTTGTTTTTTTTGTATTCTACTTTGTTTTTCTTGCTGTACATCTGATTCTGTCTCGTTGCTGTTCTTCTGCGTCGTTCATATTGTTCGTTTGTATGTTTTCTGTGCTTTTCTTCTGATTTGTATTTTTCTTAAAATTCATTTGTTATTGCTGTTTTTTGTCCTTTGTTCTTTTTGCTGTTCCTCCGATTTGTTCTGGATGATCCTACGATTCATTCTTGCTGTTCCACCGTTCTTTTGTTGTTGTTCCTCTATGTCATTCTTCTGGTTTTCTGCTTGGTACTTGTTACTCTTCTATAAACTTTAATCTTGCTACTCCTATGCGTCGTTCTTGTCCCTTTGTGCCGTTCATATATTCACCTGTTTCGTTTTGTTGTCGTTCCAGTGGTTCGTGCCTCTGTCTGTCTATATGTCTGTCTAGTCTGTCTATTTTTCTGTCTGCCTGTCTGTCTCCGTCTCTCATCTTGTCTCTCTCTGTCTCTGTCTGTCTGTCTGTCTGTCTTTTTCTGTCTGTCTCTCTATGTGTCTGTCTGTCTGTCTCTGGCTGTCTCTTTTTCTGTCTGTCTCTTATGCCTGTCTGTCCCTCTCTGTCTGTCTCTTTCTGTCTCTGTCTGTCTGTCTCTGTCTGTCTCTCATTCTGTCTCCCTCTCTGTCTGTCTCTGTCTGCCTGTCTCTCTGTGTCTGCTTCTCTCTATATCTGTCTGTATGTCTCTGCTTTTCTGTCTCCCTGTCTGTTTTTCTCTGTCTGTCTCACTTTGTCTGTCTGTCTCTCTCTCTGTGTCTCTCCCTATCTCTGTCTGTCTGTCTCTCTCTGTGTCTGTCTCTCCCTCTCTGTCTGTCTCTCTCTGTGTCTGTATCTGTCTGTCTGTCTGTCTGTCTGTCTCTCTGTCTGTCTATCTCTATGTGTCTGTCTGTATCTGTCTCTCTGTCTCTCTCTGTGTGTTTCCGTCTCTCTCTGCCTCTGTCTGTGTGTGTGTGTCTCTCTGTGTTTCTATCTCTGTCTCTCTCTTTCTGTATCTCTCTGTCTGTCTCTCTCGTCTCTGTCTTCTCTCTCCTCTCTCTCTCTCTCATGTCTCTTGCGCTCTGTCCCTCTCTCTGTCTGTATGTCTGTCTGTCTCTCTCTCTCTGTCTCTCTCTCTGTCATTCTCTGTCTCTCCTCTCTCTGCCTCTCTCTGTCTCTCTCTGTCTCTCTCTCTGTCTCTGTCTCTCCCCCCTCTCTCTCTCTCGCTGTCTGCATCGTTTTTTGTTGTTGTTGTTGTTCTTTGCTGCGTTCTTGTTGTTTCTCTGCTTCGTCATTATTGCTACTCTGTTCTGTTCTTGTTCCTCTGCATCGTTTTGATATCCCACAGCTTTCTTCTGGTTGTAGGTCTGTTTCGTTCTTGTTCCTTTGGTTCGTGCTTCTTGTTGTTGTTGTTCATCTGGTTTGTTCTTTCAGTTCATCTGCTTTGTTCTTGTTATTCATTTGATGTTCCTCTACTTCCTTGTTATTGCTGAAACTCTTCATCGTTTTCTTTGTTCCTTTGCTTCATTCTTGGTAATCATCTGGTGCGTTCTTTTTTGTTGTTGGTCTGCTTTGTTCTTGTGTTTACCATCATTTTTTGTTGTTCATCTGTTTCATTCTTTTTCTTGTTCCTTTGCTTTTCTTTTTGTTGTTTGCCTGCTTTGTTTTCGTTTGTGCTCCTCTACTTCGTTGTTGTTGTTCCTCTGTTGTTGATCCTCTGCTCTTCTTTTTTGTTGCTTCTCTGCTTTGTTCTTGTTGTTATTCTGTGTCGTTCTTGTTGTTATCTACCTATTCCTGTTGATTTTCCTTTGTATTGTTCTTGTTGTTTTTCTCTGCTTCGTTCTCGTTATCCTTTGATTCGTTAGTGTTGTTCCTTTGCTTTGTCGTTTTTGTTTTTCGTCTGTTTCGTTCCTCTTGTTGTTCCTGTACTTCGCTCATGCTGTTGATCTTTCTTCGTTCGTGTAGTTGTTCTCCTCTTCAAGGTGGTTGTTGTTTCTCTTCTTCATTCTTATTGTTTTTTTTGGTTTAATTCTTGTTGTTATTTTGTGCCTCAGCTGGTTTAGTTCCTCTGCTTTTTTCTTGTTCTTCGTTGCTGTATTCTTGTTGATTCTCTGATTTGGTTCTCTTCTTGTCCTTCGTTTTTTTTTTCTTGCTGTTCCACTTCTTCGTCCTTGTTGTTCTTTTTCTTTGCTTCGTTTTGCTCTTATTCCTCTGCTTTGTACTTCCCGTTTTTCTTCTGAACCATTATTGTCCCTCTGCTTTTTTCTTGTCGTTCCTCTGCTTGCTGTCTGTTGATGTCTCTTTGCTTCACTCTTGATGTTCATCTACTTGTCATTCTGACTTGTTCTTATAAGCCTTTCCTCTGTTTTGTTTTTCTTTCTTTCTCCATTTTGTTCTTTTAGTTCTATTTTTCTCTAGTCTTGTTCCAATGCTTAGCAATTGTTCATCTGCTTCGTTCTAGTTGCTATTCCGCTTCATACTTCGTTCTTTGTTTTTCCTTTGCTTTGTTCTTGTTCTTGTTCCATTGCTTTATCCTTGTTGTTCTCTGCTTCATTTTACTCGTTGTTCCTTTGCTTTGGTCGTGTTATACATGCGCTTTGTTCTCTTTGTTCATGTGTTCGGTACTTTTTCTTGTTACTTTGGTTTTTCTTGCAGTTTCTCCGACTCCTTCTCATTGTTATGCTTCTGCTTTGTTCTTGTTTTTCTTCTGCTTTGTTCATCGTCTTGCTCTTCTGATTTGTTCTTTTTAAAAGTTTTCTCTTCTTTTGTTGTTTCTCTGATTCGTTTCTTTTTCTCCTCTGCTTCGTTGGTTTTGCTGATCTTCTACTTCGTTCTTGATGTCTTTTTCTGCTTCGTACTTGTTATTTTTTCTGTTTCGGACTTGCTACTTCTAACGTCGTTCTAGTTGTGCCTTTGTGCCCTTCGTCCTTTTCATTTCCTTCGTTCTTGTTGTCGCTCCTCTGCTTGTACGTCTTTTTCCTCTGTTTTTTTCCCTGTTGTTCTTGATTTGCTTCTTTGTGGTTGTTCCTTTGTTCCCTTCTTGTTCCTCTGTTTAATTTTTGTTGTTCCTCTGCTTTACTCGTATTGTTGTTCATCTGCTTCGTGCTTGTTCCTGTGCTTTTTGTATGTTTTTACCACTGCTTTGTTCTTGTTTCTCTTCGTCATTCGTGTTGTTCTTCTGCTTGGTCCGTGTTGTTCCTTTGCTTTGTTCTTGTTGTTACTCGTCTGCTTCATTCTTCTTGTTGTTTTCTGTCCAGTTCTTGTTGTTGTACCTATTCTTCGTTCTTGTTGTTGTTCCTATTCTTCGTTCTTGTTGTTGTTCCTCTTCTTCGTTCTTGTTGTTGTTCCTCTTCTTCGTTATTGTTGTTTTTTGTTTTGTTCCTCTTATTATTCCTGTGCTTCGTTCATTGCTGTTTGTCCTCCGCTTTTTTTTCCTTTTTCTTTTTCCTCTGCTGCGTTATTGTTGATTCTTTGCTTCATTATTGTTTCTCTGCTTCTTTTTTGTTGTTATTCCACTGCTTTGATCGTACTGTTGTTCTTTTCCCTCTGCTTTATAATTGTTATTTATCTGCTTTGTATTCGTTTTTTCTGCTTCGTTATACCCCTCTGCTGCGTACTTGTTGCTTTTCTTCCGGTTCGTTCTTCTTGCCTCTGTTTCATATTTCTTCCTGTTTTTCTCTTTCTACTTTGCGCTTGTTGGTGTTCCTCTGTTTGGTTCTTTGTTTACTTTTTTGTTTTTCTGTTTTGTACTTATTTTTGTGCTGTATTTTTATTGGCGTGTCTCTCCTCCGTTGTCGTTTTTATTCCTTTTCTTTTTGCTCTTGCTGTTGTTCTTCAATGGGGTGTATGCCATGTGTGTGTGTGTGTGTGTGTGTGTGTGTGTGTGTGTGTGTGTGTGTGTGTGTGTGTGTGTGTGTGTGTGTGTGTGTGTGTGATGTGTGGCTGTGTGTGTGTGGGTGTTGTGTGTGTGTGTTTGAAAATGAATGAATGAATGAAAATTTATATCGCGCAACAAAAATCTCCATGCTATAAAAGCATGCTCGCGGCGCACGGTGGGGGGGAGGGGGGGGGGCACAAAAACAATTCCACACAGCCTTTGCACCAACATTCATAAAGGCATTCAAGGTATTCACATTCAAATAAGCAATCCCATACAACATTAGAAAAAGTGTGTCTTGAGACTAGATTTAAAGGATGAATGAGTCTTTTTCTCCCTGATGCTCATGGGAAGCATGTTCCACTTGGTAGGGGCAAGGTATTTAAATTCTCGCTGACCATATCTTTTGGTTTTAACATCCCTTGTCCCAGGAACATGAAGAAGAGACTTGGAAGCAGATCTCAGACTGCGAACAGGTTTATATTCAGAAAGAAGATCTTTAAGATAAGAAGGACTACTAGAGTTGAGTGCACGGTAGGTGATAGTTAGTAGTTTGTGATTGATGCGTTGTTGAACTGGGAGCCAGTGCAGATTCCGTAATGGGGGGAGAGGGGTGGGCGGGGAGGGGGTGAGAGGGAGAGAGATTATTTGGTGTGTCTGTGTGGTTGTTGATTTCCTGTGGATAGTTTTTGATGAGTTTGTTTGTATTGTAGCCTGTTATTTGGTTTATATATGTATGGTTTACTGATGTAAAGCGCTTTGAGGTTTCGGAAAGCGCTCTATAAATGCACTATTATTATTATTATTATTATTATTATTCTTTTGCTACATTCTTGTTGCTCATGTGTTTTGTTTTAATTTTTTTCCCTCGGCTTTCATTGTTGCGCCGCTCCATTCTTCTCGATGTTTCTCTGATTCCCTCTCGTTGCATTTCTTCTGGTTCGTTCATGTTGTGCCTTTGCTTTGCTCCTCTGGTTTCTTTTTCTGTTTTGTATTTGTTATTGCTCCTTCGAGTTGTTCTTGTTAGTCTCTTTCCTTTGTTCTTTTTGTTGTTCCAGTGGGTAGTTATTGGAGTTCCATTCTTTTGTACTTCTTGTTGTTATCCTCTTTCGTTACTGCTTTTTCTGTTTTGTACTTGTAGTTCTTCTGTTTCGGTCTTTTAGTTCTATGCTTAGTCCTTGTTGTCCCTTTGCGACGTTTGTATTTTTCATCTGCTTCGTTCTTGTTGTTGTTTCTCTGTTTGGAATTTCTTGTACCTCTGTTTTGTTTTTTGTTGCTGTTATTCTGCTTCCTTCTTGTTGTTTCGTCCTTACTTTTCCCTGGTTTTTGTTTGTTTGTTTTTGTTCGTCTACTTTATTTTTGTTCATGCTTTTCTGCTCCATTTTTGTTGTTTTACTGTTTTTGGTCTTGTGATGTTCTGTTGTTTCGCTCATGTTGTTCCTTTACTTTGTTCTTGTTTTGTTCCTTCGTTTTGTTATTATTTTCCCTCTCGTTTGTTCGTTTTATTTCTCTGCTTCGCTCTTGTTTTTTTGTTGTTTGTTTTGTTTTCTTTGTTCGTTCTTCTGGTTGTTCGTCCGCTTCGTTCTTCTCGTTTTTCCTCTTATATGTTCTTGCTATTTCTCTGCTTTGTATTTTTGTTGTTCCAATTCATTCTTCTCGTTCTTCATCTACAGTGCTTTTGTTGTTTCTCTGTTTTATTCCTGTTGTTCCTGTGCTACGTCCTATCTGCTCTTCCTTTGCTTTGCATTTGTTGCCATTCCTCTGCTTCGTTCTTTATAGTTGTTTGTCTGGTCTCGTTGGTCTCTTTTTTCGTCTGCTTTATTCTTGTTGTTTTTCTTTCATATTGTTCTTATGTTCTTTCCTGTACTTCGTTCTTGTATTTCTTTAGTTTCATTCTTGTCATAAGTCGTTTGCTTCATTCTTGTTGCAGTTCCTCTGCTTCCTTCTTGTTGTTTTTCCTTTTTTGTTCCTGTTGATGTTCTTCTTGTTTGTTCGTTGTTTTCGTTCTTGTTGTTTCCTTTCTTTGCTCCTCTTGTTGTTGTTGTTGTTGTTGTTGTTGTTTTCTTTCTTTCTTCTTGTTGTTCCCTGTGCTTCGTTCTTGTTTATGCCCCTGCTTTTCGCATTTGTTGATCGTCTGTTTTGTTCTTCTTGTTGTTCCTCTCCTTATTGTTCTTTTTTTTATTATGATCACCTTAGGGGTCTTTTTCCGTCTTCTGTGTTGTTTCTACTTTTGGTCGTTGTTGTAATGTTTTTGTTATTTGTTTATGTTTTGGTCGTCGTCGCCATTGTTGAGATCTTCTTTCATTGTTGTTCCTGTTCTTTTAATTTGTGATCAGGTTTGTCGCTCTTCTTCTTTTTCTTCCTCATTCATCTTATTACTTCCCTTTTTTGCTTTAATCGTTGAAAGCTGATGTTCTCTTTCGCCTTCGTCTTCTTGTTTTAACTTGTCTTGCTATTGATTATATCTTTGTTCCCTTTCGTCTTGTGTTTTCTCCTTTTTTATTTTCTTTTTGTTCATTTTTCAGTTTTTCTTTTTGTTTTGTTTTTTCCCTTAATTTTGTTCCTCCTTGCTTTTTGTTTTGTTGGTTTTCTTTCGTTTTGTTATGTATCATTTTTATTTTATATTTCGCTCTTTTTCTTCTTCGTATTCTTCAACTATTAAAGTTTCTGTTAATCATTTTCAATCAATCAATGTTAATTTTTTCCTCTTCTTCTAAACTTTTCTTGTTGTTTACTTTATTCTTCTTTTTGTTTGTTTATAATCGTATTTCTTCTGCATCATCTTCTTACTGGTATGTTATTTATTTCTCTCGTTTTTGTTTCATTTTCTCTTTCCCTTAATTTCTTCATCTTGTGTCTTGTGATCTCTTCGTCTTCTTCTTTGTCTTCTTTTCTGATTAACTTTCCTGTCAGCTTCTTTTGCTTCTCGTATTCTTTTTCATCCGCTATGTCTTCTTCATTTTTCTTGTTTGTTTATTGTTGTATTTTCATACTACTTTCCGTTTGTTGTATGTTTGTCCCCCACATCTTTATCTTCTTTCTTGTCTGTTATCTTATTTCTTCCGTCTTGTTTGTTATCTTTTCCTTCTTTGTGTTTTTAATGCAATTTTGTTTAATAGTTTCTTCTTTCTTGTCTGATATTTTGTATCCTTCTATCTTGCTGTCGCCGTCTTCTTGTTTGGGTATCTTTTGTTTTGTTTTTATTAATTTTTTTGAACTTTCGCCTTATTTCATTTTTAAACAGTTTTTCTTGACGATCATTTTTGTTATTATTTCTTCTTTATGATTATAATTCATTTTTGCTTTTTATTCTTTTCTTCATCATCTTCTTTGTACGTTTTCAGTTTGCGTCCTTTCTTGACATTTCTTGTTCGTACTAATCTTTCTTGTGTTATTTTTTGTTGCTTCCTTTTTGTTATTTGTACATTTCTTTTTTCGTTTGTTTTTTGTTTGTCTTTGTTTTGGATTCTTCTTCGTCTTCTCTTCTGCTTGTTGCTGTCTTCTTCTTTTGTTATGTATTTGTTTTTCATATTTTTTCTTGTTATTTTTCTTGTTTGTTTTCTCCCTTTTCTTTTTCTTTCTACTTCTTTGTTATTTGGTTGTTGGTGTTGTTCACCTTATTCTTGATTGAAATTTCCTCCTTCTGGTCCTGCGCTTCTTTTTTTTTTTCCTTCTTCGTCTTTATCGTTTGTAATTTTATTGTTGTCGTATTAGTTCATTCTCCTTCTTGTTTATTATTTTTTACTTCTTTATCTTCTCTGTTGTTACTTATCTTCTTTTTTCGTGTTCTTTTTGTCTTCTTTCTTTATATTTCTTATTCTGTTTTACGTGTGTTTATTTTGCTGCTTAACATTATGCTTATTTAATTTTCATTCTACTTCGTCTATTCTTCTGTGTATTGTTTTGTTTTAATTTTTGGTTTTGTTATCTATTCTTCATGTTCCTTCACGTTATTTTGTTTTGTCTATTTTTCTTTTATTCTTCTTTCTTTCTTTCGTTTTGCTGTTTTTGTTTTCAGCATTTTTCTTATTTTCTTGCTCTTCTTCTTCTTTTCTTCAATTTCTTGTTGTTGTTGTTGTTCTTCTTCTTCCTCTTCTTCTTCTTCATTATCGTTCTTGTTTGTCATTTCGTTCTTCATTATCTTTTTACTTGTAGCATTTCTTTCTTCTGTTTTTGTCTCTACCTTTCTTCTTATTTCTTTTTGAATTGGATTTGCATATTTGCCATATTTTCTGATTTATTTACTCCTGCTTTTATGCTTTTTGTTTTTTTCATCGTCATGTTTTTCTTCGTCTTCTTGTTCGTTATTTATTGTTACTTTTCAGTTCATTTTGTATCGGTTTTCATCGTCTTATTTTTTTCTCTTTCTTCCCATCTTTTGGTTTTCTTCTCTTGATTTTGTTTTCTTCTCGTTCTTTTTGTTTTGTTTTTTGTTCTTTTTATTTTCGTGAACATCGTTTCTTTTTTTTTTTTGTTTTTTTTTTGTTTTTTGCTCATGATCATTTCTTTTTTCTTTTCTTTAGTGATATGGTTGTTCATCATCTCTTTTGTTATTTTTCTTGTTTGGTTTTTCTTTTTTCTTTTGTTTACATTTTTTGTATTTTGTTGTTGTTCTTCCTTGTATTTGCCTTGTTCCTATGTGTCCTTTTGTTCTCCTTCTTTTCCATGTTGTTTGTTGTTCCTCATTTTGTTAATGTTCTTTTTCGTCATCCTTCTTTTTGGTTATATTTTGTTCTTCTTCATCATCTTTCTTGCTATTTTCTTTTTCTTTTTCGTTGTTTACTTTTGTCTTCTTTATTGTTAAGATTTCGTAGTCTTCATCTTGACGTTCTTTCTTCTATTTACCTGTTTCTTTGTGTTTTTGTATATTTTTCTTCTTTATCCTTGTTTTCCTTTGGTAATGTTTCTTCTTTTTCATCTATAGTTTTAGTGCGTCCCTTTTCATGTTATGTTGTGTATTACTTTCCTTTTTCTTTTTCTTTTCTTTCCTTTTCTGTCGTGTTTTTCTTGTTGTCGTTTGTTCAGTTTTTTCATTCTTTTTGTGTTGCATTCCCTTCTTCCCCCTTTTTTTAATGTGACTCCTCTTTATCCCCTTTTCTTTTTCTTTGATTTCGTTTACTTTTCGTTCGTATGGTTTCGTCGTCTTTCGTCATCGTTTTGCCTCTGCTGATTGTGTTTTCTTTTGACCACATTCTTTCTAATAGTTCTGTATTATTTAGGACATGTTTCTTGCATGGTGTATATTTACTTTTTGTTATTTCATATTTTCGTGCTTGTTTTTTTTCATATTTGTTTAGATAAACATGCTTTCCTTGTGATTTTTTGAGTATTCCGTATTATTCTGTTGTTCGCTTTCTGGGCTTGTTTTAGTATTGTCAGTTTCATTCTCTTGTTTCCCTTTTTCGCTTTTCGTCCTATTCGGTTGGTTTTATTGTCTTTTCGTTCTTGATATATTGTCTTTTCTTGTTATTCTGTTGGTGTTGTATCACCGATGATCTTTTCATGAGTTCGTCGTTATGCTTTTTATCCTTTTTTGTTCTTGCTGGTCTCCTGGCGAATTTGCTGTTGTTTTCGTTTCTATATCGATATCTTCGTTGTTGTGATTTCTGGTTGTGCACTAACAATGATCATGGCTTTTTATTGTACTGTCTGTGTACATGTTTCTTCTGATTTTCTTTGCTTTTTTCTTGTTTTCTGTTGACTTTCTTTTTTCCTGATTAATTTGTCATCGCATTCTCTCTGATTTTTTTGCTTTGTTTTAGAGCGTGCTGATTTTTTTTTTTCTGTTCGTCCTTTTCTGTCTCAACTTTTTTTGTTCCTGCTGTCCCTGTTCTTGTTGTCGTTTTTTTGGCAGCACCTTTTATTTTTCTTTTGATCCTTTGTCTTTTTATTTTTCATGTTGTCTTCTGTCCTTTTTGTCGCTGCTTTTGTTCTTTTTCCCTCGTGTTTCCTCAAATAACCTTCTTCTGTATTTTTCTATTTTTTTCCCTTCTTCTTCTTGGTTTTTGTTTTGTTTTGTTTGTTTCAGGTTTTTTTTAGATTGCTGTTCCCTGCTGTCATCTCTTTGGTTATTACATGCTTTCTTTATGTTTGTTTTTGATTGTATTCTTGGACACATTTAATGAAAGACTTACTTTTTCTCCATGTTCTTGTTGTTCTATTTCTCTTGTTCCTGTTTCTGCTGCTGCTCTTTTGTTGTTCAGTGCGCATGTCGTACCTTCGCATGATATAACGACATTACAGGCAAACTGAAAAAAAATAAAGACCACGAATATACGTGAAAAGACTAAACATAAAATATGTTAGTATATAAAAAGAGAAATCTGTACGTCTGAATTAATACATTTAAAAGTACAGTGACATAGGCAGAAATGTGAAATCATGATGGGGGTTCTTTCTTCTTCTTTTTTTATTTTCCGTGTGTACCACTTTGGATGTCACGAAGAGATATAGCTGATGGTCAGCAGCGAATAGAGAGGCTTATGAGGGACAGATGCTATGTGATGTCAAAAGTGTCCTTCACATCGAAGCTCCAATCATACAAAATCTGCTTCTTGCTTTAAATCCTAATATCTTTTGTTATATGCTTGCTGAGCCTGCCGGTAGGGTGGGATTACATTTTGGTCAGATGGCCAAACCACTTTATTCTCTGCTAATGAGAACAATAATGAATTGGTGTTGCTCCCATTTTATCTGATCTCGGTATCACTACTGATTATATTGCGTCTGCCGGCTGTCACCTTTTCTCAAAAAGACACATTTCACAGGTAGCCATCTTGTATTTCAGGGACTTGATGGGGACAGGTCTGGCAATGGTGTGTCAGGTTAGAAATGAAAATGGAAATAGTGGGCTTACCTTTTGTTTCCCTTGGAATATTGGAATGTTTCAAGAGTGGGGCTAAATTTGATACTGTTCGCTTTCTGGATTCTGGTTTTGATTTCTCTTCTATGAAAAGTCTGTCCAGGTATTTGAAAGAGAAAGGAGAGGATGACTAAAATGAAAAAAATGGCATTGTTCTTTGGGGGAGGATGACTGAAATAAAAGAAGGGCATTATACGAATTAATCTGTACAACTAATCGGTTTGATTTTAACACGACCACTGGTATCCTAAAAAAGCCCATGCTTTTGTGACATTTCCCGGCAAAAGTGTGCAAGAGGATAAGGTACTGGAGGAAAATGAAGCATGTGTGTTTCGTGAATAAAGGTAATCCTTACTATCGTTGTTTCGATGAATCAAAGTAGGCCTACTCTTGCTGTCAATGTCTAAATGAATAAAAGTAAGTCTACGTCTTGCCGTCAATATTTTGATTAATACAATTAGTCTTAATCCTTACAGCCAATGTTTTCACGAATACTATCTATCTACTATCTATCTATCTATCTATCTTCTATCTATCTTCATCATTTCCATCCATCCATCTATCCATCTATCTATCTATCTATCCATCTGTCCATCTGTCCATCTGTCTAGCTGTCTATCTGTCTATCCATCTATCCATCTATCATATCTATCTATATCTATCTATCTATCTATCTCTATCTGTCTATCTGTCCATCTGTCTATCTATCTATCTGTCTATCTATCTATCTGTCTATCTATCTATCTGTCTATCTATTTTATCTATCTATCTATCTTCTGTCTGTCTGTCTGCCTGTTTGTCTATCTATCTATATGTCTGTCTGTCTTTCTATCTATCTAGCTATACGTGTTTGTGCGTGGTGTGTGTGTTGTGTGTGTGTTGTCTGCGTGTGCTTGTGTGTGTGTGTGTTTGTGTGTGTGTGTGTGTGTGTGTGTGCGCACGCGCGCGCGTGTGTGTGTATGCCTCCAGTTTGAACATTTTGATCTGGTTACTTACCGCGGCACTATAAAAGTCAGGTGAGATGGATCAGGTGGTGGGCGAAACGTGTTAATGGAGCCGTGTGGTGTCTTAGGTTTTTGACATGGGTCCTGGACGTGCATGGGTTTCTTGTCCTTTGAAGGCACAGTGCAGGAGGATCACAGTCCCTATCGCTTTCCTGCAAACATGGGAACTTTCATTAGTACATACAGCATGATAACTACGGTGGCAATATCCTGGTTATGTGTTTATGGGGCATCGTCATTATCATCCTGTGCCCTGCCGCATGGCGTTAGTGATCACGGCTCCCCAGGATGGCCAAGGCCATGCGGCAGGGCACATGATGATGTAGTGCCTGGGATTAAAAATATTGACTATTCTGCATAGTTGTATACCGCATGGTGAATATTCAAGTGAACTGATTTGGATTGGACTGCATTTTGTTCTGGATTTTGATTGTGGTCACAAAAATATGTTTTTCACATGACAGGCACTCTGCTCTTCTCAGAGAAAGCGCCATAGTGCGACGCCATCCCTTTTTTCTTGTATGCGTGTAATTTTGTTTACATATAAAATTGAATAATTTTTGCAGCATTTCACCAGAGGCAATTTTTTTTATTGCCATTGGACCTACAACGTGTGCTAGGTGTATGTATGGTTTATACGGGATCTCGGGATTTTCGCGTTCTATAAAGATCAACGTTATAAAGTTTGGACTTTGTTCAAGACGAATTCATTGCATTCGGACAATGCCATAAGCCTTCTGCCCAATTCGCCAGCAATCACTGGATTAGATTCATCAAGCTTGTACAGAACCCAATGCTATGGGAAATTTTAGAAACGGGGAGAGGCTGACACTATAAGAATTATTCAAACCATTAAGATGAACAGCAAAAAGACCAGTGTTTTTTTGTTGTTGTAGTTGTTGTTGCCGGCTGGGATCAGATTTGAGGCATCAGATCTTGAAAACCAAACCAAACCAAACCAAACCAAACCAAACCAAACCAAACCAAACCAAACCAAACTAAACCAACCAACCCACCAACCCACAACCAACCAGCCAACCAACCAACCAACCCACCTACCAACCAACCAACCAACCAACCAACCAACAACCAACCCACCAACCAACCAACAACAACAACAAAAATCATCTGGGGATCAGCGTGTAATCGAAAGAAGGTAAAATGCTTACCCTGTTAAAAGTTCACAACGGCCGATATATATTGTTAATTTGGCTTTCATTTTGGGCTTTTCTAACGGCCCTTGTACACTCCCACATGACCCAGTAGATCAATAGATAAACAAATAAAACTGTTGGTTCCTTTCACTGGTAGCATCGGTCATAGCAAAGCTTTAATGTGATACCATGTGAACATCTCACAGTTCAGAAATTCAGACTCATAAGTGATCTGAACTCACTCCAGAGACATGCAAATCTTCGTGTAGATTATCCAGCTGTGATGAGCTTGCGCGCGCGCGCGCGCGCGCGTGTGTGTGTGGTGGTGTGTGTGTGTGTGTGTGTGTGTGTGTGTGTGTGTGTGTGTGTGTGTGTGTGTGTGAGTGTGTGTGTGTGAGTGTGTGTGTGTATGCGTGCGTATGTGTATGTGTCACTGCGTGTTTATCATCTAACAATAGAACGAACGATCGAATCATACAAGGAATCAATCGTTAACTGATCAACCAACCAAGCCTAGTAATGACCAACCACTTTTATCAACTCACAAATCTTGTTTTTCTTCTCCTGTAATTCCATGAACAGTCGTTGGATGACCGCACCAGATTCATTCAGTTATGCCGGTTGTGTGGCAAAGTCCGTGTCTCTGCAAATGGTTTCTCTGTCTATTCCGTCTAACTCCGTCAACTGGAGGATTGATTAATCAAGGCCACTGGATCTTGTTACATGGCCACACCAACGTTGTTCTCTAATTTTTTCCCCTGTATGCGTGTATGTCTGTTTTGCTTCTGAA
>CM060310.1:73575127-73580127 GCA_030674185.1 Monoplex corrugatus | reverse complement strand
AAATAATCGGATTTTAAGAGCTCTGCAATTTTTTGAAGGAAGGTGGTGTGGGATAAACGATGCTAGTCTGTCAAGTGGAGGGCACAGTTTTGTCTACGTGAGGACAAGACAACAGAAAATATGGATTGAAAATGGATACGACAACTGAGAGGCAAAGAAGTTTAAATGTTTTGTGCCAGTCAGATAATAAGACGAGAGAGAGAGAGAGAGAGAGAGAGAGAGAGAGAGAGAGAAGAGAGAGAGAGACAGACAAACAGACAGACAGACAGACAGAGGGAAGGAGACAGAAACGGACACAGAGACAGAGACAGAGAGAGACAGAGAGAGAAGGAGAGAAAGAGAGAGAGAGAGAGAGAGAGAGAGAGAGAGAGAGAGAGGAGAGACAGACAGACAGACAAACAGATACAGAAACGGAGAGAAGAGACTGAGAGAACAACAAGAAGAACACATTTGCTTTGCTATCCTATTCCCTACGCCATAGAGTTCTCTCAAGGACAGAGACTGCTTGACAGGGTTGTATCCTAAGCTTAAAATCATAAATTATACTGGCGATAACTAGGCCTATGAGAGATGAAGATATCTGCGAGGTTCTTCAGGAGATATATAAACAACACCCCCAAATCATCACCATCATCATCATCATCAGGTGCCTTGCCGCATGGCGTTGGCGATCACGGACTTCCATCTGTCTCTATCTCTTGTTGCCTCAAGTATCTCTTCCACGCTCTTTGTCTTCAGCCACTCTGCAAGTCCGTCTAGTATCTTCTCCCTGGGTCTACCTGGTGCTCTCTTTCCCTCCAGCTTTCCCGTTGTGACCAGGTGCTCCAATTCCCCTTTCTTCATAAAATGGCCTATAAATGTTGCCTGTCTTTCCTGATCTTCCTTATCAGTGATCTTCTTGTGTCTGCCTCCATCAAGACTGTCTCGTTTGTTTTCTTTGCTGTCCATGGAACTCTCAACATCCTTCTTAGAAACCACGTCTCGGCTGCCTCAATCTTGTTCTGGCTTTGTTTGTTGACTGTCCATGCCTCACAACCGTATAACATTATCGGTTTTATGTAACATTCAAGAACTCTCTTCTGATGTTTATTGACAGGCATTTGTTGGCAAGAATGCTTTTCATCTTCTTGAATGCTGTTCTGGCTTGGTCGATTCTGCCGGCTATTTCTGATATGCATCTGCCGTCTGTTGAAATGATCGTTCCCAGGTATTTAAACTTATCAACCTAACCATGGACGAGAAATGGACGAGACTCGACTTACGTCCCATTTTTCCCTATGAGTCCATAGCATCTCAGCTGTAGGTGGTACCCGGACACACATATCTGCCATTTTCTCATGCCATGACACTATCCCCTCATGCAAAATAAAAGCAAGTGGCACAACCTTGACACAGGTTGATAAATTTAAATACCTGGGAACGATCATTTCATCAGACGGCAGATGCACATCAGAAATACCCGGCAGAATCGGCCTAGCCAAAACAGCATTCAAGAAGATGACAAGCATTCTTACCAACAAATGCCTATCAATTAACATCAGGAAGAGAGTTCTTGAATGTTATGTAGAACCAATACTGTTGTACAGGCGTGGACAGTCAACAAGCAAAGCCAGAACAAGATTGAGGCAGCCGAGATGTGGTTTCTTAGAAGAATGTTGAGAGTTCCATGGACAGCAAAGAAAACAAACGAGACAGTCTTGATGGAGGCAGACACAAGTAGATCACTCATAAGGAAGATTAGGAAAAGACAGGCAACCTTTATAGGCCATTTTATGAGGAAGGGGGGTTTGGAACACCTGGTCACAACGGGAAAGCTGGAGGGAAAGAGCACCAGTAGACCCAGGGAGAAAATGCTGGACGGACTTGCAGAGTGGCTGGGGGAGATGCTAGGGGCAACGAGAGATAGAGACGATGGAAGTCCATGATCGCCAACGCCATGCGCAGGGCACCTGATGATGATGATGATGATGATGATGATGATGATGATGATGATGATGATGATGACGCTATCATTGGGAAGTTGTCTACTGTTCTTCGTGTTGAATTATGCATTATGTTTTTGGTCTTTTGTATACCATACAAGGCCAGTCGGCGGAAAATTTGCGCCTGTGATGTTGTGTTGTATTAAATACAGTTCTATTTCTTTGTGGTGTGTGTTGTGTGTGTGTGTGTGTGTGTGGTTGTGTGTGTGTGTGTGTGTGTGTGTGTGTGTGTTGTGTGCGTGCGTGCGTGCGTGTGTATGTGTGTGTGTGTGTGTGTGTGTGGTTGTGCGTGTGTGTGTTGTTTTTTCGTGTTTGCTGACATGCAGCATTTGATCGAAGAACCTGACACTTTTGATGAAACTGATGGGATTCAACTTTCTATGCACAGAACATAGCCAAGTGGACGAAGTTGCTGAAAGGTGAAATCTGCAGAAGGACTGCGGACAGAAGGGGATGGAGACAGCTGACGGTGGGCATGCATCAGCGGCTACCATCAAGAATGAAGTCGCCGACAGATGAACGGATGGATGATTGGGATTCAAACCCACAACCTTCCAGTCCCTGATCCTTTGTGCTAACCACTGCACCAGGGTGATCGGTAATGTCATATTTATATTTTTGAAGGTAGTGGCATGAGCAATGTAAAGCTTTTTTTCTTTTACGCCCATCCTTCTATCATAGAGTGTCTACATTAGTGCAAAGAACGCTATGACAACATGACGATATTAAGATGGACGAATTGAGAATCAAAATAGAGAGAGGTAGAGACAGAGAGAGAGAAGAAGACAGACAGACAGACACACAACACACAGACACAAGACAGACACACAGACAGAGATAGAGACAGACAGAGACAGAGAAAGAGAAAAATCAAGCGAGAGAGAGAGAGAAAGAGAGAGAGAGAGAGAGGAAGACAGAAAGAGGGAGAGAGAAAGAGGGAGAGAGAAGGGAGAGACAGAGACAAAGAGAGCGAGAGATAGGCAGAGACAGAGACAAAGAGAGACAGAGAAGGAAACAAAACGACAGACAGAGACAGACAGACAGACAGAGACAGATACATGGAGATATAGATACATGTAGACAGGTGAAAAGACAAAAATGAACAATTCATTAATATCGCAAAAGTCTTGCATATTACGTTCTCACATTTTGCACACAAAAAATGGTTTCTAAATATGCCTGTTTTGTTGTTGATATTTTTCATTTATACTATCGTTTCCGTCATGACTGCTATATCTTTGGAGTTCTCTGCCATTTTGATAAAACAACAACAACAACAACAGCAACGACGACGACGACAACAACAACAAAACGAAGAAGAAGAAGAAAGAATGGAATGAAAGAAAAAACCAAGAGAGATTGAACTACGAAAGAAGGATAGAAAAGAGAAAGAAACAAGAAAGAATCAAAGTTCTGGTGCCAGCGGAGAATAATATACTACTGATCAATTCGTTCTTTAAAAAATTTGTCTAGAGTTGGGCTAGATAGCCAAGGCTTGATGCTCTATCCAGACGTTGATGTTATGTTCATATGTCATTATTCATTAAATGCACTTTTGTTAATAATTAAGACACAATCTGTCAACGTTGCGATCTTTAAACAAAACAAAAACAAAAAAAAGAAACCAGAGAAAACAAAACAAAAACAAAAAAAAAAACAAAAAAAAATCACCCACTAATTCTCTTATTTCATCAGAGTCTCCTTCTGACCTTAAGTCTGACATATCATGTTTGATTTTGCTTCTAGTAATGAATTTTTATTTGCGGAGCGTAATTTATATCTTACCTCGGGAAATTAAGCTGACAAATTCCATAGGACTCCATGGCATGTCGCAAAGAAAATTCGTCTATCGATCCTCATAAATTGCCATCGAGAGATTAAAAATTAACGTGCTTTGTTTTTTTTTTGCGAAGGAATTGATATCGAGAAAACCCAAAAACATAATGTAAGCCTTTCTAATAATCTCCCCTTTTCTTTGAATTAAATGTCCATCAACCCTCTTTTGTGTTTATTTCTTTTGAAATAGGTGTGAAAAGATGTGTGTTGTATATGTATGTATGTATGTATGATGTATGTATGTATGTGTGTGAGAGGGAGAGAGAGAGGGGGGCAGAAAGAGAGAGAGGGAGAGAGCGAGAGAGAGAGAGGGAGAGAGAGGGCGAGAGAAAGAGTTATGGACTTATGGCGTGTGTGTGTATGAATGTTTGTGTGTGAGTTTGTGTGCATGTGCGTATTTGTGTGTGTGTTTGTGTGTGTGTGTGCATGTGCGTATGTGTGTGTGTGTGTGTGTGTGTGTGTGTGTGTGTGTGTGTGTGTGTGTGTGTGTGTGTGTGTGTGTGTAAGTGTGGGTGTGGGTGTGCGTGAGTGTGTGCAGGCTAGATTGTACGAGCATACAAGCGCGCGTACGCATAGACGTATATTTGTGTCTGAATGTTTTGTCTTTGCAAGTGTGTGCCTACTTGAAAACGTGGGGGAAGAAGAGACCGCATACGCTTTTCTGTTTGCATATGAAAAAGAAAGAACGATTTAAGTACAAACTGACCATGTTTTGGATCTGTTCTGTCTGTGTTTTAGAAAAGCTGACGTACACAAAGTGTCACATCACATAATGATATATTGTGTCTGCTTATTTTCGCGTGGACATTACTATTAAATCCCCAGAACCGTCAGAGAATCTTTTGTTGATGTGGTCAAGTTTGTCTGTGTTCCTGGTTTTACTATCAACAACATCAACAGTAACAACAACAACAATAGCGACAACAACAACAACAGCGACAGCGACGACAACAACAACACAACAAAAGCAGCAACAAAAGCAACAACAACGACAACAACAACAACAACGACAACAACAACAACAACACCACCATCACAACAACAACAACAACAACAACAACAACAACAACAACAACAACAACAACGACGACGACAACAACACCAACAACAAGAACAAAGCAACAACAACAACAACAATAACAATAACACTTCAGAATGGCAAAATTGTAATAGTTTGGATAC
>CM060310.1:73552627-73562627 GCA_030674185.1 Monoplex corrugatus | reverse complement strand
ATGATGATGATGATGATGATGATGATGACGATGACCAAGTTTATTTCTCTATTGCGAAAAAGTGACTAAGGTATGGCGTTGTAAAGCTTGTAAATATAAATGTGGTTATTCTGAGGTTAGGCACTTCACAGCTGAATAGAGTCCTTTGTGTATGGTTGCGTGCGTGTGTGTGTGTGTGTGTGTGTGTGTGTGTGTGTGTGTGTGTGTGTTGAGCGTGTGTGAGTGTGTGCGTGTGCTGGTAGTGGTGGTGATGGTGTGGTGTAGTGTGTGTGCGCGCGTGTGTATGCGTGTGTTATGTGTGCGTACGTGCGTGCGCACGCTCTGCGTGTGTGGTGTGTGTGTGTGTGTGTGTTGTGTGTGTGTGTGTGTGTGAGTGTGTGTGAGTGTGTGCGTGGGGTGGTGTGGTGTGTTTGTGTGTGTGTGCGCGTGTTGTACGCGTGTGTTTATGTATGCGTGCGTGTGCACGCTCTGTGTGTGTGTGTGTGTGAGTGTGCGTGTGTGTGTGTGTGTGTGTGTGTGTGTGGTGTGTGTGTGTGTGTGTGGTGTTGTGTGTGTGTGTGAGTGTGCGAGTGTGTTACCATGGGTTGTCAACCTGCATGACATATGAAATACCGACCTAAAATAATTATATCCATACGATTTGTATATGCATGACCAGTAACACAAGAGTCTTATCTGAAGGCAGCACTAACACCCGTTGAAAGAGATGAAAATAAATATAGAAATGATGCAAAGCAGTGTAGGACGCTCATAGACTGGAAGTGAACGCACTTTTTGTAACCTCTGCAAATTGTCTATAAAAACTGCAGATAGATGAATTTGGCACATGGTGTGTGTGTGTGTGTGTGTGTGTGTGTGTGTGTGTGTGTGTGTGTGTGTGTGTGTGTGTGTGTGTGTGTGTGTGTGTGTGTGTTGTGTGTGTGTATGTGTGTGTGTGTATTTGCGTGGTTTGTGTGTGTGTTGTGTGTTTGTGTGTGTTTGTGTGTGTGTTTGCGTGTGTTTGTGTGTGCATGAGTGTGTCTGTGTTGTGTGTGTTTGTGTGTGCATGAGTGTGTCTGTGTGTGTGTGTGAGTATGTGTGTGTTTATGTGTTTGTGTGCGTATGTATTGACGTATGTGTGTGAGTATAAGCCTGATCAGGAAGTATCTCTCTGTGGAAACAACTGCAAAACTCGTTCTCTCCTTCATAATGTCTCGCATTGACTATTGCAATTCACTCCTGTCCGGTCTTCCTGCCTCCACCACTCACATCCTACAGCGCATTCAAAATAATGCTGCACGCCTTGTACTCAAAAAGAAAAAAGCTGACCACATATCTCCTCTCCTGGCACAACTTCAATGGCTCCCTGTATCAAAGCGCATACAGTACAAACTAGACACCATGTGTTACAAAAGCCTCAATAACGCAGCCCCCGATTACCTGTCAAGCCTACTTGAGATCTATGTTCCCTCACGTACCCTCCGCTCTGCCTCCGATCCTCTGACTTTTCGCTTTCCACGCACTAAGCTCAATACCTATGGTCCACGAGCCTTCTCTGTTTCTGGTCCGCTCTCCTGGAACAAACTTCCTCTCTCAGTCCGTCAGCAACCTACTTTTGTCTCCTTCAAGTCCGCTCTCAAAACTCACCTTTTCTCCTCTGCATAAAATCCTG
Source organism: Monoplex corrugatus (assembly GCA_030674185.1). Classification (NCBI taxonomy): domain Eukaryota; kingdom Metazoa; phylum Mollusca; class Gastropoda; order Littorinimorpha; family Ranellidae; genus Monoplex; species Monoplex corrugatus. The sequence continues at coordinate 73,560,976 of CM060310.1, read as the reverse complement.
ACCTCACTCAATCCCCTTTGCAGCCTGTCTCCGCTCGAAAGGGAATCACATCGTAATATATAATTGTATATAATATGCTCTCTATAATTTTCCATTGCTTCTATTCTTTCTCCCCATTTATAGCCGTGTGCGTGTGTGTGTGTGTGTGCGCGCGCGCGCATTGTGTGTGTGTGTGTGTGCGCGTGCATGCGTGTGTGTGCGTGCGTGCGTGCGTGTGTGTGCGTGCGTGCGTGGTGTGTGTCTGTTTCAGCGCTTAGATTTGATTTTATCAAGATTTTGCGCTATATAAATATTGTAATTATTATTATTATTATTATTGTGTGCGTGTGTGTTAGTGCGTGTTTGCTTGTGTTTGTGTGTGTGTGTATGGTGTGTGTGTGTGTGGTGATTTTGGTGTTTTGTATTTATGTGCGCGAACGTGCCTGCACGCGTGTGTTTGTATGTGTTTAAGTGTGTATGTTCAAAACAAAAGATATAAAGAGAAAGATACGAGTCAAAGAAGAAATAGAATGAGAGAGAAGAAGAAAAAGAGTGAGACAAAGACAGTATTTTACAAAGGAAGGACCAATGGCAGCATGACAGCTGAACAAAGACCGTGAAAGTGATCGGAAAACAAAGCGGAAGGAGCAGTGTTGTGATGCTCTTAGACATGGACATGTACGAACTTTTTGTAACCTCTGCAAATTGTCTGTGGAAGAAACAGATTGCTGTGTTTGACACACGGTGAGTGGGTTTATATGGCTGGAGGGGTAAGCCTTTGTGTGTGTGGTGGTGTGTGTGTGTGTGTGTGTGTGTGTGTGTGTGTGTGTGTGTGTGTGGTAGTATGTGTGTGTGTGTGTGTGTGATGTGTGAGTGTGTGTGTGTGTGTGTGTGTGTGTGTGTGTGTGTGTGTGTGTTGTGTGTAGGTGTGCATGTACAGGTCGATGCTGTTTGTAGGTAGAAAGATAGAAAAGACAGATAATAGATAGATAGGTAGATAGACAAGAGAGAAGCAGCAGACAGACAGAGAATAATAGAGAGATAGTAATAGACCGACAGAAGATAGGTAGAGATAATAGATGGATATATAGATAGATATATAGATATAGAGATCAATAGATAGATAATAGATAGATAGATATATAGACAGATAGATAGAGATAGACAGAATAATAGATAGATAGACAGATAGATAGAATAGACAGGATAGATAATAAGATAGATAGACAGATAGATAGATAGAGATAGATAGATACACAGATAGATAGACAGATAGAAGATAAATAGATAGACAGATAGATAGATAGATAGATAGATAGATAGACAGATAGATAGATAGATAGATAGACAGATAGCTAGATAGATAGATAGATAGCTAGATAGACAGATAGGTAGGATAGTAGGTAGGTAGGTGGTAGGTAGGTAAAACAAACAAATGTATATGTGTGTGTGTTTCTATGTATGTGTGTCTGCGTATGTGTGTGTGTGTGAGTGTGGTGTATATGTGTGTGTGCATGCTTGAGTGTGTGTGCATTAAAGACACTAATCAGAACTTGTTTAAAATGCACTGCGTATTTTTAAAGATTACAAGTGGAGGGGGATAGTTGCAGAACTAAAACAACAACAACAACAACAAATCACACGCATAAGCACACATTAACACACACAGACAAGCACACATAACACACATCACACAAGCACACACACGCATGCACCCACGCCACACACACACCACACACACACAAGCACACATCACACACACACACAATTCACACACACATACACACACCACACACAAGCACACAACACACAAACAAACACACACACACACATACACACACATACACAACACAACACACACACTCACTAATATCACTTATGTGAAAGACGTTAAATTAAAGAACGAACGAACACACATTCACGATCTTCATTTTATAGGGCTGCGTCTGTGCGATGAAAATACTTCTTTTCTCTTCGTTCTTTTTTTCCAATGCTATGCTTTAAACTCATAATAAGAACAGATGATATTAGAGTATGACCGAGTGTCGCTTTTTCCCATTTTTTTCTGATGTTTGTATGCTAGTTTGGTTGAGTTTTGTTGTTGTTGTTGTTGTTGCTATTGGCGTATTTGTTACTGCTGTTGGTTTTTGATGTATGGTAATCGTCCCCCCCCCCCCCAAAAAAAAAAAAAAAAAAAAAAGCAATCCGAACAAACAAACAAACAAACAAACAAGCAAACAAACAACAAACAAACAAACAAACAAACAAACAAACAAAACTGGAAAACGTCATTCTGAACAACGTGATACACTGATACGTGTATTGCGTCACAACAAAGTTTAACACAGAATCACTGACGTCAAACCTAACGTCTTCAGTGATGTTTGCGTCAGAGATGTAATGTGAAGTTTATCGCTAACTCTGGTCACTCTTTATCGCTGTCTGTGAGTCAGTTTATGGTGGCTTTAGGGGCGCTCCCTGAGGGAGGGGGTGGCTGCCTTAGTTTATCTTTCTGTGCATGTTTCTGTGATCGCTTTTGTCTTCAGTCTCTAGAGCAACGTATCTTAAAGTGTGGAATTGCAGGAAACGAAGGAAAAACAATGTTTTGCAAGGATGCTGGAAACACACACACAAACAACAACAACAACAACAACAACAACAAGAATAACAACAACAAGAACGTCATCGTCATCATCATCATTATAATTATATCAACAACAACAACAACAACAACAACAACAGCAGCAGCAGCAGCAGCAGCAGCAGCACAACAACAGCGACAACACTGTAGTCACGTCCTGTTTAATAAAAACACAGAATGCTTCCAGTCCTGATACCCTTGATGAGTATCATATCTCACAGCGATCCTGCCACCCACACATGCCTCTCTGTCTCTGTCAGTCACACTCATAAACAGACACAGACACAGGCGCACACACACACACACACACACATGTACAAACACGCATACACAACACTTACACATAATCATGCTCTCAAGCATAGACACACACACAGACACACACAGACAGACAGACAGACACACACATACACACACTCACAAACACATACACATACACACACACACGCTCACACACACGCGCACACGTACAAACACACACATACACAAGCTCACACGCACACAAACGTACACACACATACAAACACACACACACTCGCACACAGTCTTAAACACACACACACACACACACACACCACACACACACACACACACACACACACACACACACACACACACACACACACACACACACAACACACACGCTTTTCTTGGTCGTGTAGTTTGGAACCAAAACTTTTCAAACACACACACATTCAGGTATCGGATAAAACCGAAGCAAGGTGACAAGTATCAACAGTTGTCTACTGCTTCTCTGCTTAGTATTTCCCACACCCATTCCAATTGTCCAAAGCAACAGTACCTTATCTGAATCAGATTCCATAGCTTCTAGAAATACGAGCAGGCTGCAAGATCAAAGCTCAGCCATCACTCGATGCCACTGGACTCTTGCGAGTTATCTCCCTTCCATTCCCACAAGTCCTTTCGGGAGGAGCTTCAACCAATCACAGAAGAGGGGAAATCAGCAGGGATCTGTGAAACTGCCAGTGATGGTGTCTGTTGATAAGAGATGATTGGTACTGACAGACGGAGAGGGAATGTTACTTAGACCCCTGTGGGGGAAGGCAAGTCGTCCATTAAAAATCCAACTGGTGGAAAAATAAATAGTTTAGAATGGGAACAGTGCCTTTGTTTGTTTGTTTTGTGTGTGTGTGTGTGTGTGCGTGTGTGTGTGTGTGTGCGTGTGTGTGTGTGTGTGTGTGTGTGTGCGTGCGTGTGTGGGGTGTGTGTGTGTGTGTGTGTGCGTGCGTGCGTGCGTGCGTGCGTGCTGTGGTGTGTGTGTGTGTGTGTGTGTGTGTGTTCGGCTGGATTTAGTCTGTGCAATAGTTAGTCAAGACTCAGACTTCTTGGAGTCATTATGCAGGGGGGTGCAAAAGTAAGTATACAGTAAGTATCACATCATTATTATAATGCTTAATTCCGCTCTCGAATAGAGGAGTGTGTGAATACCGACGGCAAGCAGTTTGAGTATCTGAGGGATTAAGGCTGTGCTTCTTATTATATGTATATGCAATATTGATTTGTTTGTATAATAAATGCAATGAGTATTGTACGTGTTTTCTTTTTTCATAACTGTATACCTACTTTTGCACCCCCCTGTATAATATCAATCATCCAGTCATTTGGTCTCAAGCCAAAGTGTTCACACGAAGGATATCTAAAGATAGTAACTGTTACAAAACTAGGAATTATCTCCCACGTTGTGAAAGCTTTGTATCTGCTTCTATGCCAGCTGAATGGATAGCGCAAACTGTGTTAGATTTGAGAAGTTTCACAACATGGGAGATAATTCCTACGTGACTCTCAAGACTTATGCCCTTTGGTTGACGCTACAAAAGTATTTTTGAAATGATGAAAATGAATCTTTCGAGTAAAAAAAAAAATCAGCGCACGTTGGAAAAATAAAAGGAACAAAGCATTTTGTTCAGACTACATCCTAACGATTTGTTATGTACGGTTTTGACATTCCATGCACCAAACAGCTGGTAGTTGGATGCGTTTTTCTCATGCCTGGTTGTCTATCTGACGAACAATATGTGTGTGTGTGCGTGTGAATGGGTGCGTGTGTGTATGCGTGCGTGCGTCTCTCTCTTTCTCTCTCTCTGTGTTGGGGTGGAGCTAGATGTTTGATTTGACTATACAAATGGTACGTACATACTTGTTTGAACCGTTGTAAATTGCTTTTAGGCAAAACGAATATTGTTTTGGCATTATGATACAATGATAAGCACATGTGTGTGTGTGTGTGTGTGTGTGTGTGTGTGTGTGTGTGTGTGTGTGTGTGTGTGTGTGTGTGTGTGTGTGTGTGTGTGTGTGTGTTGTTGTGTGTGTGTGAACGAAATTAAGACGCACAAAAAGAGACAGACAAAGAAGATCACAAGAGTAATAGGCAGTCTTTCAGGAAGGAAAAAAACCAGTGGTAGCATAACAGCTACAGTGTTATGATGCTCTTAGACATGGTAATGTGAATTTCTAGTAACCTCCGCAAAATAGCCTGTGGAAGAAACAGATTGTAAAAGTGTGTTTATGTGTGTGTGTGTGTGTGTGTGTATGCGTGTGTGTGGTGTGTGTTGTGTGTGTGTGTGTGTGTGTGTGTGTGTGGTGCGTGTGTGTGTGTGTGTGTCTGTGTGTCTGTGTGTGTTTGTGTGTGTGCGTATGTATGGGTTTGTGTGCTTGTGTGTGTGTGTGTGTGTTTGAGAGAGGGAGAGAGAGAGAGAGAGAGAGAGAGAGAGAGAGAGAGAAGAGAGAGAGAGAGAGAGAGAGTGTGTGTGTGTGTGTTTGTACGCACGCGCATGATTCGCGCACGAGTGTGTATGTGTACCAAAATGTGGAAGATATAGATTTAAACCTGTGGAAAATAAATTGTTAAAGACATTGTGGGAGGTAAATCAAACAAACAAACAAACACAAATCCTGTGATCTTGCTGAATCTCATCTCAAATTTCATAGACTTTTTAATAATTTTTATCTTATCTATGACTGTAACTTCTTGTGATTTACATTGGACCTTGGCCATCTCTAAAATTTCGTAGAAGTTGTCGATGTCTTCCTGAGTACTTGCGGATGTTGGTGCATACACCTGTATGATGTTGATATCAAAAGGTTTGCCTCCGAATTTGACCAGTAAAACTCTGTCGGACACTGCCCAGTATCCCTTAACTGCTTTTGATTTGTCTTTGTCCATTATGATGCCTACTCCTCTTTCATGTGAATTACCACCAGAGTATATCACTGTATATTCTCCTGATGTTATCATGCCTGCCCCCTTCCATCTCATTTCACCCAGTCCTAAAATACTGATGTTAAGCCTTTCCATCTCCATTTTGATGTTGTCTAATTTACCTTTCTGCAGCATAGTTCTGATTTTCCATGTTGCTACTTTGGTCTTGAATTTAATTTTGGTCGCAGTAGCTGGCTGACGGTCTGGTGTCACCTGCGCCGCATGACAGTCCCTACCGGACGAAAGTGCTCCACAGGAGCACCTATTGACGTCGTTAACTTTCTTCTTTGTCTTTCTCCTGTCCATGGTTTTCCTGGGGAAAGCTACGATGGTGGTTTCCCCTTGCCTTCCATCGGTTTTTTTTAGAGTTAACTCCCTTAGCCTTACTCTCTCCTGAGATGTCCACAAGGCAGTGGAGCTATTTACCCATAGCTTGAGGATCTGGTTATTGGGCATCTGGGCGTGTCCACACGCCGGTGGGCCTGCGTGCCTCACGTCTGGGGGCTAGACCTCCTCCGAGTCCTACGAGATTCAGCCTGAGTCTGTGAGGTGCTCAGTTACCGCCTGTCGCCACGAGGAGGCACAGCGTAGGGCTTGCTGATGGAAAGGCTATGTACTGACAGGAAGAGACTTACGCCTTGCTCTTCTTTTCGCACAGCAGTGCTAGCCAGCGGTGCAGGCCAAAGCCGACACATTAGACGCATCACATCTGCCAATATGGATCCTGAGGTATGTACAGACGAATTGAAGAAATTGTCCACAGGAAAAATACATGCGCATCAACTGTTTGCTTAAAATCGAAAGATGGCACGCTTATCATGGAAAAAGACAAAATATTAGACAGATGGGGAGAGTACATTAAAGACCTTTTTGAGGATGACAGAAACGAAGAACACATTATAAAAAAGAACTTTGAAGGACCACCCATAATGAAAGATGAAGTTAGAGCAGCACTGAAAAAGATGAAACCAGGAAAAGCCCCAGGATCAGACAACATTACTACAGAGATGATTGAAGCCCTGGAGGAATTTGGCATAGAAAAAATAACAGTCCTCCTAAATGAAATTTATGACACTGGAAAAATCCCCAAAGATATGTCAAAATCAATTTTCATTGCACTTCCAAAGAAGACAGGGGCTATAGAATGCGAACTCCATCGCACAATCAGTTTGATGAGTCATGTAACAAAAATCCTGTTAAGAATAATCATGATGAGGATAAGGAATAGAATCAAAAGAGAAATAGCAGAAGAACAGTGTAGATTTGTGGAGGGGAAAGGGAATGCCATATACATCATAAGAACTATCATAGAGAGGTCAATTGAGATGAATAAGGATTTGTATTTATGCTTAGTTGACTATACCAAGGCTTTCGATCGGGTACGACATGAAGAATTGATCAACCAACTGGAGAGACTCAATGTCGATGGAAAAGATCTAAGAATAATCAGGAATATGTACTGGGAACAAACAGCTGCAATGAGAATAGAAAACAATATAAGCTCTTTTCAAAACATCAAAAGAGGAGTCAGACAGGGTTGTGTTTTGTCACCAGATCTGTTTTCACTATATAGCAAAAACATCATGAGAAACCTAGAAGAAGACCCTGGATTAAAGGTTGGAGGGAAAATGATGAACAACATTCGGTACGCAGATGACACCGTGCTCATTGCAGAAAATGAAAGGGACCTACAAAACCTTGTGAATATACTGGAAATAGAAAGCAAATGTGAGGGGTTGAAACTAAACAGCAGGAAGACTGAAGTCATGGTGATCAGTAAAAAAACATGAAATCCCCTCATGCAAAATAACAGCAAATGGCACAACCTTGACACAGGTTAATAAGTTCAAATACCTGGGAACGGTCATTTCATCAGACGGCAGATGCACATCGGAAATAGCTGGCAGAATCGGCCAAGCCAAAACAGCATTCAAGAAGATGACAAGCATTCTTACCAACAAATGCCTATCAGTTAAGATCAGAAAGAGAGTCCTTGAATGTTATATAGAACTAATACTGTTGTACGGATGCGAGGAGTGGACAGTCAGCAAGCAAAGCCAGAGCAGGATCGAGGCAGCCGAGAATTGGTTTCTCAGAAGAATGTTGAGAGTTCCATGGACAGCAAAAAAAACAAACGAGACAGTCTTGATGGAGGCAGACACAAGTAGATCACTCATAAGGAAGATTAGGAAAAGACAAGCAACATTTATAGACCATTTTATGAGGAAGGGGGATTTGGAGCACCTGGTCACAACGGGAAAGCTGGAGGGAAATAGAGCACCAGGTAGACCCAGGAAGAGAATGCTGGACGGACTTGCAGAGTGGCTGGGGATGAAGAGGGTGGGGGAGATGCTGGGGGCAACGAGAGATAGAGATGGTTGGAAGTCCATGGTCGCCAATGCCATGCGGCAGGGCACCTGATGATGATGATGATGATGATCTTATCTATAGATTTTGCATCTTTGCCACAAAAATGGTTTATAGTGTGTTGTTTTAGTGATACGTTCTG
>CM060310.1:73547627-73550127 GCA_030674185.1 Monoplex corrugatus | reverse complement strand
AGCTGTGTACAGACGGTGAAAATGATAGCAAAACAAAATGAGCAGAGCAGTGTTGTGATGCTCTTAGACACGCTAATGTATGTACTTTTTGTAACCTCTGCCAATTGTCTGTGAAACGTAGCAGCAGCAGATTGTTGTATTTTGACACATGGTGTATCAATGTGTGGGCTGAGTGGGTACGTGCATGTGTTTTTATACGTGTGTCTGTGTGTGTGAGTGCGAGAGAGAGAGAGAGAGAGAGAGAGAGAGAGAGAGAGAGAGGAGGAGAAGAGAGAGAGAGAGAGAGAGAGAGAGAGGAGACAGAGACAGAGAGAGAGAGAGAGGAGACAGAGAGAGAGACAGAGAGAGAGACATAGAGAGAGACAGAGAGACAGAGAGCGACAGAGAGAGAGAGAGAACTAATCTGTGTGAGATGAGGTGTAGCTTAAAAGTAATTTTGTACTCCCAAAGGCGTTAAGAGAGGTGACAGAACTGTGATTTTGAAGGAAGTTATTCGAAATTGTGTGGGTTTGTTTTTTGCTGTCAAGATGGCATATTTGTGTTCTACTTTCTTTTCAATTAAAGTTTGACCTCATGTCCTTTGTTTTTTTTCTTCACTTGTTTTGTTTCTGTTTGATTAGTTTCATGCTTGTTTGGCTTTGTCTTGTTGTTAATATTGGATTCTTGTTGTTGATTTGGCCTAGCGATTTGCAAATGCTAAACACATGTAATCAACAAACAAAAAGTCAGTACTGTGAAGCATCATTCTGAAGAGCTTTATACGTATAATCTTGAAATCATTTCATTTCTGACGTTGATGGACACGTACACTGTAGATAGTAATGGTCAAAACCATGTTTGTCATAGAATACCTGATGTCAGACCTAACGTCATCAATGGTAGATTGTGTCAACAGGTTGATTTTGTGATCATCCGTAAAACCACTTCTGGTTTATTCTATTTGCACGTCTTCTTTATAGACGCTTTAACGATGCATTCTGAGATAGATAGTGGCTGTTTTAGTTTCGTCTCCGTGCAGGTTGCTCCCGTCCTGTAGGTCATCTGTCTGAAGACGATAAAACTGGAATACTGTGACCATGAGTTCAGTTCAGTTCAATGTCGAGCTTGCTCGGCTATCCATGACAGTTTCCTCTCTGTCAGACATTGCAGTAGGTAGTTCATCATACTGACAGCCCGTATCATCGATCAGTTGGTCGATGAAGGTCTTCTTTGGACGTCCTGGTCTCTGTTTGCCGTGACTGGGTCTCCATAGTAGCACATCTCCAAAACCAGTTCTTCTTTGCTACGCCAGCAGTGTCCCGCGAAACGCAGTCTTTGTTGACATATTGATTTACTGATTTGCGGGATCTTACCATATAAATCTTTGTTTGTTGGATGTTCTCTCCAGGATTTGTTCAGCATTCGTGTGTATGCTCCATCAATCTTCTTCTCCATAAGAGAAGCACAAAAGCTAAGTTCTGCGAGCATGCTGGAGAAAACTGTCAAGCCAATACTGTTTGCTGAAAATACAGAATGATTGCAGTCCTGGTATAATGTTATAAACAGCCTTGATGAGCATCATATCTCCTAGCGACCTACCCACCCCCACGCTGTCTGTACGTCACACGCAGACACAGACACTGACAGGCACACAGACACACAGACACACAGATACACAGATAGACACACACACACACACACACACACACACACACACACACACACACACACACACAAACACACACCACATAAACACGCACACGACCTGCTACATACACACAGCACACACACACACACACAACACACACACACACGCACACCACACAGATACAGACACACCACAATACACATGCACAGCCTGCATGCATACACACACTCATACACACACACACACGCGCGCGCACACACACACACACACACACACACACACACACCACACACACACAGACACGCACAAAACACAAACACACTCACACATGCTTTCACTTGTCATGTAGTTTGAAGACAAAAATATTTCATGCAGTGATATGATACTGGGAAACTAGTATCAGATTAGATTAAACCAATGTGATAACTGTCTATAACTGTGTTATACTCCTAAGTCAAGTTATTTCAACACTGATTCCATTTGATCAGTCAACAAAACCTTGTCTCAATCAAATCCCATGGCTTTCAGAAACACGAGCTGGGTTCAAGATCAAAGCCCAGCTCACCACTCAATGCCACCGACTGCTATGAGTTTTCTCCCTTCCATTCCGACAAGTCCTTTCGTGAAGAGTCTCAGCCAATGAGGCAGTGGGTGAAATCAGCTGGGATCTGTGAAACTGCCAGTGATTGTTTGTGTTGATAGGAGGTGATTGGTGTTGACAGACGGAGAGAGAATGTCACTTAGACGCCCTCTGTGGGAAGGTTAGAGAGGTTTTCTTGTTGTCTTAGTTCACTGGTTTGCAAATGCTAAAAATTTTAAAACAAAACGAAACAAAACACAAAACACAAAACACAAAAAAAACTAAACATGAAA
>CM060310.1:73530127-73540127 GCA_030674185.1 Monoplex corrugatus | reverse complement strand
CTCTCTCTCCTTCTTCTTCTTTTTCTTTTTCTTTTTCTTCTTCTTCTTTTTCTTCTTCTTCTCTTCTTCTTCTTCTGTAGCATCTTCCAAAACCTGGTCGGAGAGCTGCTTGGGATAGCAAGAAGAAAGAGAGAGACAGCCACATGTAGCTGATAGGCTAGTCCAGGTGGAGGCAATTTGCTGAGGGAAAGAGTTATAATTTTTCTAACGTTGAGTCGACAGAAAGGTTGTCTGCATGGAACTGATTCTGTTGTTTGAGCACCCACTGCTTTTCCATTGCTGCTATCCTTGATTTATAAAATGCGTTGGACTTGAAGTTCGACGTTCACTGCCATTACTTTCGCGCCATGGAAGACAGATCTTCGAAACGCTATCAAATCTTGATTCATTCAGCTATACTTTTAGTGCCAGAGAGTTCATGTGAGCCATGAAATAGTCATAAGGCCACCCACACGAGGAGACGCTGCTCTGTTTCCATTCCACTTTGTTAGAATTGTTAGCATTTGTTCTAAACCAATGTATTTCACACAGGAAACCAACTTTCAAGCCTTCACTGACGACTGTAATCGCATAGTTGTGGAACCAGACGTATGTCCCCCAAAGGATGAGATTGCCTCTGCGTACATCCAGTGGAACCCTCAAGAACTACCAAACTACACATTTTAATGTGAACTTAACGCGTACATATAGCCTGTAGAAAAAAAACCGAAGCCGAAGTCATCTCAACAGCAGGACATGAAGTAGCGCAAAGATGGGATAATTTTCACTGTGTCGTGGTGAGTCAAAAGAACGTAGATAGCGATGATGACAGTGTCATGGAATATTATATTGGACTGAGTCTGCATGACAAAACTATGCTCTAAGTTTCCTATCAGTATCGTAGTACATTTTGATGTCAGTATGACCTGGGAGTTAAAACCTACTGCAAGATAAGTAAGAAATTTAAGCAACACTCACACAAATCCATCTGTGAACTGAATGACACTGGAACATTTGGTTACAGCCCATAAACACACAGATGGGTAGAAATGGACGGCAGATGAAAACGTTTCATCCCAACTGGCTCTTACCAAAACCTGGGTGTGCTACAGGCTCTTTGGGAGGACTGACTATGCAGCTGTCTCACCCATTTAATGGATGCGTCATTAAAGGTGTTGCTCAAATCTCTTGAAAAACACTGCATGTGTGTGGCAGAAAAATGGAACAGAAAAAAGCCCCCCCCCCCCCCACAACCACTACCACCAAAATCACCACCAACGCCGAAAAACAAGACAGAAAACTGAGAAAAAATCCAAACACCACCAACAAATTTAGGCAGTTAAACTTTCAGGTCTGTAGGCTACTCGTGGTCAATTAAGCTAAATATTACCCCATAGTGATAATGACCGTAAAAAAATGGGACCCCTAGAAATTCTGAGCTGTTTATCGATGGATCTGGATCAGATCTGGTGACTATTTTCATTCTATTAGTGCTCGATACTGCCTAAGTTTTAACAAGAATATGCTGGCGCATGAAGTTCTACCTACAGAAGAATTTGTCTGACGGCGCATAAGATATGAGATTGTTAGTGTGGCTGACAAGTATCTGCTGTCTGTCTTTCACGCATTCCAGCACGCCCCAGGCTCCACGTGATGATAAGCTGTGCCCTTTAGGGGATTCTGACAAGTACACTACACAACGTATTATCTCGCTTTACGCCATGTAATCACTTGTTATTTCTGTACGCGAGTTTTCTTTTTCTTTTCTTTTTTTTGTACCAGTTTGCAAAGGGAATCCTTTAGCGACACAACATACGTCTTATTCACTTTTCTATTTTCATCTAAGTTTTCAGGCAGGCTCAGGGAGTTTGTCAGATAATTGTTCACAGATTTGGGTGGAGTGTGTGAATCCTTCTTAAACAAAACCGTACCTTCCAAACTCTCTTGACGTCATTTAGACCTGTTAACCCATTCATCTTGGAGGTCAAGCCTCCATTCCTCATCAGACTTTTTTCGTGCCCCCTTTCTGCACCACACATATATCACTGTTTTGTATTATATATATCTATCTATCTATATACATACACATCTATATTATATGTCTGAAAGTCTGTATATACATATATATATATACACATATATACATATGTATATACATATGTATAGACAGATATAGATATAGTTATAGGCTTATAGGCATACATATACAGTATCACAACTATACCTATAGATAGATATAAACATAGTTATGGGCATATTGGCTTTCATACATGTTATCACAATAAACGCTTCAGGCATCTTTCCCTGGAGAGAGTGCGTCTTTGCCAGAGCATAGCCACCCCTATTTGTCTATATGTTTATTAATGTTTACCCTATCAAAATGGATTTTGTTCCTACATACGTTTGCCAACGACAACTCCAGCTTTACTGTGGGATGTTTACATGTTCATGGAGATATTCTGTGACCTACAGATGAATGTGAAATCATGTTCATGGAGCTATGTCTGTGGTCTACAGATTTGTTCTAAACCAACGTATTTCACACAGGAAACCAACTTTCAAGCCTTCACTGACGACTGTAATCGCATAGTGTGGAACCAGACGTATGTCCCCCCTGTTTACATGTGCTAAGCGCATGCTGCAGACAGGACTTCTTATGTTATTCAAAGGACAGCGCCTTGATCATAATGTCAGATGTAGTGGAGGTGGAGGTAGGGGGGAATCACCCAAACCCAACGAAACTAGGGTCACGATAAGGATAGAACTTGAAGGGCCACTTAATCTTCTTGAAAATATGTGTCTGTATATAGAATATTACATCTCATCATCATCATCATCAAGGTGCCTGCCGCATGGCGTTGGCGATCATGGACGTCCATCTGTCTCTATCTCTCGTTGCCCCCAGCATCTCTCCCACCCACCCCTAGCCCCCAGCCACTCTGCAAGTCCGTCCAGCATTTTCTCCCTGGGTCTACCCGGTGCTCTCTTTCCCCCAGCTTTCCCGTTGTGTCCAACTGCTCCAAATCCCCCTTCCTCGTAAAATGGCCTATAAATGTTGCTGTCTTTTCCTAATCTTCCCTTGAGTGATCTACTTGTGTCTGCCTCCATCAAGACTGTCTCATTTGTTTTCTTTGCTGTCCATGGAACTCTCAACATTCTTCTTAGAAACCACATCTCGGCTGCCTCAATCTTGTTCTGGCTTTGTTTGTTGACTGTCCACGCCTCACATCCGTACAACAATATTGGTTCTATATAACATTCAAGAACTATCTTCCTGATGTTGACTGATAGGCATTTGTTGGTAAGAATGCCTGTCATCTTCCCGAATGCTGTTTTGGCTTGGCCGATTCTGCCGGCTATTTCTGATGTGCATCTGCCGTCTGATGAAATGATTGTTCCCAGGTATTTGAATTTATCAACCTGTGTCAAGGTTGTGCCATTTGCTGTTATTTTGCATGAGGGGATTTATGTTTTTTACTGATCACCATGACTTCAGTCTTCCTGCTGTTTAGTTCCAGCCCTTACCTTTGCTTTCTATTTCTCGTATATTCACAAGGTTTTGTAGATATTACACAGGCTTGAAAAAGTCTTTTAGATAATTACCTGTGGATAAGCCCTTTGACTCCTGCACCCTGTCTACAGACTGCAAAAAGCAACTCTTTGACTCCCTCACCCTGCAGGAAGCTGGAGGATAGGGTGAGGGAGTGAAAAGGTTAAGTGTTTTGCTTTGCTAGTAGGTTGACAATGGAGGATGCTGGTGGACATGGTGTGGGAGTCAAAGGGTTAGGCTGAAGTAGGCATAGGCCTGTTCCCATGGACAACGAATCCTTCTATAATAATGTTCAGACTCCAGCTTCAGTTTGTTGACGGATTTAGGTGAAACATATCTGGATTGATCTAAATTTAATGAATCACTCTTGATCAAGCTTCAGACAGTAATTCGGGGACCCAACTTAACCCTCTGACTGCATGAAAACATCTGAAGTCTCGAGTTCAGTCCCAGTGTGCAAGATAAAAAGAAATGTCATGTTCACTGCCCATCTTAATACTTCAGTTATTTTGGTGACGTTGTTTCATAGTACCTTCCCCCTTCCCATTTCCAGACCGTGCCAGCTCATAGAGTTTTGCTCAAGCTCAGACAAACTTTCAGATTATTTCCAGCAGATTTGGGTTGAACGCATATGGCACCATCTGCATGCAACGAATCCCTCTTGAACAAATAAGAAAAAATAATTGCTAATAATTTGAAGCACACATGGGACATGTGTCTTTCAGATAGATGAGGGAGGTATGGTGGTCTGTTTACACAACCAGACAGATTTAGGATCAACTAGGATCTGTGGTGTTTGTGCAGCAAGACAGATTTTAGCACGTGCACACCTGACTGGGTCAACATCTTGTGCTTGCTGATACAGCAGAGAGCCTGTTGTGACACTGAGTAATCTGCACGTTTCTGTGTAGTGTCAGTGATACCCTGGTATGAGAATGTTTGGTTCCTGTTATTTATAACATTATTAATGTTGATGGTGTCATGGTGGAACATTTGAAATACTGAATGATTTAAGATTTAGTCTGCTAACCTCATGCTTCACCCAGCTTTGTCTGATCCCTTCTTTCCCACTCCCTTTTCCCCTCTAATTGTTGAGACTATTGTCGCCATTTGAACAGATATGATTCTGACCTTGATTTTACATTATTTGTCACAGATGCGAGAGAGAGAAAGAAGTAACGAGAAAGAGTAAACGCTAAAGCAAGTGAAGAATCCAGTGTTAGGCAGGCATCGTTAGTCTTAGTTCATAATGCTAATAAAACATGTTTCAAGAATGGATGACAGAAAGTGCAATGTACTAAATCTATCACTTATTCGTGTTCTACATTGAGTAACTATACACAGAAATATGCCAACACAGTATGATAAATATGAACTGACGAGGAATGTTGATGTAGTTCTGTACTGACAATAACTTGTTAAGCTTAAATGGAATCTCATTCATAAAAAGTAACACAAATGGATTTTAGATTGATTAGTGTACATTTCAGGATTCCATTTACCTTCGCAATAAGCCAACAGATCCACAGAACTTGTTTTAATGATAGATAATTGTACCCAGTCTTCAAAGTTATTAGTCTTATGGTCTTTGAACACACTGAAACAGAATTTTCAACAATATCTACTAAAACTCTTGATATATTCACACATTTTTATCTTTAGTGTCCAGATATTAGCAAAGCTGTCAGTCATCACCTACACACACTCCTAAGAACCAATACTGACAACAGTAGAATGGTGCAAAAGTGCTAGGCACAGATGACTTTGTGATATGCCTCAACATATTATTGCAAACCTGACTGAAGGAAACACTTAAGTTGCAGCTCCATGTTAAGCCTCTTTCTTGAGTGGCATTTCCCCGAGGACTCATTTAGGTTCTTCAACAAGCCATCAAGCACACACACAGTGGGAATACCAGTGCCCTGAATCCATATGAGAGTTAACGCACCATGGTAATGACACAGGGGTCATGGGTTTGATCCTCAGATGGGGCACAGTTGTATGAGGGCTAACTGGCCCTTTTGACAGAATCTCAGACTCAGAACCACACGTTTCAACTTTAATCCCACTTTGCAACATACCAGCTGGCTTATTCACTGCCTATATTATTGCTCCAACCATTTGAGTGATATATGTGTGTACATAGGCCCTGTTCTTCCCCTTTCCTCACTTAAGCATTACCAGTCTTCTCCCTTTCCCATTTAAAGACATTGCTAGAGCATAAGGGTTTAAACAGGTTCAAGGATCAACCTTTAACTGCTGGCAGACTTGGTAAAATAGATATGGAATTGTCTGAGCATGCTAAACCCATATTGAAAGCATCTAAACACCATAGAAGCCACTGGTGTCAAACTGTTAATAGGACACATACTAGACGTAGATCCTGTGCAGTTGCTAGAATACTTCAGTGGTGTTGAGTGGTACCTATTCAGATCCAACAAGTGAACGATATGTGCAAAACAACTCATGAATGACAGTAATAATTTTTATGTTTTTCTGTGTGAAAAAAGGGACATAGAAATGGTGCATAATTTTTTTTCCTTCTTCTTATCATCCTCTATGTTCCGAACTACAACAGGTCAAAGCACTTGCGTAAAGTAGTCATGCTTCCTCAACCTCGACATCCAAAAAAATTCCAAGAGATATAAAACAATTACTATCCCACCATTTCTCACCATGGAATTCGATCTTTCTTCAAACACAGTTCTGCCAAGTTCTCCTCTCCACTCACCCCAACCACGGGCCTCTAGTGACCACCTGTTCTTTCATCACCTGTCTTTCATCTGTCCACCGGAACAAAATAGAATCCTTGGACAGTAGGATCGCTTCAAAGCCCACTGACATGGATAAAACAAACACGTGCGTGCATGAGTGAATCTTTCTCTACTCCACACGAACTGTTCGTGTGCTCGTGTACGCGTGCACACACACACACACACACACACACACACACACACACACACACACACACACACACACACACACACACACACACACACACACACACACACACACACACACACTCTCTCTCTCTCTCTCTCTCTCTCTCTTGCTCTTTTTCTCTTTATCTCTCTCTTGCTCTCTCTGCCTCTCCCTGTCTTTTTCTCTCTGGCTCTCTAGCTTTGTCTCTGTCTCTCTCAATATTGTGACAGTGCACAGATATACGTGCATCAGAACTCATGCATTTCCACACACACACGCACACACACATACACACACACACACACGCGCGCGCGCGCGCGCGCGCACTCCAACACAAACACACGCACACGCATAACTTGTACTTAAACTGATGTAATAACTGATGTTTGCGAGAATACATATGTACACATAAAATCAAATAACCACAAGACATGCATCTTTCTCTGCCTGACTGACTAACTGTCTGCCTGCCTGTCTGTATGTTTGTCTGTCTCTTATGAAGATCAGATCTGCGATCCAAAAACAGTGATTTTTGCAAACACATGCAAAAGATGATATAAACAGAACATCTCTACGTCTGTTAGACCGAGAACGTGACCCATGTATTCATTTTGTCAGACTGCTGAAAATAGTCAATGGTCAGTCAAGAAGCAGTTTTTTATTCCCAAGACGTGTCAAGAGTCTCAGTCTATTGTGCTTTTTACAGCTAGGAATTAGCCACAAAATGGGGTATTAAACTCTGAATTTTGTCAACTTGAGGAAAACACTATGCGTCGTCTCTATACAGCAATGCTTCATGTTTTAGAAAAATTGTATTTCTTTCAAAGTATAGGCCTATAGCTACATTTCCTACAGATACAATTTAGAGTGTAAACAAGCAATGAGTGTGCCTACATATTACGTTTCAACTGTGCACAATTTAAATGAATGAAGGGCAGAATGGATGGAGAGACTTTAGTTCTCAGACATCAGATTTCTGATTGTTTAATGTATTTTTGACCAACTGGACTATATACAATTTAACCATGTACAAAACAAATACAAGACACAATGAAACAAATAAATGGACAGACAACAAATAAATGGACTCAGACTTGAACATTTGATATGTCTTAAACTTCAGGAAGGGGGAGAGAGAGAGGGGGGAGAGAGAGAAAGGGAGAGAGACAGAGAGAGAGAGAGAGACAGAGAGAGAGAGAAAGAGAGAGAGAGAGACTGACAGACATACATGTACAGACAGACAGAAATGGGAAGACAGACAGATTGTCACCAGCCTTACAAGAAAATGGAAATGGGTGACTTACTCATAAAAACACGGTTGAGACAAAAGCTGTCTTTCAGATCTTTCATCCTTTTGAGAACATCCAGAACCAACTGATTGATGTCCCTGTGGTTCTCTTTCCTGTAATCATCTTTCTTCTAGCACACAGAGGCTTCCATTTGATCATAAACAGTAGCTGAAAGCTGCACTATCCACCTTAGGCTTATTCAGAGTGTCACATAATTCCCAGACCAATTTATTTTACGATCACGTTCCATGCAGCCACTCAAGTAGACTGTATCAATGCTCTAACCCTGTAGCAGCGATGTACATAATTAGGAATATTATACAGTGTTTGATATTCGTTGGTCTCTTACTTTCAAAAGATTCTATTAGTATCAGTCAATCTCCCTTTGAAAGTAATCGTATATTTTTCACACTGACTAACGGACATGTGCATGGCACTAAGAAAGTTTTTCAAGAAAACTGCTTGCTGATGGAAGTACTTTTTTTAAGCAAATTGAAATCATTGATTCTTTACAACGAATATTTTTGATAGTATGAATGCGATTCAGCCAGACCTAATTTTGGGATTAGTTTGACCACAAATGTAATACTTGATTGTCAAGCTTTCTTGTCCTGGCATGCGTTAGGTTTTTTTTGTTTTTTGTTTTTATTTTGCAGACTGGTTGTGCTATCTTATCTTGCTGAAAGATTTGTTCTGCCCTCTGGTAGCTTCACTGGCTTAAGCATATGAGTCAGTGTGAACTTGCTTAAAGTGGATAGGTTGACTATTTGAGGCATTACCAAGCTCTAATGAAGAAAACGAAGAAGAAGAATCTATGGTTTTCAAACTTGCCTATTAATGCTTTTCCATGGACAATTCTGTGCCTGTGTTTCAGCAGAGAGACAACAATGGTTTGGTAGTCTCTTTTCACAGCAAGGCAAATTATGGAATAGGCACCCAGCAGTTGCTGTAGTGTTTGTGCAGCAAAATAAATTGATCATGTGCAGATCCATCTGGGTCAGCGGCTGTGCAGCACAGGGTCTATCATGACACATTATTCACTAGCATTCTGCATTATCAAGCATGCTAGCAAATCAAACACTTAATCCTTTGACTCCTTCACACGATCCACCAGCTTCCTTCAGCTTGTGGAGAGGGTGTGGGAGGGCAAAGGGTTAATGATCTGAAGCATTCCTCTCGGTGATACACCCATATCATTATATTTATTCTGGGATATTGTTATCATTACTGATGTTGATAGTGTCACGGTGCAATATTCGTAACTGTACCTGATTCAAGACTGTGGTTATAAAAAATGTCTTCAGCATTATCTAATTGTGTCTGTTTATCTTAACTCTTCTATCTTTATCTCCTCAAATACAAAACTACGTATTCAAACATCTCTACCATGACAAATATGATCCTAGCATTGGACTGAACATTGACTTTTCCTGCATGACTGAGAGAGAGAGAGGGGGGGGAGAGGGGAGAGGGACATAGGGAGATAGGGAGAGAGAAAGGGAAGTGAAAGAGGGAGAGAGAAGAGAGAGATGGACAGACAGAGAGGGACAGAGAGATAGAGAAAGGGAAAAGAAAGAGGGAGAGAAGAGAGAGAGAAATGGAAGTAAAAGAGGGAGAGAAAAGAGAGAGAGGGAGAAAGAGAGGGGGAGAGAGAGAGAGGGAGAGAGAAAGGGAAGAGAAAGAGGGAGAGGGAAGAGAGAGAGAGAGAGAGAGATCTTTCCAATACACATCATTT
The DNA here is from genome assembly GCA_030674185.1 of Monoplex corrugatus. Classification (NCBI taxonomy): domain Eukaryota; kingdom Metazoa; phylum Mollusca; class Gastropoda; order Littorinimorpha; family Ranellidae; genus Monoplex; species Monoplex corrugatus. The sequence goes on along the minus strand of CM060310.1, from coordinate 73,530,652 downwards.
CGTGCAAGCTCAAGGAGTCATCTAAATAATTGCTGGCAATTGCAGGTTGAGATTATACAGATATCTTTGTGATGATTCCTTGAAAAGTTTTCAGTTCTAGGTATGATGTCCTGAACAGAAACTGGACGATGATAGTACAGTACAGTTTACCCATATAGAATCCTTTCGGGTATCAGAAAATTACCAAAGTGTTATGTTTTTTGTAGACAATGTAACACAACACCGCGGTCCCGGTATTATACTAACCTCAAATCAGTTGGCTTATTTTGGTACTACTTGGCATTGGATTATGTTTTCATTTTCTTCAAATCCCATGGCGAATGTGGTCGTTAAGGGAACACATAGGATGCAACAGGACACAGGATTCTCCATTCCTGTCTTAGAGATGCAGCAACACAAACAGTTCAGTCTTTGACATTGCCAGGACACAAATGGCACATGAAAAAAACAACAAAAAACAGGGAAACTTGTCCTTCTTTTTCCATTAAATAGAAGACGAAAAAAATAACAGAGATTTTTTTGTTG
>CM060310.1:73492627-73527627 GCA_030674185.1 Monoplex corrugatus | reverse complement strand
GACTTTTTGCCAATATTTTCGTAGGTTTCTGTTAGTAAGTAGTTGCTAATACAACATTTGTACCAGATGGTCAGAATGTTTGCTTCAACACATCTCAGCATTTGAGGGAATTTAAAAGTCGAAGAGAACTCGCAAAAGTTTGGTAAAAAAATGTAGTGTGGCAGGAAATTGCCCTGCTAAAAATTGTTCAATTATGTGAAATCTTATTTCTAATAATTGTTACATTAGGCAATTAGAACCTAAACCACATGGAATGGCTGAAATAAACCCCATTATATACAGATGAAATATTCCTTACATGAAAAACTCTAGCTGTCTATGATTTTCACTTATCAAAGCGTTGTGGTCCTTAGGCGAAATAGGTGAAAGTTTACCATTTAAAGAGCATGAAAACATGACATACCTTTTTTCATCTTGTTTCAGACCTCTATGAGCATACATCTATTGAAATTTCTTTCTGAAGTCTAGACATGCAATTCCATAAATCCCTAAAGACAGGGCAAAAACTTTGTAGCAGTTGCCCTTTTTCTGTTAATCATATGGGCGATCTTCCACAACAATGTTAACACTCTATGTCCTATAGTTTCTTTTGTGCATCTAGTGTTGTCATGAAATTGCACAATCTCCCTAGAGTCAGGGCTGAGCCTCAGTATGGACAACTGTTTTTGCAGTTCCCTTTATCAGCATCGCATTGTGTTCGGTTCCTTGGGAATTATAGGTCTCAATTCAATATTGATACAAGTCTCCGTAACTCTTTCTTGCCATCATAGCACTGACATTAACGTATGCCCCATCCCAAGGGAGTGATGTGCAGGCGTGGCCAAGTATTTGTGATTTTATCTTTATATTTTTGTAATGGATCTATCTTGCGGAATTCTTATTGCTCATCCTGCATAGAGCGAAAGGCTACAGCGCTGCGTCATCTGTTTTGTTCTGTACGTGCGTATTCTATTTACCTTTGAAAGTAGATATCTATTCAACATTTTGATAGGGATAACTCTTTTATCGCCATTAGAATTTTATATGATTGAGTGTGTGCTGCACATGGGACCTCGTTTTATCGTCTTATATGAAAGACAAGACGTAGACTGCATGCTACTCTAAGATCTAAATATTGTAATAATTATTATTATTACTCTAAGATCTAATGGAAGAATGGTAGAAAATATACCTGTCTAATCCATGATCCAAACATAGGCTTTCGGCATCCTACGCAGGCACTTTACCCACTAAGCCACACACTACACGCTGAGTAGCTAACTCCTACCACCACATCCTTTTTGTGTGTGTGCGGCCAGGAAATTCAGTTTTACGCTAAAGACACTGTGTCCTTGATAGTGGTCTGTTAGTGATACTATCACCCCTACCCACCCTGCACGTATGTCTGCCTGAGGCCTGTATATCTGTCTGGGTCTACCAAGTGAAAGTAATTTCATTTACTGTAGCTTTCCTCTCTGTAAAGACGCCAGCAGCGGAAAAGACAGGACCAGATCGTTGAGAAAGACTGTGGAGAGTGTTGAAAGATACTGAGATGGAGTGGGTGGTTATGTCTGGCACGAAGGAGTAGTGGTGAAATTGATAGTAAATGACGGAACAGAAGTTTTAGGTCCCTCTGAGGCGATACCACGAAGACGTAATTATTTAAGATTCCAAAAGTATATAATTATAAGGACTGGCGGTATGCATAGACATAGACACACGTAAAGCTGACTTCACATTAAACATTAAACATGATCATAAGCATTTTACACGTGTGCTCTGTGAATTGTCAGTAAAAGTAAATGGCATGAGGGGATTTGAAACCATGCATAATACTTCAGCGGGAAGATATTCATCACACAGCAATAGTCAAGGTTTGTACACAAGGTAACTAAAGACTTGGTTTGCATGGACAGTCCACCCACTTCCACTCCACCTTCCTTTGCTTGGTGAAATGGCTACTGTGTGGTGTCAGTAGCTTGGAGATGATTGTCTGGTCAATGGTGAGGCATTGTTGCTCTGGGTCCAATCTTGCACCCTCGTATATTTGTTGTTAACTTAGAATTGTTAACCTTAGATCGTAAAACTTTATGAGCATATACGTTTTGCTGACAGGGAGCCACGCTTTAATCATCTGCATGACCTAATACATTGAGAAACGGCAATCTAGCGGTGGTGTCTGTGGTGTGTGTCTAGTGGAATTGATTTAGCACGTGCAGTTCTGACTGTGATACAACAAGATACAGCCTGGGGTCTGCTCAATATGAATGATTCCGCAATGTGTCAATGAGATGTCAATCATTTGAAGCATGTGTGGGACATATGTTTTCCAGACAGATGAGGGAGGTATGGTAGTCTGTTTACGCAACTAAACACATTTGGGATCAATGATCTGTGGTATTTGCACAGCAAGACAGATTTAGCACGTGCACACTTAACGGGGTCAACATCTTGTGCTGCTGATACAGCACAGGGTCTGCAATGACACTGAGTAATGTGAACGATTCTGTACAGTGTCAGCGATACGCTGGTATGAGAATGTTTGAATCCTGATATCTGCATCGTTATTAATGTTCATGGTGTCAGAGTGTCATATTTGTAACACTGAATGATTTAAGATTTAGTCTTTTAACCTGATGCTTCTCTCAGATTTGTCTAATTCCTCTACCCCTCCTCCCCCCCCCCCTATACCTGTCTCTTTCTCTTTTCCTTCAAGTGTTTAGACTATTGTCACTGTTAGAACATATATGAATCTGGCATTAATTTTATATTAATTTCTCACAGATGAGAGAGAGAGAGAGAGAGAGAGAGAGAGAGAGAGAGAGAGAGAGAGAGAGAGAGAGAGAGAGAGAGAAGTAATAAGAAAGATTTAATGCTACAGCAAATTATCAATCTGGTGTTAAGTGGATATCGTTTTTCTTAGTACATTATGTTAAAAAACGTGTTTCAGAAATGGATGTCAGAAAGTGGAATATAACAAATCTACCACATATTCATATATAACAAAGAAATCAGGAATTGGTGCAATGAAGCTGAGGACACTTGAATCCTCAGGGTATATACAGACGAACTGAAGAAATTGTCAACGGGAAAAATACATGCACATCAACTGGTTGCTTAAAATGGAAAGATGGTACGCTTATCATGAAAAAATACAAAATATTAGACAGATGGGGAGAGTACATTAAAGACCTTTTTGAGGATGGCAGAAACGAAGAACACATTATAAAAAAGAACTTTGAAGGACTACCCATAATGAAAGATGAAGTTAGAGCAGCACTGAAAAAGATGAAACCAGGAAAAGCTCCAGGACCAGACAACATTACTACAGAGATGATTGAAGCCCTGGAGGAATTTGGTATTGAAAAAAATAACAGTCCTCCTAAATGAAATTTATGACACTGGAAAAATCCCCAAAGATATGTCAAAATCAATTTTCATTGCACTTCCAAAGAAGACAGGGGCTATAGAATGCGAACTTCATCGGACAATCAGCTTGATGAGTCATGTAACAAAAGTCTTGTTAAGAATAATCATGATGAGAACAAGGAATAGAATCAAAAGAGAAATAGCAGAGGAACAGTGTAGATTTGTGGAAAGGAAAGGAACTACTAATGCATATACATCCTAAGAACTATCAAGGATCTACCTTTGAATGCTGGCAGATTTTGGGTAGAACAGATATGGAATTGTCTGAGTTTGGTAAATCCGTTTTGAAATGATCTAAACACCACAGGTGTCAAAGTGTTGTTAGGCCACCCATTAGAGGAAGATCCTGTTCAACTGCTAGAATACTTCAGTGGTGTTGAGTGGCACATATTCTGCTCCAACATGTGAAGGACACATGCACGGCCCCTTACGGATGACAGCAATCATTTTTGTATTTATCTGTGTAAAGAAAGGGACATGAAAAATGGTGCATTGTTTTCTTCTTCTTCTTCTTCTCTTCTTCTATGTTCTAAACTGCAACATGTTGTAAACACTAGCGTAATGTAATGCTTCCTGAATCTCAACGTCCAAAAACCTCCAAGAGATATAAAACAATTACCATCCCACTACTTCTCATCATGGAATTCGATCTTTCTTCAAACACCAGTTCTGCCAAGTTCTCCTCTCCACTCACCCCAACCATGGGCCTCTAGTGACCACCTGTTCTTTTTATCTGTCGACCGGAACAAAATAGAATACTTGGACAGTAGTATCACTTCAAAGCCAACTGACGTGGATAAAACAAACACGTGCGTGCATGAGTGAATCTTTCTCTACTCCACACACACTTGCTGGTGTGCTTGTGCGCGCATGTGTTCGTGTGCTCGTGGGCACGCGCGCACCACACGCACACACACACACACACACACACACACACACACATACACACACACACACACACACGCACACACACACACACACACACACTCTCTCTCTCTCTCTCTGTCACTCCTTCTCTCACTCGGTTGCTTGCTTGCTCTCTCCTTCTGTCTGTCTGTCTCTCTCTCTCACTCTTGTGACAGTGCTCAGAGACATGTGCATATGCACACATGTATTTCCACAAACACACATACTCAAACGTACACCAACACAAACACGTGCATACACATAACTTGTACTAACACTCGTGCTGACGCTTGCATGTAATAGCAGATGTTTGCGTGAATACACATGCACACACACACGATCAAATAACCACAAGACATACATCTTTGTCTGCCTGACTGACTAACTGTCTGCCTCCCTTCTGTACGTTTGCCTGTCTCTTATGAAGGTCGGATCTGCCTCGATCCAAGGAAGACATGAATGACTTTGCACACACACACACACACACACGCGCGCGCGCGCGCGCGCGCGCAGAAGATGATATAAACAGAACACCTCTTCCTCTGTTAGACCGAGAACATGACCCATGTGTTCACTTTGTCAGGCTACTAAAATTAGTCAGATGACAGTAACAGTCAGTAAGGAAGCAGTTATTTTTTCCCAAGACAGGACAAGAGTGTCAGTCTATTATGCTTTTGTAGCTAGGAATTACATGTAACTTGAAAAAAATGAGATAATTAAATTCTGTTTTTTTAACCTTATGACTCTCTCACTCTATCCACTAGCAGCCTACTTTATGTCAATGCTAGCACAGGAAGCTGGTGGATATGGTGAGGGAGCCAAATAGTTCATCTTCTTGCAGCTGGTGGGATAAGGTATGGGAGACAAAGGGTTAATTTGAGCAAACTTCTATGCATAGGCATCTCCTGAGATTTTGTACGTAAATGCATTGGCATGTGTACTTTAATTTCTTGTTCTTTTTTACCATGTTGAAGTACTGACTGTATGTTGAAATGGTTGTAGCTCTGACGTGGCTCTACACATTCAGCTGGGCTTTAAGCAACAATAAGAACAAGAATAAGTTCCTATACAGCAATGTTTCATGTTGTAGGAAAAAATATATTTCCTTCAGAACGTGTAGATACATTTCCTATAATACAATTTAGTGTATGGAAACAAGTACTGGTGAGGGTGCCTACATATTATGTTTGAATCATGTGTAAGTTTAAGCGAACAGAAAGAAGAATGAACAGGGACCGACTTCAGTCCTCAGACTTCAGATTTCTGATAGTTTAAAGTATTTTTGACCAATAGGCCTATACACAATTTAATCATATGCAAAACAAACACAAGATACAATAAAACAGCCATTAGATCAATAGACAGAACGGAATCGACCCAAACTAGAACATTCAATACGTCTTGGACTTCAGAGGGAGGAAGGGAGAGAGAGAGAGAGAGAGAGAGAGAGACAGACAGACAGACAGACAGAGACAGAGAGAGACAGAGAGAGACAGAGAATGAGATAGACAGACAGTCAGAGAGTGAGAGAGAGGACAGACAGACAGATAGACAGACAAAGACAGAAACAGGCAGACAGACACTGTCATCAGAAACACAAGACAATGTTAATGGGTGACTTACTTACAGAAACACAGCTGAGATAAACGCTGTTTTTCAGGTCTTTCGTCCTTCTGAGAAAACCCAGGACCATTCGGCTGATGTTCCTTCTGTGGTTTTCTTTCCTGTAATAATGTTCGCTTCTGGCCCACAGGGGCTTCTATTTGACCATAAACAGTAGCTGAATGCTGCACTATCCCCCTTGCGCTTATTCAGAGTGTCACAGAATACCCAGACCAATTTATTTTACGATCACTTTCCATGCAGTCACTCAAGTAGACTACACCAATGCTCTAGCCCCATAGCAGTGATCTACATACGAATACTATACAGTGTTCGATATTCATTGATCTCTTCCTTTCAAAAGATTCTATTAGTATCGGTTAATCTCCCTTTGAAAGTAATCATACATGTGACCTCCCACCACGAAATCAGTCTTAACTAGCATTTTGGGCATTTTGAGATATACATATCACTGGAAAGTATACATTCTTGTTGATTATTTTGGTACTTGAATAAAGCTTGTACTCAAAAAAAATGTAGAAGTTATGTATGTTTAAAGTCTTTAGTTGTATGACGGCCATTTTGAGAAAATGGCCTCTAAAGCTTTTGTGTGCTCTCCTACACATTTTCACTAAATTTCTTTAATTGGTGGCTTTGACCCACTTTGTTTCTAATTTTCGCTGTCATTATCTGAAAGGTGCACCAAAGAGCTTTTTCTATCAGTATATTACATGTGCAGGTACTGTACAGGTTACGGTTCATAATAAGAGACAAAATAAGTACTTTTGGTAGGAAATTGCGTTCTTTCTGCTGCGATCAGTGCATTATTAAGATACCGATTTAAATTGATTAATAACATTTTTTTCAAGAAAAAAATTTCTGTGGGGGATAGATTATAGTCTACAGAAATCTATTTTGAGAAAAAGTCAAAACACCCCAGATAGACCCTCAGTCACATCAGCTCCTAGTGCTGCTCGACTGACCGCGAGTTAAGACTGATTTCGTGGTGGGAGGTCACATATTGTTTCACACTGACTAATGGACATGTGCATGGCACTAAGAAAGTTTGTCAGGAAAACTGCTTGCGGATGGAGGTGCTTGTTTTTAAGCAAATTGATATCATAGATTCTTTACAGTGAATATTTTTGATGGTAGGAATGCGATTCAGCCAGACCTGATTTTGGGATTAGTATGACCACAAATGTAATACCTTATTGTCAAGCTTTCTTGTCCTGGCATACGTTAGGTTTTTTGTGGATGTTTGGTGTTTGTTTTATTACAGAAAGAAAAAAAGTGTTCTTAGCATGACTTGATCATCTTGTTTTCGTATTCTATTATCAATCTGACTGCTGCTTTTGCTTTGTATACTGATTGTGCTATCTTATCTTGCTGAAAGATTTGTTCACCCTCTCGTCGCTTCGCTGGCTGAAGCACATGAGCCAGTGTGAACTTGCTTAAAGTGGATAGCTTGACCGTTTGAGGCATTACCAAGTTCTAATGAAGAAAAACAAAAATCTATGGTTTTCAAACTAGCCTAATAATGCTTTTCCATGGACAATTCTGTACCTATGTTTCGCAGTGAGACAACTATGGTTTGGTAATCTTTTTTCACAGCCAGGCAAATTAAGGAATAGCCACCCAGCAGTGTCTGTGGTGTTTGTGCAGCAAATAGATTTAGTATGTGCAGATCCATCTGGGTCAGCAAGTCGTGCTGGCTGTGCAGCACAGGGCCTGTCATGACACATAACCTATTGACTCCCTCACTCTATTAACTAGCATCCTGCATTATCAAGTATACTAGCAAATCAAAAACTTAATTCTTTGACTCCTTGACCCTATCCACCAGCTTCCTGCAGGAATTTGTGCAGCCGGTGGAGAGGGTGTGGGAGGGCAAAGGGTTAATGATCTGAAGCATTCCTCTCAGTGATACACCCATATCATTATATTTATTCTGGGATATTGTTATCATTGCTGATGTTGATAGTGTCATGGTGTAATATTCGTATGGGTACATAATTCAAGACTGCGGTTATAAACAGTGTTTTCTACATGGACTCAGCTTTATCTAATTGTGTCTGTTTATCTTATTCCTTCTTTCGTTTTCTCTTCAAGTGCAAACCTATGTATTCAAACATCTGTACCATGACAAATATGATTCTGGCATTGGTCTGAACATCGACTTTTCCTGAATGACTGAGAGAGAGAGAGAGAGAGAGAGAGAGAGAGAGAGAGAAAGAGAGAGAGGGAGGGAGATAGGGAGATAGGAGAGAGAATGGGAATAGAAGGAGGGAGAGAGAAGAGAGAGAGAGAGAGAGAGAGAAAGAGAGAGAGAGAGAGAAAAGAGAGAGAGAGAGAAAGAGAGAGACAGAGAAAGAGAAAGGGAGATAGGGAGAGAGAAGAGAGAGAGAGACAGAGAGAGAGAGGAGATAGGGAGAGAGAAAAGGAAGAGAAAGAGGGAGAGAGAGAGAGAGAAAGAGAGAGAGAGAGAGAGAGAAAGAGAGAGAGAGAGAGAGAGAAAGAGAGAGACAGAGAAAGAGAAAGGGAGATAGGGAGAGAGAAGAGAGAAAGAGACAGAGAGAGAGAGGAGATAGGGAGAGAGAAAAGGAAGAGAAAGAGGGAGAGAGAAGAGAGAGAGAGGGGGGGGGATAGGGAGATAGGGAAAGAGAAAGGGAAGAGAAAGCGGGAAAGAGAAGAAAGAGAGAGAGAGAGAGAGAGAGAGAGAGAGAGAGAGATCTTTCCAATATACACAATTTCGTGCAAGCTCAAGGAGTCATCTAAAGAATTGCTGGCAAATGCAGGTTGAGATTATATGGAGATGTTTGAGTGTGATGATTCCTTGAAAGCATTTTAGTTCTAGGTCTGATGTCCTGAACAGAAACTGGACGATTACAGTATAGTTTACCCATTGTGTTGTGATTTTTGTAGACATTGTAACGCAATACCGCATCCCAGTATTATAATAACCTCAAATCAGTTGGCTCATTTTGATACTACTTGGCATTGGATGATGTTTTTATTTTCTTCAAATCCCAAGGTGGGTGCGGTCGTTAAGGGAACACATAGGATGCAGCAGAACACAGGATTCTCCATTCCTGTCTTAGAGATGCAGCAACACAAACAGTTCAGTCTTTGACATTGCCAGGACACAAATGGCACATGAAAAAAACAACAAAAAACAGGGAAACTTGTCCTTCTTTTTCCATTAAATAGAAGACGAAAAAAATAACAGAGATTTTTTTTTGTCATCCACACCTGAAAAGGTATAGCCCATAAAGAACATAAAAGAATCCTTGCTACGTACATCACCACATCCCAAACCTCCCTAGAGAAGTAAGGAACAGTTAACCATCCCATCATTTCTCACAAAGAGATCTTTGTCAAACTCGCTTCTCCTTGCTTCTTCTGTCTGCTCAGAACCAACCTCTGGGTCTCTCGAGACCTTGTGTTCTTTGATCTATCGATTGGAACAACTTGGGATCAATGAGCTGTGGTATCATCACTACAAGGCTCATTGACATGGATAAAACAAACACGCGAGTGCGTGAGTATCCCCTCCCTGCACCCCCCTCCCCCCACATACACACGAATATATAGTACAGTGCATAAGCCTATACTAGCGTACACAGTCATGCATCTTTCACACACACACACACACACACACACACACACACACACACACACACACACACACACACACACACACAAACATAAATACACACACAGAGAAACACATGCAAACACATGCACACTAAAATCCAGACACACGCACGCACACACACACACACACACGCACACACACATACATCACACACACAACACACACACACACACACACACACACACACACACACAACACACACACACACACACACACACACACTGATCTAGTCAAAAGTAATGCTGAATGCAATGTTTGAAAATGGGTTTGTTCAAATTCACGCTAACTACACTGCACTTTAGAAACAGATTATCTGTTGAACGCCACGTGTGCACCACATGTCCTTTCTTGTTAACCTTTGCCTTCCTGCTGTGAAAGCATCCAAATAAATGTTACTGAGCACGTACAACGCATGCCAGAGGTGTGTGTATATATGCTCTGATACTACATCCGGCTGTGCAGTGAAAAAAAATTGAACACCAGAGCCAGCAAATATGATGATTGGCTGATAACAGTTGCTAATAATAGCTGTATTAGATGTGGTTAGTGGAGAAGGTTAGCTAGCATTGGCCAATATAGCTGTCTTTTCACCGATACCGGACCCAAGAATTAGATAGAGGTAATACAAATAGAGACGCTGGAAGTGTTGGAATTTGTCTAGTTTTTTCATTGCAATCTTTCTTACTCTCTGTCTCTCTCTGCTTTTTTTCTCTCTCTCTGTCTCACTCTCTCTCTACCTGACTTTGATGCAGGTCACAATGTGATCCAAAAAGACAACTGATTTACCAAGAGATATTGATATTAACAAACAAATTCTCCTGTTTCTTTAGGGAGAACGTGACCTGTGTGTCCAAGTTTCTCAATTACGTGAGCTAGTCACAGGACAGTAACATGGCCGTCAGTCAAGAGGCAATTATCTTGTCTCTTGAAAGGAGAAGAGTCGAAGTCCATCATACGTTTTGTGGCCAGCTCTTTGTCGCTAAGTCAACGCCCTACATGTAAACTGTTGGTGTTTAATTGCTGTTGGTCATTTTAGCTTCAGTTTCATACAGATGTTTTAAGCTTTTCAATTATTTACTATTCACACGAAATAGAAACGTATTTCAAAAAATGCATGGGGAAGCGGTTAAAAGTTTTCTTAGCAAACACGCACACGTACATGCACACATAGAGAAACACATGCAAACACATGCACACACAAAATCCAGACACACACACACAACACACACACCACACACACACACACACACACACACACACACACACACACACACACACACACACACACACACACACACACACACATAAACACACACATAGACACACAAACACACACAGACACACATACACAACACAACACACACACACATACACACACACACACACATACATAAACACACACATAGACACACAAACACACACACACACACATACACAACACAACACACACACACATAACACAACACACACACACACACACACAAACACAACACACACACACACACGCACACACACACACACACACACACACTGATCTAGTCAAAAGTAATGCTTGAATGCAATGTTTGAAAATGGGTTTGTTCAAATTCACACTAACTACACTGCACTTTAGAAACAGATTATCTGTTGAACGCCACGTGTGCACCACATGTCCTCTCTTGTTAACCTTTGCCTTCCTGCTGTGAAAGCATCCAATAAATGTTACTGAGCACGTACAACGCATGCCAGAGGTGTGTGTATATATGCCTGATACTACATCCGGCTGTGCAGTAAAACAAAACTAGAGCACCAGAGCCAGCAAATATGGTGATTGGCTGATAACAGTTGCTAATAATAGCTGTATTAGATGTTGGGTAGTGGTGAAGGTTAGCTAGCAGTGGCCAATATAGCTGTCTGTTGGCCGATACGGATCCAAGAATTAGATAGAAGTAATACAAATAGATATCCTGGAAGTGATGGAATTTGTCTAGTTTTTTCATTATAATCTCTCTACTCTCTGTCTGTCTGTCTGTCTGTCTCTCTTGTTTCTCTCTCTGTCTCACTCTCTCTCTATCTGACTTTTATGCAGGTCACAATGTGATCCAAAAAGACAACTGATTTACCAAGGGATATTGACATTAACAAACCAATTATCCTGTTCCTTGAGGGAGAACTTGACCTGAGTGTCCAGTTTTCCCAGTCACGTGAGCTGGTCACAGGACAGTAACATGGCCGTCAGTCAAGAGGCAATTATCTAGTCCCTTGAAAAGAGAAGAGTCGAAGTCCATTATACGTTTTGTAGCCAGCTCTTTGCCGCTAAGTCAACGCCCTACATGTAAGCTGTTGGTCTTCAATTGCTGTTGTTTTTTTAGCTTCAGTTTTATTTGGATGTTTTTAAGCTTTTCAATAATGACACTAAATACAAACGTATTGCAAATATTGCTTTAGGAAACAATTAAAAACGTTTTCTTACCCCACACATACGTACACACACACACACACGCACACACACAACACACACACACACACACACACACACCACACACACACACATATATATATATATATATATATGTATATGTGAGAGAGATATAGATACAGAGAGAGAGAGAGAGAGAGAGAAAAACAACACAACACCCTCTCCACACCATCTCCCACTCCTCTCTCTCTCTCTCTCACACAAACACACTGTGTTCTAGTCAAAATAGCTGAATGCAATGGCTTGAAAATATATTTGTTCAAATTTACGCTAAGCAAACTTCGCTTTGGAAACAGATTATCTGTTGAACTAACTAATAGCACCACGTGTGCACCACATGCCTTCTCTTGTTACCCTTTGCCTTCCTGCTGTGATAGCATCCAAATAAATGTTACTGAGCACGTACAACGCACTGTCAGAGACGTGTGTATGTACACTGTGATACTACATCCGGCTTGCAATAAAAAAAACTAGAATACCAGAGCCAGCAAATATGGTGATTGGCTGATAACAGTTGCTAATAAAAACTGCATTAGTGTTGGTTGGTTGAGAAGGTTGGCTGCTGTGGCCAATATAGCTGCCTTTTTACCGATACCGGACCCAAGAATTAGATAGAGGTATTCTAAATAGAGACACTGGAAGTGTTGGAATTTGTCTAGTTTTACCACTGCCGTCTCACTTGACCTTTTATCTATGTCAGGAGGATTATTTAATACTAACACAGCAGAAAAAACGTGCTTCTGCCTATCTGTCTGTCTGTCTGTCTGTCTCTCTTTCTTTCTCTCTCCAATGCCTTCTGTATTGGTGTGTGTGTGTGTGTGTGTGTGTGTGTGTGTGCGTGCGTGCGTGTGTGTGTGTGTGTGTGTGTGTGTGTGTGGTGGTGTGTGTGTGTGTGTGTGTGTGTGTGTGTGTACGAGCGCGCGCACGCGTTGTATGTCTGTATGCCTGTCTGTATGGACTTTTTGCCAAATATTTTCGTAGGTTTCTGTTAGTAAGTAGTTGCTAATACAACATTTGTACCAGATGGTCAGAATGTTTGCTTCAACACATCTCAGCATTTGAGGGAATTTAAAAGCCGAAGAGAACTCGCAAAAGTTTGGTAAAAAAATGTAGTGTGGCAGGAAATTGCCCTGCTAAAAATTGTTCAATTATGTGAAATCTTATTTCTAATAATTGTTACATTAGGCAATTAGAACCTAAACCACATGGAATGGCTGAAATAAACCCCATTATATACAGATGAAATATTCCTTACATGAAAAACTCTAGCTGTCTATGATTTTCACTTACCAAAGCGTTGTGGTCCTTAGGCGAAATAGGTGAAAGTTTACCACTTAAAGAGCATGAAAACATGACATACCTTTTTTCATCTTGTTTCAGACCTCTATGAGCATACATCTATTGAAATTTCTTTCTGAAGTCTAGACATGCAATTCCATAAATCCCTAAAGACAGGGCAAAAACTTTGTAGCAGTTGCCCTTTCTTCTGTTAATCATATGGGCGATCTTCCACAACAATGTTAACACTCTATGTCCTATAGTTTCTTTTGTGCATCTAGTGTTGTCATGAAATTGCACAATCTCCCTAGAGTCAGGGCTGAGCCTCAGTATGGACAACTGTTTTTGCAGTTCCCTTTATCAGCATCACATTGTGCTCGGTTCCTTGGGAATTATAGGTCTCAATTCAATATTGATACAAGTCTCCGTAACTCTTTCTTGCCATCATAGCACTGACATTAACGTATGCCCCATCCCAAGGGAGTGATGTGCAGGCGTGGCCAAGTATTTGTGATTTTATCTTTATATTTTTGTAATGGATCTATCTTGCGGAATTCTTGTTGCTCATCCTGCATAGAGCGAAAGGCTACAGCGCTGCGTCATCTGTTTTGTTCTGTACGTGCGTATTCTATTTACCTTTGAAAGTAGATATCTATTCAACATTTTGATAGGGATAACTCTTTTATCGCCATTAGAATTTTATATGATTGAGTGTGTGCTGCACATGGGACCTCGTTTTATCGTCTTATATGAAAGACTAAGACGTAGACTGCTACTCTAAGATCTAAATATTGTAATAATTATTATTATTACTCTAAGATCTAATGGAAGAATGGTAGAAAATATACCTGTCTAATCCATGATCCGAAACATAGGCTTTCGGCATTCTACGCAAGCACTTTACCCACTAAGCCACACACTACACGCTGAGTAGCTAACTCCTACCACCACATCTTTTTTTGTGTGTGCGGCCAGGAAATTCAGTTTTACGCTAAAGGACACTGTGTTCTTGATAGTGGTCTGTTAGTGATACTATCACCCCTACCCACCCTGCACTATGTCTGCCTGAGGCCTGTACAGCTGTCTGGGTCTACCAAGCGAAAGTAATTTCATTTACTGTAGCTTTCCTCTCTGTGAAAACGCCAGCAGCGGAAAAGACAGGACCAGATCGTTGAGAAAGACTGTGGAGAGTGTTGAAAGATACTGAGATGGAGTGGGTAGTTATGTATGGCACGAAGAGTAGTGGTGAAATTGATAGTAAATGACGGAACAAAAGTTTTAGGTCCCTCTGAGGCGATACCATGAAGACGTAATTATTAAAGATTCCAAAAGTATATAAGGACTGGCGGTATGCATAGACATAGACACACGTAAAGCTGACTTCACATTAAATATTAAACATGATCATAAGCATTTTACACGTGTGCTCTGTGAATTGTCAGTAAAAGTAAATGGCATGAGGGGATTTGAAACCATGCATAATACTTCAGCGGGAAGATATTCATCACACAGCAATAGTCAAGGTTTGTACACAAGGTAACTAAAGACTTGGTTTGCATGGACAGTCCACCCATTCCACTCCACCTTCCTTTGCTTGGTGAAATGGCTACTGTGTGGTGTCAGTAGCTTGGAGATGATTGTCTGGTCAATGGTGAGGCATTGTTGCTCTGGGTCCTATCTTGCACCCTCGTATATTTGTTGTTAACTTAGAATTGTTAACCTTAGATCGTAAAACTTTATGAGCATATACGTTTTGCTGACAGGGAGCCACGCTTTAATCATCTGCATGACCTAATACATTGAGAAACGGCAATCTAGCGGTGGTGTCTGTGGTGTGTGTCTAGTGGAATTGATTTAGCACGTGCAGTTCTGACTGTGATACAACAAGATACAGCCTGGGGTCTGCTCAGATACTAAATAAGTGAATGATTCCGCAATGTGTCAATGAGATGTCAATCATTTGAAGCACGTGTGGGACATATGTCTTCCAGACAGATGAGGGAGGTATGGTAGTCTGTTTACGCAACTAAACACATTTGGGATCAATGATCTGTGGTATTTGCACAGCAAGACAGATTTAGCACGTGCACACTTAACGGGGTCAACATCTTGTGCTGCTGATACAGCACAGGGCCTGCAATGACACTGAGTAATGTGAACGATTCTGTACAGTGTCAGCGATACGCTGGTATGAGAATGTTTGAATCCTGATATCTGCATCGTTATTAATGTTCATGGTGTCAGAGTGTCATATTTGTAACACTGAATGATTTAAGATTTAGTCTTTTAACCTGTGCTTCTCTCAGATTTGTCTAATTCCTCTACCCCTCCTCCCCCCCCCCCTATACCTGTCTCTTTCTCTTTTCCTTCAAGTGTTTAGACTATTGTCACTGTTAGAACATATATGAATCTGGCATTAATTTTATATTAATTTCTCACAGATGAGAAGAGAGAGAGAGAGAGAGAGAGAGAGAGAGAGAGAGAGAGAGAGAGAGAGAGAGAGAGAGAGAGAAGTAATAAGAAAGATTTAATGCTACAGCAAATTATCAATCTGGTGTTAAGTGGATATCGTTTTTCTTAGTACATTATGTTAAAAAACGTGTTTCAGAAATGGATGTCAGAAAGTGGAATATAACAAATCTACCACATATTCATATATAACAAAGAAATCAGGAATAGGTGCAATGAAGCTGAGGACACTTGAATCCTCAGGGTATATACAGACGAACTGAAGAAATTGTCAACGGGAAAAATACATGCACATCAACTGGTTGCTTAAAATGGAAAGATGGTACGCTTATCATGAAAAAATACAAAATATTAGACAGATGGGGAGAGTACATTAAAGACCTTTTTGAGGATGGCAGAAACGAAGAACACATTATAAAAAAGAACTTTGAAGGACTACCCATAATGAAAGATGAAGTTAGAGCAGCACTGAAAAAGATGAAACCAGGAAAAGCTCCAGGACCAGACAACATTACTACAGAGATGATTGAAGCCCTGGAGGAATTTGGTATTGAAAAAAATAACAGTCCTCCTAAATGAAATTTATGACACTGGAAAAATCCCCAAAGATATGTCAAAATCAATTTTCATTGCACTTCCAAAGAAGACAGGGGCTATAGAATGCGAACTTCATCGGACAATCAGCTTGATGAGTCATGTAACAAAAGTCTTGTTAAGAATAATCATGATGAGAACAAGGAATAGAATCAAAAGAGAAATAGCAGAGGAACAGTGTAGATTTGTGGAAAGGAAAGGAACTACTAATGCGATATACATCCTAAGAACTATCAAGGATCTACCTTTGAATGCTGGCAGATTTTGGTGTAAACAGATATGGAATTGTCTGAGTTTGGTAAATCCGTTTTGAAATGATCTAAACACCACAGGTGTCAAAGTGTTGTTAGGCCACCCATTAGAGGAAGATCCTGTTCAACTGCTAGAATACTTCAGTGGTGTTGAGTGGCACATATTCTGCTCCAACATGTGAAGGACACATGCACGGCCCCTTACGGATGACAGCAATCATTTTTGTATTTATCTGTGTAAAGAAAGGGACATGAAAAATGGTGCATTGTTTTCTTCTTCTTCTTCTTCTTCTCTTCTTCTATGTTCTAAACTGCAACATGTTGTAAACACTAGCGTAATGTAATGCTTCCTGAATCTCAACGTCCAAAAACCTCCAAGAGATATAAAACAATTACCATCCCACTACTTCTCATCATGGAATTCGATCTTTCTTCAAACACAGTTCTGCCAAGTTCTCCTCTCCACTCACCCCAACCATGGGCCTCTAGTGACCACCTGTTCTTTTTATCTGTCGACCGGAACAAAATAGAATACTTGGACAGTAGTATCACTTCAAAGCCAACTGACGTGGATAAAACAAACACGTGCGTGCATGAGTGAATCTTTCTCTACTCCACACACACTTGCTGGTGTGCTTGTGCGCGCATGTGTTCGTGTGCTCGTGGGCACGCGCGCACACACGCACACACACACACACACACACACACACACACACACACACACACACATACACACACACACACACACACGCACACACACACACACACACACTCTCTCTCTCTCTCTCTCCTGTCACTCCTTCTCTCACTCGGTTGCTTGCTTGCTCTCTCCTTCTGTCTGTCTGTCTGTCTCTCTCACTCTTGTGACAGTGCTCAGAGACATGTGCATATGCACACATGTATTTCCACAAACACACATACTCAAACGTACACCAACACAAACACGTGCATACACATAACTTGTACTAACACTCGTGCTGACGCTTGCATGCAATAGCAGATGTTTGCGTGAATACACATGCACACACACACGATCAAATAACCACAAGACATACATCTTTGTCTGCCTGACTGACTAACTGTCTGCCTCCCTTCTGTACGTTTGCCTGTCTCTTATGAAGGTCGGATCTGCCTCGATCCAAGGAAGACATGAATGACTTTGCACACACACACACACACACACACACGCGCGCGCGCGCGCGCGCGCAGAAGATGATATAAACAGAACACCTCTTCCTCTGTTAGACCGAGAACATGACCCATGTGTTCACTTTGTCAGGCTACTAAAATTAGTCAGATGACAGTAACAGTCAGTAAGGAAGCAGTTATTTTTTCCCAAGACAGGACAAGAGTGTCAGTCTATTATGACTTTTGTAGCTAGGAATTACATGTAACTTGAAAAAAATGAGATAATTAAATTCTGTTTTTTTAACCTTATGACTCTCTCACTCTATCCACTAGCAGCCTACTTTATGTCAATGCTAGCACAGGAAGCTGGTGGATATGGTGAGGGAGCCAAATAGTTCATCTTCTTGCAGCTGGTGGGATAAGGTATGGGAGACAAAGGGTTAATTTGAGCAAACTTCTATGCATAGGCATCTCCTGAGATTTTGTACGTAAATGCATTGGCATGTGTACTTTAATTTCCTGTTCTTTTTTACCATGTTGAAGTACTGACTGTATGTTGAAATGGTTGTAGCTCTGACGTGGCTCTACACATTCAGCTGGGCTTTAAGCAACAATAAGAACAAGAATAAGTTCCTATACAGCAATGTTTCATGTTGTAGGAAAAAATATATTTCCTTCAGAACGTGTAGCTACATTTCCTATAATACAATTTAGTGTATGGAAACAAGTACTGGTGAGGGTGCCTACATATTATGTTTGAATCATGTGTAAGTTTAAACGAACAGAAAGAAGAATGAACAGGGACCGACTTCAGTCCTCAGACTTCAGATTTCTGATAGTTTAAAGTATTTTTGACCAATAGGCCTATACACAATCTAATCATATGCAAAACAAACACAAGATACAATGAAACAGCCATTAGATCAATAGACAGAACGGAATCGACCCAAACTAGAACATTCAATACGTCTTGGACTTCAGAGGGAGGAAGGGAGAGATAGAGAGAGAGAGAGAGAGAGAGAGAGAGAGAGAGAGAGAGACAGACAGAGACAGAGAGAGAGAGACAGACAGACAGACAGACAGAGACAGAGAGAGACAGAGAGAGACAGAGAATGAGATAGACAGACAGTCAGAGAGTGAGAGAGAGGACAGACAGACAGATAGACAGACAGAGACAGAAACAGGCAGACACACAGACTGTCATCAGAAACACAAGACAATGTCAATGGGTGACTTACTTACAGAAACACAGCTGAGAGAAACGCTGTTTTTCAGATCTTTCGTCCTTCTGAGAAAACCCAGGACCATTCGGCTGATGTTCCTTCTGTGGTTTTCTTTCCTGTAATAATGTTCGCTTCTGGCCCACAGGGGCTTCTATTTGATCATAAACAGTAGCTGAATGCTGCACTATCCTCCTTGTGCTTATTCAGAGTGTCACAGAATACCCAGACCAATTTATTTTACGATCACTTTCCATGCAGTCACTCAAGTAGACTACATCAGTGCTCTAGCCCCATAGCAGTGATCTACTTAAGAATACCATACAGTGTTCGATATTCATTGGTCTCTTCCTTTCAAAAGATTCTATTAGTATCGGTTAATCTCCCTTTGAAAGTAATCATACATGTGACCTCCCACCACGAAATCAGTCTTAACTAGCATTTTGGGCATTTTGAGATATACATATCACTGGAAAGTATACATTCTTGTTGATTATTTTGGTACTTGAATAAAGCTTGTACTAAAAAAAATGTAGAAGTTATGTATGTTTAAAGTCTTTAGTTGTATGACGGCCATTTTGAGAAAACGGCCTCTAAAGCTTTTGTGTGCTCTCCTACACATTTTCACTAAATTTCTTTAATTGGTGGCTTTGACCCACTTTGTTTCTAATTTTCGCTGTCATTATCTGAAAGGTGCACCAAAGAGCTTTTTCTATCAGTATATTACATGTGCAGGTACTGTACAGGTTACGGTTCATAATAAGAGACAAAATAAGTACTTTTGGTAGGAAATTGCGTTCTTTCTGCTGCCATCAGTGCATTATTAAGATACCGATTTAAATTGATTAATAACATTTTTTTCAAGAAAAAAATTTCTGTGGGGGATAGATTATAGTCTACAGAAATCTATTTTGAGAAAAAGTCAAAACACCCCAGATAAACCCTCAGTCACATCAGCTCCTAGTGCTGCTCGACTGACCGGAGTTAAGAATGATTTCGTGGTGGGAGGTCACATATTGTTTCACACTGATAAAGGACATGTGCATGGCACTAAGAAAGTTTGTCAGGAAAACTGCTTGCGGATGGAGGTGCTTGTTTTTAAGCAAATTGATATCATAGATTCTTTACAGTGAATATTTTTGATGGTAGGAATGCGATTCAGCCAGACCTGATTTTGGGATTAGTATGACCACAAATGTAATACCTTATTGTCAAGCTTTCTTGTCCTGGCATACGTTAGGTTTTTTGTGGATGTTTGGTGTTTGTTTTATTACAGAAAGAAAAAAGGTGTTCTTAGCATGACTTGATCATCTTGTTTTCGTATTCTATTATCAATCTGACTGCTGCTTTTGCTTTGTATACTGATTGTGCTATCTTATCTTGCTGAAAGATTTGTTCACCCTCTCGTCGCTTCGCTGGCTGAAGCACATGAGCCAGTGTGAACTTGCTTAAAGTGGATAGCTTGACCGTTTGAGGCATTACCAAGTTCTAATGAAGAAAAACAAAAATCTATGGTTTTCAAACTAGCCTAATAATGCTTTTCCATGGACAATTCTGTACCTATGTTTCGCAGTGAGACAACTATGGTTTGGTAATCTCTTTTCACAGCCAGGCAAATTAAGGAATAGCCACCCAGCAGTGTCTGTGGTGTTTGTGCAGCAAAATAGATTTAGTATGTGCAGATCCATCTGGGTCAGCAAGTCGTGCTGGCTGTGCAGCACGGGCCTGTCATGACACATAACCTATTGACTCCCTCACTCTATTAACTAGCATCCTGCATCATCAAGTATGCTAGCAAATCAAAAACTTAATTCTTTGACTCCTTGACCCTATCCGCCAGCTTACTTCAGGAATTTGTGCAGCCGGTGGAGAGGGTGTGGGAGGGCAAAGGGTTAATGATCTGAAGCATTCCTCTCAGTGATACACCTATGTCATTATATTTATTCTGGGATATTGTTATCATTACTGATGTTGATAGTGTCATGGTGTAATATTCGTATGGGTACATAATTCAAGACTGCGGTTATAAACAGTGTTTTCTACATGGACTCAGCTTTATCTAATTGTGTCTGTTTATCTTATTCCTTCTTTCGTTTTCTCTTCAAGTGCAAACCTATGTATTCAAACATCTGTACCATGACAAATATGATTCTGGCATTGGTCTGAACATCGATTTTCCTGAATGACTGAGAGAGAGAGAGAGAGAGAGAGAGAGAGAGAGAGAGAGAGGGAGGGAGGGAGATAGGGAGATAAGGGAGAGAAGGGGAAAGGGAAGAGAAGGGGGAGAGAGAAAGAGAGACAAGAGAGAAAGAGAGAGAGAAGGAGAGGGGAGAAAGAGAGAGACAGAGAAAGAGAAAGGGAGATATGGAGAGAGAAGAGAGAGAGGAGAAGAAGGAGGAGGGTAGGGAAAGAGAAGAGGGAGAGAGAAAGAGGGAAAGAAAGAGAAGAGAAGAGAGAAGAGAGAGAGAGAGAGAGAGAGAGAGAGAAGAGAGAGAGAGAGAGAGAGAGAGAAGAGAGAGAAGAGAGATATCTTTCCAATATACACAATTTCGTGCAAGCTCAATGAGTCATCTAAATAATTGCTGGCAAATGCGGGTTGAGATTATATGGAGATGTTTGAGTGTGATGATTATTGAAAGCATTTTAGTTCTAGGTCTGATGTCCTGAACAGAAACTGGACGATTACAGTATAGTTTACCCATTGTGTTGTGATTTTTGTAGACATTGTAACGCAATACCGCAGTCCCAGTATTATAATAACCTCAAATCAGTTGGCTCATTTTGATACTACTTGGCATTGGATGTTTTTATTTTCTTCAAATCCCAAGGTGGGTGCGGTCGTTAAGGGAACACATAGGATGCAGCAGAACACAGGATTCTTCATTCCTGTCTTAGAGATGTAGCAACACAAACAGTTCAGTATTTGACATTTACCAGAACACAAATGGCACATGAAAAATAAACAAAGATAAAAACAGGGAAACTTGTCCTTCCCTTTCCATTAAATAGAAGAAGAAAACAATAACAGAGATTTCTTTCTTTTTGTCGTCCACACCAGAAAAGGTGCAGCCCATAAAAAACAGAAACAATCCTTGCTACATCAACACATCCCAAACCTTCTAAAGAAGTAAGGAACAGTTAACCATCCCATCATTTCTCACAAAGAGATCTTTGTCAAACTCGCTTCTCCTTGCTTCTTCTGTCTGCTCACAACCAACCTCTGGGTCTCTCGAGACCATGTGTTCTTTGATCTATCGATTGGAACAACTTGGGATCAATGAGCTGTGGTATCATCACTACAAGGCTCACTGACATGGATAAAACAAACACGTGAGTAAGTGAGTATCCCCTCCCCGCCCCCCTCCCCCCCAAATACACATGAATGTATAGTATAACGCGCATCTTTCGTACACACACACACACTTACACGCGCACGCACACACACACACACACACACACACACACACACACACGCACGTACGCACGCACGCACACACACACACACACACACACACAAAGGCCTGCGCGCACTCGTTATGCATGCACAAGTAATTGCAACACAACCCTATTTGTCAGCCTGCCTGTTTATTGCTATCTCTGTCTGTCCATCTGTCTGTTCTCTCTCTCTCTCTCTCTCTCTCTCTCTCTGTCTCACTCCTCTCTCTCTTTCTGTCTATCTGTCTGTCTGTCTCTCTCATCTTTTTAAGAGAGTTCATAGCTATTCATATATATATGCGCATCCTTTATTGAAGTGTTTCTTCGTTTATTTTCAGTGTGAATATTGAATATCTGAAAATTCATAAGGAGTAATACCTATATTTCTGTTTGTTTGTCTGTCTTTCTGTCTGTCTGTCTCTCTATCACTCTCTCTCTCTCTCTCTCTCTCTCTCTCTCTCTCTCTGTCTCTGTCTGTCCCTTTTATGCAGGTCACAATCTGGATCCAAAAAGATAACTTATTTATCAAGGTATATTGACATTAACAAACCAATTCTCCTGCTTCTTGAGGGAGAACGTGACCTGAGTGTCCAATCACTTGAGCTAGTCACAGGACAGTAACATGGCCGTCAGTCAAGAGGCAATTATCTTGTCCCTTGAAAGGAGAAGAGTCGAAGTCCATCATACGTTTTGTAGCCAGCTCTTTGTCGCTAAGTCAACGTCCTACATGTAAGCTGTGAGTCTTCAATTGTTGTTTGTTCTTTTTATCTTCAGTTTTATTTAGATGTTGTAAACTTTGGAATTATTTACAATTTACACGAAATAGAAACGTATCGCAAATATTGCGCTAGGAAGCAATTAAAAATGTTTTTCTTAACACACACACACACACACACACACACACACACACACACACACACACATACACACACACACACATACACACACACACACACACACACACACACACACACACACCACACACACACACACACACACACACACACGGGAGCGTTATGGTCTGTTAATGTCAATAGCCCTTGGTAAATCAGTTGTCTTTTTGGATTCAGATTGTGACCTGCATAAAACAGAGGCAGAGACAGAGATAAGGTGAGAGAAGACAGAGAGCCAGATAGACAGAGAGCCAGATAGTGTGATATAGAGACAGACAGACAGAGAGAAAGACAGAGAGAGATAGAGAGACAGAGGGAGGGAGGAGAGAGAGAGAGAGAGAGAGAGAGAGAGAGAGAGAGAGAGAGAAACACACATACACACGCGCACACACATACACACACGTCTAATATCACTCATAGTGAACAGACGTTAAATCAAAGAACGAACGAACACAAACACACACACACAGACACACATACACATACACACATGCACACACACGCACACAAACACTCAAACACAATGTGATCTAGCCAAAAGTAATGCCTGAATGCAATGTTTGCTAACTACACTGCGCTTTGGAAACAGATTATCTGTTGAACTAACTAATAACGCCACGTGTGCACCACATGTCCTCTCTTGTTAACCTTTGCCTTCCTGCTGTGAAAGCATCCAAATAAATGTTACTGAGCACGTACAGCACACTGCCAGAGGCGTGTATAATAATATATATATATATATATATATATATATATATATATATATATATATATACATATATATGCTCCTGTACTACATCTGGCTGGGCAGTAAAACAAAACTAGAATACCAGAGCCAGCAAATATGATGATTGGCTGATAACGGTTGCTAGTAATAACTTTATTAGATGTTGGTTGGTGGAGAAGGTAGGTTGGCAGTGGCCAATATAGTTGTCTTTTCACCGATACCGGACCCAAGAATTAGATAGAGGTAATCCAAATAGAGATGCTGGAAGTGTTGGAATTTGTCCAGTTTTTTCATTGCAATCTCATTTCCCTTTTTATCTCAATGTCAAAGGGATTATTTAATACTGGCATGGAAAAGCGTGCTTCTGCCTCTCTGTCTCCCTCTCTGTCTCTCTCTTTTCTCTCTCTCCTTTGCCTTCTGTATTAGTGTGGTTGTGTGTGTGTGTGTGTGTGTGTGTGTGTGTGTGTGTGTGTGTGTGCGTGGCGTGCGCAGGAGAACGGTGTGTGTGTGTGCAGGTGTGCGCACACGTGTGTGTATGTGTATGTCTGACTGTATGGACTTTTTGCCACATATTATCGTAGGATTTTTGTCAGTAAAATGTTCCTTATATAAGATTTGTACCAGATGGTCAGAATGTTTGCTTCAACACATCTCAGCATTTGAGGGAATTCAAAAGCAAAATAGAGAATTCACAAAAGTTTAGTAAAATATAAAAAACAAATATTGTGCAGGAAAATGCACTGCTATAGGTTTTACTCAAATCTTTTCATTTATGTAAACTCGTATTTCTGAGTATTGTTGCGTTGGGCAAGTAGAACACGAACCATATGGAATAACTGAAAGAAGCCCCATTATAAACAGTTGAAACATTCCTTACATGAAATTTTCAAACAGTCTGTAATTTTCACTTATAAAAACGTTTCCGAAATTTGTACAGGTGAAAGTTTGCCACTTTCAGTAATTGAAATCTTCTCTAAATTCATTTATGAAAGCTTCATGATACGATCATACTGAGACCTTTTCATTCATCGACCATCTGGTTCCTCTTAGAAGCTTTTCACAAAAGTGAATCTTGTGGATGCAGTCGATTGCTAAAGCAACAAAGTCAGATAGATATTTGCTTTTTTATTTGGTGTTTTCTGTCATGCCTGCTGTACTTGGTGTACGTCATAACATTGGGTCTACACGTGTGATCATTGAAGGGGTGATTAGAACACGTCAAGTTTGTGAAAATGTCAGATCTTATATAAGAATGCAATCTTATTAGTTGTTTACCGTTATATTAGTCTTATTTTCAGAAAAGTCGGCAAAGCAATAAACAATGTTTGGGGTGGCATTGAATGTCGAAACACTGAAGTCTCAGTTTGGTTTTTAGCGTTTTTTTATCAGTTCTAATAACATGAGATGATAGCCTGTCTGTTCTTTATGAGTACTGATAAAATGTTTGCAATAATACATGTCAATCTGCCTATCCCTCTCTATCTCTTTTGCTCATCTCTGCCTCTCTGTGTGTCTGTCTACTTTATCTCTCTCAGTCTTTGTCCCTCTCTCCTCCTCTCTTTTATAAATCACGCCTCTCTCAATGTTTCCAGATTCCCACGCTTTCCTTTTTTTCTCACCCTTCCACCCCCCCCCCCACCCCCGCCCCTTCTGTACACTTCAAGCCCTCTTCATTTCATTCTCTGTCTATCTGTACCTCTCATTTTCTCCTTCCCTGTCATCAGCACCTGTGGCTGGTCATTAAGTACTGTTATCCAGTCCCAATTCTGCAACGCCCATTGAGAAGTTTCCACTTCCAAATAATGTTTTGTAACCTAATTTTCTCTTTAGATAAGGAGGGAGAAATGGACAAGAGAAAAGAAAAAGAGTTATTGCATATTGATATCTTTCTCTCTTCATCACTGTCTCTGTCTGTCTGTCTTTATTTATTTATCTATGTCTCTGTCTGTCTCTGTCTCTCTGTGTATCTCTCAGTCTATGTCTGTCTTTTCTGTTCTCTTGTCTTTATCTGACTCTCTGCTCTGCTCTCTTCTTCTATCTCCTCTCTTCTCTCTCCTCTCTCTCTCTCTCTCTCTCTCTCTCTCTCCCTCTCTCTCCCTCTCTCTCTCTCTCCCTCTCTCTCCCCTCTCTCTCCCTCTCTCTCTCCCTCTCTCTCTCTCCTCTCTCTCTCTCTCTCCTCTCTCCCCCTCTTCCTCTCTCTTCCTCTCCCTCCCCTCTCTCCTCTCCCCCTCTCTCTCCCTCTCCCCTTTTCTCTCCCTCTCCCTCTCTCTCTCTTCTCCCTCTCTCTCCCTCTCCCTCTCTCTCTCCCCTCTCTCTCTCCCTCTCTCTCCCCTCTCTCTCTCCCTCTCTCTCTCCCTCCCTCTCTCTCTCCCTCTCTCTCCCTCTCGCTCTCCCTCTCTCTCTCCCTCTCTCCCTTTCTCTCTCCCTCTCTCCTCTCTCTCTCCCTCTCTCCCCTCTCCTCTCTTTATCTCATGCCACTCTCTTCCTCTTTCTCACCCTTGATCAAAACATGTTTGACGTGGAAGTGCGCGTGCGCCGTTTATGTATGTATGTTCACGTTGTGCAAAGGATGAGCACAACTGTTAAGGTGATCATGATAAAGTACATCACCTGCAATGGAAAAGCTTCTCAGTCTCTGACTAATATTTGGGGATTTGTTTTGACTTTTAAAACGTTTTGCTTCCCGATTCCAGATGGAAAGATGATGAGCACAGGCGTCAAGACTAAATGTAGTTATGACGTCCCACAATGCTCTGTCAGACTAAAGATGAAACCGTTTAAAGCCAATAGCGAATATGAATCTGGAAATCTTATGTCTGCCTGCTCGAAATAGCCATGAACTGTGACCATTCAATGTTTTCACGTGATTTTGCACCTCTGATTTTACAATAGAGAGACAGTTTCCAGAATCATTGTAGAGAAGACAGCCCACGAAGGAAGAGAGACAGACACAATGCCAGCCAAAAGTATCGATCAGTCAATGTCAACTTCATCTATTGCTAGCAGCTGCTATCAGCCAATCAGCCATCTTTGTTGGCTGTGGTGTTCCAGTCTTGTTCTATTGTAGAGAATGCAGGAAGTAATATCAGAGTGTATAGCACATACTCCCATACGTATGCAGGAGTGTACATACGCACGCACACACATTCATAACACACACAACACAGATACATATACACACCCACCGAACACACACAAACACACACACACACACACACACACACACACACACACACAACACACACAACACACACACACACACACACACAACACACACACACACATTCACATAAATTCACACACACACTTGCATAAAAATGGGCAAAGGTTTGCAAACAAACAAGCAATCACATTAGCACAGATGTAACCACACGCATGCATTTCTATCTCTCTATGTCTCACTTCCAATGAGAATAAGAGCATGGAAACATGACATTCTTCTGTTTGATCTTGTTTCAGACCTCTATGGACATACATCTAACGAATGTACTTTCTGCAGTCTAGACATGCAATTTTATTAAATCCCTAAAGACGGGGCAAAAACTTTATAGCAGTTGTCCTTTCTTCTCTTAATCATATGGGCGATATTCCACACACATTGTATAAAGACTGTGTCTCCTGGTTTGTTTTGTGTAGTCTATTGTTGTCATAAAACCAAACCATCTCCCTGGAGTCAGGGCTGGGCCTCAGTGCAGACAACTGTCTTTGCAGTTCCCTTTATCAGCATCAAATTGTGCTCTGTCCCACGGGAATTACAGGTCTCGATTCAATATCGATACACGTCTCTGTAACTCTTTCTTGCCATCATAGGATTGATATTAATCTACGCTCCATCCCAAGAGAGTGTTGCACAGGCGTGGCCGAGTATTTATGATTTTATCTATTCATGTATACTCTCACAATCGATCTGTCTTGCTGAATTCTTGTTGCTTGCCCCGTATGGAGCACAAGGCTGCAGCGCAGCGTCATCTGTTTTTTATCTATACGTGTGTATTTCTGTTTACCTCTGAAAGTATATACTTCTTCAAAATTTGTACCAGGGATAACTCTTTTATAACTGTTGGAATTTTACATGCACGGAGTGTGTGCTGCACATACACGCAGGATCTCGTTTTATGGTCTCATATGAAAGACTAAGACGAACAAAACAGAGTTCATCTGTCTGAACCAAGACGCATCAGAAGGTATGAAAAGTCTCAATGGAGATACGATCAAACAAGTTCAAGACTTTAAATACCTTGGCAGCTACATTGACTCCTCAGAACAAGACGTCAACGCCAGACTCGGAAATGCTGGGGTGCACTAAATCAACTGGACAAAATCTGGAAATCCAATCTACCAGACAACCTGAACAGGAACTTCTTCCGAGCAGCAGTAGAGCCCGTTCTTACATATGGCTCAATCTCTTGGACCCTAACAACGATATTGGAGAACAAGATTGATGAAGCATACACACGAATGCTGCGTGCAGCCCTGAACAAATCCTGGAGAGAACATCCAACCAACAAAGAGTTATATGGTAAGATCCCGTCAATCAGTAAATCAATACGTCAACAAAGACTGCGCTTCACAGGACACTGCTGGCATAGCAAAGAAGAACTGATGGGGGATGTTCTACTATGGAGATCCAGCCACGGCAAATAAAGACCAGGACATCCAAAGAGGACCATCGACCAATTGATTGATGATACGGGCTGTCAGTATGATGAACTACCTACTGCAATGTCTGACAGAGAAGGATGGAAGAAACATGTCATGGATAGCCGAGCAAGCTCGACATGATGATGATGATGGAGACGTAGACAGCTATTCTAAGGTCTCATCGAAGGATGGGAGAAAACACACCTGTCTAATCCATGATTCAAACACAGGCTCCTAGCATCTTGGGCCAGGAGCTTTACCCACTAAGTCACACACCTACACGCTGAGTAGCTTACTCCAACCAACACATCCTTTTTGTGTTTTGTGTGCGGCCAGGAAATTCAGTTTCACGCTAAAGAGCACTGTATTCTTGATAGCGGTCTGTTAGTGATTCTATCACCCCTACTCCACCCTGCACGTTTGTCTGACTGAGGCCTGTGCAGCTGTCTGGGTCTACCAAGCGAAAGTAATTCCATTTACTGTAGCTTTCCTCTCTGTAAAGACACCGGCAGCGGAAAAGACCGGATCAGATGTTGAGAAAGACCGTAGATAGTGTTGAAAGAGGGTGAGATGGAGTGGATGGTTATGTCTGTTTCTCTTTCTTTGTCTCTGTCTCTCTCTCTTTCTGTCTTGTTATCTCTGTCTATCTCTGTCTCTCTCTCTATCTATGTCTTTCTCTCCTTCTCTCTCTCTATCTCTGTCTCTTAATCTTTCTCTTGTTGCTGTTTGTCTCTGTTACTCTCTCTTTTTGTCTTATTATCTCTGTCTATCTCTGTCTCTCTGTCTGTTTCTCTCTATGTCTTTCTCTCCTTCTCTCTCTCTCTGTGTCTCTCTCTCTGTCTCTCTGTCTCTCTGTCTTTCTGTATCTCTTTTTGCTGTCTTCCTCCTTTTTACCCTTGGTCTAAACATATTTGACGTGGAAGTGAGCGAGTGCGTTGTATGTGTGTATGTTCATATTGTGTGTGTATGTGTGTGTATGTTCATATTGTGTGTGTGTATGTGTGTGTGTACAAAGCATAAATACTACTGTTAAGGTGTTAGTGATCAATCACATCACCTGATTAAGTTTGGGGGATTATGATATGCCAAAACGTTGAAATCGAATCAATTTTATTTTATTCTTAAATCAAACACACACTCAACACAGATACGCATACACGCACAACACGCACGCCACCCACACACACACCACACACACACACACACACACACACACACACACACACACACACACACCACTCACTCACCACACACACACACACACACACACACACACACACACACACACTCACTCACTCACACACACACACACCACACACACACACACACACACACACACACACACACAACACACACACACACACGAATTTGCACAAGCACTTGCATACATATAGGTATGAGTGAACACTCAAACATGTAATCACAGTGACATGTGTAACCGAAAACACTGACATACGTTTCTGTCTTTCTATGTCTTGCTTTCATTGAGAATCAAAATCATGGAGACATGATGTACTTTTTTTTCATCCTGTTTCAGACTTCTGTGGACATGCATAACTTTCCCATGTGCAGTCTAGACATGACATTCCATCAGATCCCTGAAGACAGGGTAAAACCTTAAAGCATTTGTCCATTCTTCTCTTAATCATGCGGGCAATCTTCCACACACGTTATCAAAAACAGAGTGTCTCCTAGTTTCTTTTGTGCAGTCTATTGTTGTCATAAAATTACACCATCTCCCTGGAGTCAGAGCTGGACCTTAGTTAAGACAACTGTTTTTGCAGTTCCCTTTATCAGCAGCATCAAATTGTGCTCTGTTCCTTGGGAATTATAGGTCTAAATTCTATATCGATACAAGTCTCTGTAATTCTTTCTTGCTGTCATAGCACTGACATTAACGTATACCCATCCTATGGAAGTGCTGTACAGGTCTGGCCAAATATTTGTGATTTTATCTCTATATTTTCACAGTGGATCTATCTTGCGGAGTTCTTGTTGCTCACCCCACATGGAGCACAAGGCTGTAGTACAGCGTCATCTGTGTTTTTTTTCTGTACTCGTGTATTTCTGTTACCTTTGAAAGTAGAATTTCCCAAGAATTTCACTAGGGATATGGCCATTGGAATTTTACATGCACGAAGTGTGTGCTGCACAAAGGACCCCAGTTTATCATCTTATACGGAAGACGAAGACCTAAACTGCCACTCTAAGGTCTAATGGAAGGATAAGAGAAAACATACCTATCTAATCCATGATTCAAATCCAGGCTCCTTGCATCCAAGGCAGCTGCTTTTCTCACTAAGCCACACACTACGCGCTGAGTAGCTAACTCCTACCAACCACATCCTTTTTTGTGTGTGTGCGGCCAGGAAATTCAGTTTCACGTTAAAGAGCACTGTGTTCTTGATAGCGGTCTGTTAGTGATTCTATCACCGCTACCCCACCCTGTGCGTTTGTCTGCCTGAGGCCTGTACAGCTGTCTGGGTCTACCAAGCGAAAGTAATTCCATTTACTGTAGCTTTCCTCTCTGTAAAGACGCCGGCAGCGAAAAAGACCGGATCAGATCATTGAGAAAGACCGTAGATAGTGTTGAAAGGGGGTGAGATGGAGTGGGTGGTTACGTCTGGCACGTAGGGATGGTAGTGAAATTGATAGTAAATGACAAAGCAGAAGTTTTAAGTCCCTCTAAGGCAATACCAAGTAGACTAATTACTATAGATTCCAAGAGTATGTAAGGACTGGTTTTATACATTGACATAGACATAGACATACGTAAAGCTGACTCTGCATTTAACATTGCCATCAGCATTATACATTTATACTCCATGAACTGTTAGTAAACGTAAATGACATGAGGGGATTTGAAACCGTACATAATACTTCAGCAGGAAGATATTCATCACGCAATGATAGTCAAGGCTTGTACACAAGGTAACTAAAGACTTGGTCTGCATGGACATCCCACCCACTTCCACCCCACCATCTTTCGTTTGATGAAATGGCTACCATGTAGCGTCAGCAGCTCAGAGGTGATTGTCTGGTCAATGGTAAGGCAATGTTGCTCTGGGTCCCATCTAGCACCCTCAGATGTTTCTTGTAAACTTCAAATTGTTAACCTTAGATCCTGGAACATTTTGAGCTCATGTCTTGAAGACAGCAAGGCACACTTTTCTCGTCTGTTTGCGTTGCGAGATAGATAGAAAAGGAGCAACCTAGCAGTGTCTGTGGTATTTGTTTCATGAATTTGACTGAACACGTGTAGTCCTGACTGTGATACAGTAAGATAGAGCGCAGTGTCTGCTCTGATAATAAATAAGTGGATGATTCTGCTCTGTGTCAGTAATACACTGGTACGAATATGTTTGGCCAGGGATATTTGTATCATAATTAATGATGAAGGTGACATGATGTAAGTTTTTAACACTGGGTGATTTGAAGTCTTGCCTGTAATCTTTCTGTAGTTTATCATACAGCTTTGTCTCTGTAGTGGTCTAAATAAATTTGTTTCTCATTAGTTACTGTGGTGTAGCAAATAGCACAATGGATTACCGACTGGAAGGTTACGCAACCCACAATACAAACAAAACTTTAACGACAACAGTTTTGCAAGGAAAATTTGATGCAGAAAGAAATCCGGGCATATCACCCACCTCCTATATGAACAACATCACCAACATAGTGGTTTGAAGGTCTACAAAGTAGCACAGATTAGTCGAGACAGGAGTAAATGGAGGAAAGTCGTTATGACGTCTGCTGCGACGACTACCATCCAACTCGATGAAGCTGATGAATACAGACGATGGGTTTACTTTCAGAATGAATCAATGAAGAAATGGTTCATTCATCATTATCGTTAATGGATTACAATGTTCAACATTAGTGACCTCCGCCAACAGACCGTTCAGCAGCCTGTCTCAGGCGTCTGGCAAGCATAGCTGAAAGAATTACAGATTCAGCATCTGACTGTAAATAACAATGTTAATAATGATATAACATTTATCCATAGAGCTCCATACTTACGGATCTAGACGCTTACAAAAACACATTCTCTCTCACACACACTCACAGTCACAATCATTTAGTCCTCTTCTCCCACTTGACGAAGCAGCAGGTAAGTTTCAGTCTTTTTCTCCTAATTTTGCATCAGGTGTTTGTTTGTGATCTTACATTCACGCTTGACAAAGGCCAGTTGGCCGAAAATTTGCGCCTGTCTTGTCTTGTTGCATTACATACGCATTCTGATTCTATTTTCGTGTTATTTCTTATTC
The DNA here is from genome assembly GCA_030674185.1 of Monoplex corrugatus. NCBI lineage: Eukaryota > Metazoa > Mollusca > Gastropoda > Littorinimorpha > Ranellidae > Monoplex > Monoplex corrugatus. Next base: position 73,494,691 of record CM060310.1, on the reverse strand, counting down.
ACAGTCACAGACTTATTCACAATGATATAATGTACACGGGAACAGGCTAGAGACAGGACATGGAAATATTGTCTGAAGTGATGTTTTGAGGCGTTTTTGACAGATGAAACAAACAGAAAATCTGATATTATATACGAAGGGAATTCTAGACCTAGAGGGCATAGACAGAGAAGGAACGGAAGCCGTGTCTTAAATTACTCTCGGCCATCAGAGTACCCCATCAAACCCAAACACAGCGGCCTGTTCACAGTTTATTTCAATGCTCCGGCTACTCTACTGGGACAAGCTTATCATTTCATAAATCTAACTCCCTCCTCCCAGACACGCTCTTCCTTTCAAGACTTTGTCAACGCACAGGGTTCTGTAGAGATTTAAACAGTCTGCCAAATAATTACTTGAAGATATGGATTGGGTGTATTTTATGTATCAGCTCAAGTTTCTAAAACCGTCTTGAAGAAATTCAAATGTCAATTGTGGTGCCCTGAAAAAGGTATAGGGTATCGGATGATGATGGTATTGTAATTATCTATTCAAGATCCAGTTTGGTACACAAGAACCCTCCCCCCCCAAAAAAAAAAAAACAATAAAGAAAGAAAGAAAAAAAAAAAAGAAAGAAAGAAAGAAAGAAACAAACAAATACCCAAAGAACAATAAACAAACACAAAAAACACGACTCTATGTACGTGTGTGTTTGTATGTGTGTGAATGTGTGCGTGTCTGTGTGTACGTGCGTGCGTGCATGCGCGGGCGCACGTGTGTGTGTTTGTATATGCGTGAATGTGCGTCCCTCCCTCCCTCCATCTATGTCTCTGTTTTTGTCTCTGTCTCTGTCTCTGTCTCTGTCTCTGTCTCTGTCTCTCTCTCTTATTGTGGGGATCACGATCTCAACCCCAAAAGACGACTGATTCGACTTTGGTTTGGGGACAACAACAATAACATTCTCCCGGCTTTGGACCGAGAACGTGTCCTTTATGTCCAGTTTCCTAAGACACTGGGCTAGTGAGAGGATATCGTCATGGCTATCACTCAAGAAGTGGTTATCATTATTCTCTCTCTCTCTCTCTGTATTTCTCTGTCTCTGTCTATGTCTCTTTCTTTCTCTCTCTCTCTATTTCTCTGTCTATGTCTCTGTCTCTCACTCTCTCTTTCCTTCTCTCCATCTGTCTCTCTCTCTCCTTTCTCTCTGTCTCTCCCCCTCTCTTTATCTCTCTCTCAGGCACACCAGACAGACAGACAGAGACAGAGACAAAGACAGACACTGTAAGAGACAGACCAGCAAGACAAAGAAAGACAAACAGAGAGAGAAGAAGAAGAGAGAGAGAGAGAGAGAGAGACAGAAGACAGAGCAGACAGACAGACATACATACAAGAGAGAGAGAGAAACAGAGAAAGACAGACAGAGTCAGACAGACAAAGACAGAGAGAGAGAGAGAGAGGAGAGAGAGAGAGGAGAAGAGAGAGAGACAGAGACAGAAACATGACAGAGACAGAGAGAGAGTTACATACAATCACACGGATAAATACACGGAGAACTCCAGGAGGAAGCCCCCCCCCCCAAAAAAAAAAAAAAAAAAAAAAAAGAGTGAATTGAGAATGAGGGAGATACACACATAACACTACACCATAAGACTAAGAAGCAAGGTATACTTTCAGACCTTTGGCTACGTCCAAGAAACGTTCAGGACCAGTCTACTGATACCCTGTCTGTGTTTGTTTTTCTCTCTCTCCCTCTCTCGGAATAACCTTTCTTTTGGCTCACAAGAGGCTTTCAACTGACTAGTAGCCGTATAGCTAGTACTGAAATATCCCTTGCACCTTTTGAGACGGTCACGGACATACCCCCTCTTCCCTTCCAGACCAGGGTTCTAACGAACGTTTACTTGTAACTGCTCAGCTGGACTGATTCAATGGTTTGGATTCGTCAAAGGGACTGCACGTTGAGAACCAGCACAGACACGATAGTGGGTCACTAATTGTTGGTCTTTTTTCTTATCAAAACAGTCGATTAAGTTGATTTAAGGGCCTGGTTGATGTAGATGCAAAATTTACGCATTTTAATGTGAT
>CM060310.1:73485127-73487627 GCA_030674185.1 Monoplex corrugatus | reverse complement strand
AAAAAAATAGAACATCCCAGCCAACAAATATGGTGATTGGTTGACTAGCAGCTGTCATAGTCGCCGAAAACGTTTGATTGGCAAATAACCTGGCTAGCAGTGTTAATCACAGCTGTCTTTTTACCGGTACCGGAAGCTAAATCACATGGCCGTAATCTAAATACAGACACTAAACGTGTTGGATATATACAAACTTTAACTTACAGGATCCCTCCTGTTTTTCAGTCTATGGGAAGTTTATTTAGAAAGATGTTTGGTGTCTGTCTGTCGATCTCTCTCTCTCTCTCTCTCTCTCTCTCTCTCTCTCTCTCTCTCTCTCTCTCTCTCTTTCTGTCTCTCTCTGTGCGTGTGTGTGTGCGCGCGCGCGTTGTGTATTGTGTACGTATGTGTGTGTGTATGTGTGTTTTGTGTGTGTGTAAGTGAGTGTTGTCCATGTGTGTCCATGTGTGTGTGTATATGTGTGTGTATGTATGTGTGTGTGTGTATGTATTTGTGTGTGCGTGTGTGTGTGTTGTGTGTACGTATATGTGTGTGTGTGAATGTGGTGTGTGTGGTGTCCATGTGTGTGCAAGTGTGTGTGTGTGTAGGTGTGTGTCTGTGTTTGTGTGTGTGCGTGCGTGTGAGTATGTGTGCTCGAGCGTGTGAGTGTGTATGGGTGAGCGTGTATGTATGAGTGAGTTAATAACTATGTGTGTGCCTGTATCTGTGCTTTTGCATGAGAAGAAAGTAGGGCCTATGTCAGTAAACAGTTCTAGCTTTTGCAGGTGGATTGCAGACAATGTGCATGTTGATTACTTTTCGTGAGTACTCACAAATACATAAGTTTGGTATACTCCAATATTGGAGTCAGGTGGTCATAAATATATGTGACCTCCCACCACGAAATCAGTCTTAACTCGCAGTCAGTCGAACAGCACTAGGAGCTGAAAAGGTGACTGAAGTTCTATCTGGGGTGTTTTGACTTTTTCTCAAAATTGATTTCTGTAGACTATAATCAATCCCCCACAGAAATTTTTTTCTTGAAAAAATATTATGTACCAATTTAAAATGGTATTGCATCAGAAAGAACGCAATTTCCCACCAAAAGTACCTCTTTTTGTCTCTTATTATGGACCGTAACCTGTACAGTACCCGCACATGTAATATACTGATGGAAAGCTCTTTGTTGCACCTTTCAGATAATGACAGCGAAAATTAGAAACAAACTGGGTCAAAGCCACCAAATAAAGAAATTAAGGAAAATTTGTAGGAGAGCACACAAAAACTTAAGAGGCCGTTTTCTCAAAATGGCCGTCATACAACTTCATGACTTTAAACATACATAACTTCTACATTTTTTTAGTACAAGTTTTATTCAAGTATCAAAACAATCAACAGTATGTACACTTTCCAGTGATATGTATATCTCAAAATGCCCAAAATGCTAGTTAAGACTGATTTCGTGGTGGGACGTCACATGTACTTGATGATATATCAGCTGCACGAGGGCGGATTGTTTTTACAGACATTTTGGAGAAATTATCATAATGGTAGTATTTCAGGACATTTGATCGCTGTCAGTTTCAGTAAGATCTGTCGATATCACAGTTCAATTACTTAGGTTTGTCATCGAAAAATGAAATATTTTACGACTTGAATAATTGAAACTCTCCCCAATTTGAATATTTGAAACATCCCACGATTTACTTTGAAATATTCGGCAACTTGACTATTTTTTAAACATTTTCCAAGTTGAATAATCAGAACAATTTCCGGTATGAATAATTATATTTCTCAGGTTTAAATGATTGAAATATTCTCCAACTTCATTAGGAATTGAATTGTTCTTTAATTGTGTGACTGAAGAGTAGGAAAATCTGAAAAGATTGTAACCATTTCCTTCCTTAATTTTGTCTTTTAATCGTTGACAGAAAGATTTCTGTTTCTCTCTCTCTCTCTCTCTCTCTCTCTCTCTCTCTCTCTCTCTCTCTCTCTCTCTCTCTCTCTCTCTGTCTCTCTCTCTGTCTCTCTCTCTGTCTCTCTGTCTCTCTCTCTCTCTCTCCCCTTCTCTCTCTCTCTGTGTCTCTGTCTGTCTGTCTATCTATCTGTCTGTCTCTCTTTCACTCTTTCTGTCTGTCTCCCTCTGTCTCTGTCTGTCTGTCTGTCTGTCTTCACTCTTTCTGTCTATCTCCCTCTGTCTCTGTCTGTCTGTCTTTCACTCATTCTGTCTGTCTGTCTCCCTCTGTCTCTGTCTGTCTGTCTGTAAGTGTGTGTTGTGTGTGTGGTGTGTGCGTGCGTGCGTATGTGTGTGGTGTGTGTTTATGTGAGTGTATGCGCGTACGTGTGTGCGTGTGCGCGCGTGTTAACATAGACTGTGTCTCCCTTGCTTTACCTTATTGAACTAGCTAGGGCGAAAAACCGCGTGAAAGCTTCAATGAGCTTAATGTTAAATCTTCATTGCTATTTCAGACGTGAATGTGAAGGCATAAAAGTGTCAAGAAGCAGCGAGTATTCTGCTTCA
>CM060310.1:73465127-73482627 GCA_030674185.1 Monoplex corrugatus | reverse complement strand
AAAAACAACAACAAACAAAACCGACACTTTTTCTTGGACTCTGGGCGTTCAAATCCACGAACTCCCAGTCAGTAGTCCCGTTGCGAGGCCACTTCGACCACGGTGACACGTCCGTCATTTATGTCAGACTGGCAATGTGCTGTATGAGATTATTCTCCCTACCTTCCATCTGTCCACCACTGATGTTCGTGTATTACAGGACAATCATTGACCACACGCTTTGTTTACTATCTGCAGAAACGAATTATTCGTTTGCTGGATGCGTTTCACTATCTAGTCTTCAAGGCCATATGTACAAGCTGGTGAAGGTGTCGATGCCAACATTTTATAACACCAAAAATGAACCCGAGACCAGTCGCCGTGGTGCAGTAGTTAGCGCTAGGGACAGAAGCCTAGACGGTTGTGAGTTCGAATCTCATCGGACTTGTCAAACTCATTGTGGGATTTTCGGCCCAAACCGGTTCCTACTCAGAGTCGAGCGGAATGAATGCTCATTGGAAAGTCTGAGAACACATAGTCGAGTCTCATTCACTCCGTGGATGCGTCATTGAGAGTGTTGCTCCAATATTTTGACAAAAACTGCAGGTGTCTGTATGTCTCGGGCCTGGTTGACGCCAGGATCTATCATGAAAATAAGCGACCAGTTCTGTCGCGTAGAATCAATCCAAAATGGAAATCCATGGCATCGTCACAAAAAGACAAAGAAAAAAAAAAGACAAACTGATTGTTATTCTCAAACAGGCGGCTTGTACGTGAAACATTGACAGTGGGCTAAAATCAGTAATGCTTCTGAGTGGGAGATGAAGGCCAACCAGACACAGACCTTGACAGACGGTCCTTGAAGTCTTCAGGTTTCAAGTTAACGTTAGCTTCACCATCTGAAATTTGATTTGAGTTCACATGTCTTGTGTTTCGCAGCCAGCATACACAATGCAAGAGGAGTGCGTCAGTCATTGCATGAGGATTGTTATTCGTCTTTTTATTCTTCTTTGATTTTGTTTTTCTTTCTTTCCTTTTTTCTTCTTTTTTTTTCATTTTTTTTCCCATCCTTTTCATCCTGACCTGGACAAATATTTTCAATGCACTCTACACACTCTTTCTCTTTCTTTCTGTCTGTATGTCTTTCATTCTCTCTCCTGTCTGTCTGCCTGTCCCTCTCTCTCTCCACTAAAGTGTAATGTGATGTTTGATAGGTTTTCCAACCAACTGTCAGATCTCTTCATTTCTCTTTTCTTTCGGTCTTGCCTACTGTTCTTCTGACACATTTCGTCTAACTGATTTTGCTTAAAGTCCAGGTCTGGCCCTGGTAAATGTGAGTACTAAATCATGGATACTGTAATCGAATTGCTTGCTCTTCCATTGTGTATCTGGGTCCCTGTTCAATGTTTCACAAGATGATTTTTAACTCTTATTTGCAGTCATGAAGTTAACACCGAATTACCCCCCTTTTCAAAGGAGTTCTATTCTGGAGTGACGAGACGGCTCAGTAGACAGCCCATACGACTTTCTCCATTGTGCGATTGATAAATCGAGTTTTACAGTATACTGCATTGTGTTTTTGATAGTGGTCTATTAACGTATCTATCATCCCGATTTTGCATCGTACGTTTGTCTGCCTGAGGCGTTTACAGCTGGCAACAGTAATACAATTCCCAGTTAGCCTGCCTCTCTGAAAAGATGTCGGCAGTGGAAAAGACAGACTGTGGTCAATGGGAAAGATGTGGGCTTGCGGGAAATGGTCTAATGGAGGGGGTTGGTTGTGTCTGGGACGTGGGACTGGGTGTGATATTGACAATGAATGAACAGAGCAGAGAGTGAAGGTTACTTCAGGCGATTGCTGCAGGGACAAATGTCGGGACAGCGAAACATTTACAGATGGATGGTAGGCATTCATACCGATGTTCACTAGGTCAACAACTGCGTGAACAATCACCGTGGCAAGTATAAATTGACTTTCGTAAGAATCGAGACATTTTACAAAGTTTATCTCGTTTAAACCCTTTGACTCCTGCACCCTATCCACCAACTGCAAAAACTTAACTCTTTGACTCCCTCACCCTATCCACCAGCTTCCTGCAGGAAGCTGGTGGATAGGGTGAGGGAGTCAAAGGGTTAAGTTTTTGCTTTGCTAGTATGGTAGGCAATGTGGAATGCTGTTGGACAGGGTAGGGAGTCAGAGAGTTAACTGGCAATAACTGTGCATTAGGACATTGAGAAGTTTGAAACATACGAGAGCAGTAGTTAAGTGAGTGAACGTCAGGCTTCCAGTCGGAATGTTTAGAGCCCAGTGAGCCTGGTGGAATAAAGGCGGAGGGTTTTCTGATCTACCAGGTTAACGAGGTGCAAACATGCCAGAGCTTGGGCCCCCTTTGTGTGTATACGTATGCAGATTACCAAATCATCATCATCATCATCAGGTGCCTTGCCGCATGGCGTTGGCGATCATGTACTTCCATCTGTCTCTATCTCTTGTTGCTCAAGCATCTCTTCCACCCTCCTTGTCTTCAGCCACTCTGCAAGTCCGTCTAGTATTTTCTCCCTGGGTCTACCTAGTGCTCTCTTTCCCTCCAGCTTCCCCGTTGTGACCAGGTGCTCCAAAGTCCCTTTAATCATGAAATGACCTATAAATGTTGCTTGTCTTTTCCTAATCTTCCTTATGAATGATCTACCTGTGTCTGCCTCCACCAAGACTGTCTCGTTTGTTTTCTTAGATGTCCATGGAACTCTCAACATTCTTCTTAGAAACCACATCTCGGCTGCCTCAATCTTGTTCTAGGTTTGCTTGTTGACTGTCCACGCCTCACAACCGTACAACAGTATTGGTTCCATATAACATTCAAGAACTCTCTTCCTGATGTTAATTGATAGGCATTTGTTGGTAAGAATGCTTTTCATCTTCTTGAATGTTGTTTTGGCTTGGCCGATTCTGCTGGCTATTTCAGATGTGCATCTGCCGTCTGATGAAATGATCGTTCCCAGGTATTTAAACTTATCAACCTGTCTCAAGGTCGTGCCGTTTGCTGTTATTTTGCATGAGGGGATTTCATGTTTTTTACTGATCACCATGACTTCAGTCTTCCTGCTATTTAGTTCCAACCCCTTAGCTTTGCTTTCTATTTCTAGTATATTCACAAGGTTTTGTAGATCCCTTGTAGATTACCAAATACACATGCTAAAGATCCCGTAATCCATGTCATTGGCTGGCTTATGGACATGTGAGCACACCCAGCATGCATGCCCACGAAAGAGGCAGACTGAGCAATAGTATAATAAATACCGTCAGCTGACCTAGTAGTTTCAGTTTTCTGTGCTGCACTAAAAAGTTTGATTATGTGTGTGAGTGTGTGTGTGTGTGTGTGTGCCTGTGTGTGTGTGTGTGTGTGTGTGTGTGTGTGTGTGTGTGTGTGTGTGTGTGTCTTGTGTGTGTGTGTGTGTGTCTGTGTGTGTGTGTGCAGCGTGTTTGGAATATAGCGCTGTACAAAAACGAGTTATAATGCAAATATAAGTTACCATTAGGGATGGCTTTACCACGTAGTAACTTGCCATGGAGAGTAAGAGTTTCCTGGAAACTTGCGTACATTTGTGCAAGAAAAAGAGACAAGGGATGTGTGGAACACATGACAAAACGCTTAACAACTAATACCTAACTATGATCATCACATCAGAATAATGACTACATGTCTGTGGATTGTGGAGAGAGTGGCCTTATAAATTCTTAACCAGAGCTGAATGTGTTGTGGTCTTAAGGTGTCAGACAGGGACTACACCTTCTGGTTTACTCACTTCCCATATTCATAAAGAAGAATATGACTTACACTTTGTTTTTATCTGCACCATCATGGTCTCTGTCTATCAGGCATGCTTCAATAAAGCATAATCATCATCAGGTGCCTTGGCGTTGGCGATCATGGACCTCCATCTGTCTCTATCTCTTGTTGCCCTACCATCTCCCCCATCCTCCTCGTCCCCAGCCACTCTGAAAGTCCGTCCAGCATTTTCTGCCTGGGTCTACCTGGTGCTCTTTTTCCCTCCAACTTTCCCGTTGTGACCAGGTGCTCCAAATCCCCCTTCCTCATAAAATGGCCTTTAAATGTTGCTGTCTTTTCCTAATCTTCCTTATGATGATCTACTTGTGTCTGCCTCCATCAAGACTGTCTCGTTTGTTTTCTTTGCTGTCCATGGAACTCTCAACATTCTTCTTAGAAACCACATCTCAGCTGCCTCAATCTTGTTCTGGTTTGCTTGTTGACTGTCCACGCCTCACAATCGTATAACAGTATTGGTTCAATATAACATTCAAGAACTCTCTTCCTGATGTTAATTGATAGTCATTTGTTGGTAAGAATGCTTGTCATCTTCTTGAATGCTGTTTTGGCTTGGCCTTATAGTTTCTTAACCAGAGCTGAATGTATTGTGGTCTACAGCTTCTGGTTTACTCACTTCCTATATTCATAAAGAAGAATATGACTTATACTTTGTTTTTCGTCTGAACCATCATGGTCTCTGTCTATCAGGCATGCTTCAATAAAGCATAATAAGATTAATTGCTGTGAAAACACTGTAAAGTATAGCCTCCATCGAATCTTAGATGAAACGAACATTGTTCAGATTCTGTCGTTTCAATATCCTGCTTTCATGATTGTTAATTCTTAGTCATAGTTCTTACGAAGCCTGTTCCGTCCATGTCTGTCCTGTCTTCTTGTTCCATGAAATCTACCCAAGCACATAAACAATCCACTTCAATTTCACAACCAGTTATTGTGAGCACGATACTACTTTATAGTAAAAAGCGCACACAAATATGCAGGTCTACTAGAATCTGATGTTCAATGTCTTATAAAAAACAAACAGATGTTTACCTTTCACAGTAAATTTCGAGTACTAGTCAATACATCAGTTTACAAAGCATGAACATTACAAACATCACATGCATTCAGATCCACCTGCCTTTTCTTTCTGTGTGTTTCTCTGTCTGCCAGTCAGTCTGTCTCTCTATCTCTCTGTCTGTCTATCTCTCTGTCTCTCTGTCTGTCTCTGTCTGTCTCTCTGTCAGTTAGTATGTCTCTGTTTCTGTCTCTGTCTTCGTCTCTGTCTGTCTGTCAATCTGTCTGTCTGTCTGTCTGTCTGTCTGTCTCTCCTCTCTTTTTTGACTGTCACGAGTAGCTGTATCCTGCTGTTGAACATCACTGCCGAAGTTCCATTTGCCAACATCCGATATTAAAGAATTTTTGCATGAATAAAATTTCCGTGATCAGAGGCTCGTCATCAGAGGCTTGTGTTCAGAGGATCGTATTCAGAGGCTCTTAAAAACAAAACTAATGGATAGGAGTCTCTCTCTTTCTTTCTGTCCTTCCATCGTCACACCCAGTTTCGACTTTCTCTACCTGTATTCCACTCTCGATATCTGTCTGAATGTCTGTCTGAAAATAACAATGCTGCAACTGCTTGTTCATGGATCACTAGATTCAGCCATGGACCTTTGAAGTAATCTGTGTGTAATGAATTATTAAAGATGATAAGCAACTGCAGGAGGTAATCCTCAGCACTTAGAGATGAAAAGCAGCGTTGTCTGCCGTGCCATTGTAAGGAGAACCAACCAATCAACCAAGCAAGCAACCAAGCAAGCAAGCAACCAACCAACTAATCAGTCAACAACCAACCAAGCAAGCAACCAATCAATTCATCAAACAACTAACCAACCAATCAATCAACCAACCAACCAATCTACCAACCCACCAAGCAAGCAAGCAACCAGCAAGCAACCAACCAACCAACCAAGCAGCCAACCAATCAAGCAAGCAAGCAACCAACCACCCACCCACCCACCAACCAACCAACCAACCAATCAATCAACCAACCAATCAACCAACCAACCAACCAACCAACCAACCAACCAACCAACCAACCTACCAACACCTTTATGACAGAATTGACTATCTTCTCTTCTCAGGTCTGAGAAAGACTACTTTCAGCTAGGTAGTGGATTAACCATTCCCAACCCAGCGGGCCGCAGATGGCGGGTGGCGAATGGCGTATGGCGCATGATCTTTAGATATGGAGGTTACATGCAAAATAAGCTAAGCTTGTCTGGACAAACATGCGGCCCCAGACCAGCTGGTGAGGATGTCTATCAGGACAGGGCGAGATGGCTCTTGGCGAGGCTACATTCAGAAAACACGCCATATGTTCTATGATGGAGCAATAAGCCGTTGTGCTCACAGAAGAGACGAGCCTGTTCATGTCTTCTTTATTACATGGCATCTGTGACATCAATGTATATGGAACTCATTCCGATCGCGGAGACGTTATCTTGAGATACGGAAAATGAAACTGCATTCACACGATAGGTGCTTTGGCCATGAGAGTAGGGCGGACCAACTCCTTATAGAAAAGCTAGAGGGCTGAAGCCAGAAAGGTACCAGGCCTGCATGTGCCCAACTTGCAAACCATGGTACCATGACCATACCCCACTCCCTCGCCAGTATCGGTGGTGGTAGAAGCCGCGCTCAAAGTCAGAAGTCTTCTCCAGGTCACACAATTGAGACATCTGTGGGCGACTTCTGGGATCCCCAGACCACAGGCATCGGCGATGTTGTTGAAGTAGGAGGTGTGCGGTCGTCCCTTTATTCTCATAGCCTCGACTTTCCCCTACAGGACCGTTGATATCAAATCTGTTTTGGGGTTTCTGATCGCATGAAATATAACACAAATGTTTGTATAATCAATTTGCAATGATGCTTGCCCGTTGTAGCCACATTCATCACCATCTATTATTACCTGACCATGTAGAGGGTAAAGGAAAACAAAAGTCTCAACTGAGAGCCACCACCTGCTGTTACTCTTCTTGAAAATGCATCCCCTGGGAAGTCATTTCCCTTTTAAAAATGTCGGTTCTGTTTGCGTGATTTGCCCACTGAATCTTCTACACGGTTTTGTGATCTTCTTGAACAGTTTAGAAAATGTTTCCATGAATAATGTCAATACAGGTACAACACACCACAACGCAACATATGCACACACACGCACACACACAGACACACAAACACACTTGCAAGTATACGCATACAGAAACACATGTATACTCACACACACACACACACACACACACACACACAACAAACACACACACACACACACACACACATACACACACACGCACACACACATACACACATACACACACACACACGATTCGTATACACAAAGTACACACACAACAGCAACACACAGACACACAGACACACAACAGACACCAAAACACAGACACACACACACACACACACACACACACACACACACACACACAGGGGGAGAGAGAGACAGAGAGAGATGGGGGAGACAGAGACAGAGAGACAGAGACAGAGAGAGAGAGAGAGGATGAGAGACAGAAAGAGAGAGAGGAGAGAGAGAGAGGCGAGAGAGAGGGCGAGAGAGAGGGGGAGACAGAGACAGAGAGACAGAGACAGTGAGAGAAAAGAGGGGGGAGAGACAGAGAGAGAGAGAGGGAGAGAGAGAGGAGAGAGAAAGAGAGAGAGAGAGAGACACACACACACACAGAGACAGAGACAGAACAGAGAGAGAAAGAGAGACAGAGAGACAGAGAGCAGTAATATATACCATACAATGCCTTGCAAATACAGGACCGAATGCCAGAAATTTAGTACTACATCCCAAGAATAGCTAATGCAGAGAAAACCCATAAGATCATCACATGGCTTCATATCCGACAGGAATTGGGAACTGACAATCATTCAGCAGTGATTCATCACATCCACACAGTGCCATAAATGTCTATCCAACTTCTACATTTACAGTAGGTGCCAGACAGATAGGGTGACAAAAACCACGACAACTAATGGTCAATGCGGCCAAGTGCTTAGCTCAACTCAACGGACTACCGACTTGGAGTCAGGGGTTTAACCCCCCTACCATCTAACCTTTGATCCCTTCACACTGTCCCCATACTGCATAGTCAAACCATGCTAGCAAAGTAAACAGTTAACCCTTTGACTCCCTAACAGAAGCTGCTGGATAGGGTGAGGGAGTCAAAGGATTACGGTTTTGTTTTTTTTTTTGCAGTTGGTGGATAGGATACGGGAGTCTAAGGGTTAAACGACCAAACAATATTTTGGGATTTTTTCAGCTCCCTGATCGGCTCCTACTCAGAGTGCTGCCTTCTGTGGATTCGGTGGAAGACTGGAACCACACAGTCAATTCTTATCCGAATTGCTGATGCTTCATCAGGAATGTTGTTCAAATTTTCAGACGAGCACTGCAGATGTCTGAATCTATCAGGCCTGGCCAGCGCCAAGATGTATTAATATTAAAGAAGTGGGTGAAAGTATGGCCTTGTCACGTGGTCACAATGCCAAATGGATCTCCGTTGTAATCGTCCATTGTCATCATCATAGCACTTGGCAAAAAAAAATTCCCGAAATCTGTGATACTTCATGCTCTACTTTTCTGTGAACTCAGTGAACCAAAAAGACCGGGTCTGAGAAGAAATGTGCTGTAAAAAAATGGAGGAATAAAACACAGCACAAAAAACCCCCCAAACCCCACCTACAACAAAAAACAAAAACAAAACAAAACAAAACACACACACACACAGAAAAAAAACAACAAACAAACAAACAAACAAAACAAACAAACAAACAAAAACAAACAAACAAACAAACAAACAAAAACAAACAAAAACTAAGAAATAAATAACAAACGAAAAAAAAAATCTAGCCAGTCTGATTTTGTCACTGTGCTATAAGAGTGTCCCTCTTGATCTCAGAATGCGGTAACAGACGGCACAGTGTCTAACAATATTGCCAAGTCATATGAGAGATCATCTTGAGAGAATGAAGTGAATGATCTGTCAGGGGTCAAGCATAATCAATTCCCCTTGTCGTTGGCTGTCAGACAGTCTGGAATGTGACAGGAATGATACGGTTCTCTCCAGCACCTCTCTGCAGACGTAGACTGGGACTTTTTTCTTTATGTCTTTTCTAATTCTCTGCAGAATTAAAATTGTAGGCAAGATGATGTCTGTTGTGGGTCTCCGATGCCACAGGTGTGTGTGTGTAACTGATGGTACCAACTTCATAATATCAATTATGAAAGAGGAAGTGCATCGTTGTAAAACCAGTTTTCATGGCAAAAACAACAACAGCAACAAAACAAGAAAAAAAAAACAGAAAAAAAATCATCACACAACAACAACAACAACAACAACAACAACAACAAACCAATGACAGTGGACCACACAAACTGTACTGTGATATACCAAAAAAACAAAAAACAAAAAACAAAAAACAATGCCCCATCCAAAGCAGCAAAACGTATATTTTATCTTACTTTATCATAATTTTATCATTTCTTAAGTGCCCCTCTCGTACAGCCAGATAGTGACAAAGGGCCCCAACAACTCTAAAGTACACCCACCCCCACCACTGCAGCAAAACACTGACAAGTGACCACATACATTTTTAAAGTACCTCACCCCCGTGCAGCAAACCATTGACAGTAGATCACAAACATTCTTTAATACACCCGCCACCATGCAGCAGAACACTGACAGTAGATCTCAAGAAAAAAACATTTTACAGTATCCCCCCCCCCCCCCACATGCCCCTGCAGCAAAACACTGCAGTTTCAGTTTCAGTTTCTCAAGATGACATCTCCGCGTTCGGAACGAATACCATATGCACTACGTCACAGGTGCCACGTGTATAGTGATCATGGCACACGCCTTCAGCCTGTACATAAATCCATGAGCTGGCCAGGTCGTGAGGCCCTACCTAGACTATGTTTTACCTAGTCTATATTTTACACTGGTATTTCATCAGCCTACAGCTGGAATAATCTTGGTTACATGTGTGTATGTGTATGTGTGTATCTTTCCTTCAAAAAGGAACGTACATATAACGTAAATAAATAAATAAATAATTAAAGGCAGTAAATTGCAAACAGTCTAAAGTATCCCCACCACCGTGCATCAGAACAAGGACAGTAGAACACAAAACTTTTACAGTACCCCCTATGCCCATGCAGCAAAACATTGCAGCAGACCACAAAATGCCTAAAGCATTCCCACCTTATGTTACAAAACATTACTGATGGCAGACCAAAAAAGATAATGAAGCTGCTGAGACGCAGATGAAAGTCAGATCTCGAGGGATGATAAGTCAGGTCATCAGCTTACAACAATTGTGACTTCCCACCACGAAATCAGTCTTAACTAGCATTTTGGGCATTTTGAGATATACATATCATTGGAAAGTGTACATTCTGCTGCTTATTTTGGTACTTGAATAAAGCTTGTACTAAAAAAAATGTAGAAGTTATGTATGTTTAAAGTCATTAAGTTGTATGACGGCCATTTTGAGAAAACGGCCTCTAAAGTTTTTGTGTGCTCTCCTACTCATTTTCCTTAAATTTCTTTATTTGGTGGCTTTGACCCAGTTTGTTTCTAATTTTTGCTGTCATTATCTGAAAGGTGCACCAAAGAGCTTTCCGTCAGTATATTACATGTGAGGGTACTGTACAGGTTACGGTTCATAATAAGAGACAAAAAGTACTTTTGGTCTACAGAAATCAACTTTGAGAAAAAGTCAAAACACCCCAGATAGACCCTCAGTCAGCTTTTCAACTCCTAGTGCTGTTCGACTGACTGCGAGTTAAGACTGATTTCGTGGTGGAGGTCACAATTACCACATTAAATTTGACTGGTTTACGTTATTTTTTCCGTTAAATATGTCTCTTGCACAGCTGGGTTGTCAGGGTTTTATGTTCATATGCGTTTCTGATCATTAGTTATATTTGTATAAATCAAACATCATTATTATTCTTTCCAAAAGTAATCTTACCCTGTTCACAAACTAATATGGCTAAAAACACTATATTATTCACATTCTTCTTTGGAGATAGCATGTTATAACTCATGTGCACACACCAATAATTGTTTGTTTTTCTTTCTTTCTATCTCTTTCTCACAATGATATAATACTAATTCTGAATTATTAGAAAACAGTGTTAATGATGTACTACGAATATACAGAACTATATATCATATGTCACTTCACATGCTAAAAAACACAGTTTATCTGTATGGCAAAAAGACGAAAAAGAGAAAAGTTAAGCTTTAAAATATCACCATTTTTATAAAAGAGTGTTTAAATTGATTTTAACAAATCCCAGGTGTAAAAATCGACAATAGAAATTTCATGGTCAAATCATATGAACAAGCCATAGAAGACTGTTTAAACAAAACTGCTTGATCTGTCTGAGCTAAAATATTTCTTGAACCTGAAATCAAGAAAAGTATTCTTCCACGCACTTATCTGATCGTTACATTAATCTGCATATCTACCCATCAAAACTTACTGTCTTTGAAATATTCAGCATACAAAACTAAAACTATGAGGAATGATATAGTCTACTAATACATTTTTAACTTCAATATAAAGAGGAACATTTGTGCACAAAATAATGAATGGACATGCTCCATAAATCTCACACGCAACGATTGAAACAATACACCTATCCCAGGAACTGAGCCCTTTAACATATTCACCATCATGTAAACAGAGCTACTTACTCGAATACGCTATAAGAAGACAAGCATCACAATATTTAAAAAGATGTATACTCATAAAGTAATTTGCTCATCTACAACCTAACAATCACACCAGCTGAAAACATGTTTTCATAGTGATTGGACCACTAGGCATAAAAAATCTATATCTTTTAACTTTTCTATTACTGATATTTAACTCTTACAGCGCTGGGAATCTACTTCATATTCCCTGTAACTAGAGTATATAAAGCGCTTTCATTCCCCCGGTTTGTAGCTTTTTTGGTGCTTTTAAGAAAGAAATGGCATTAAATAATTCCAAGAGGAAAAAGTTAATTGTTCTAATTGACTGGAAAGAAGAATTTTTGTTTGTACAAGCACATATGAATAAATGTGAAAAAAAAAAGAGAATGGAAAATGCAGATTTAATACATAGCACACCTCAGCGACAGCGGCATTGTCAACACTGACATTCTCACTGTCGGTCGATAGACGCGCTACCATTCTCAACTGACACTCCAATTGACTTGCTTTCAAAAGGAATGTCTTCAAAAACTCCGAAATGTCGATCTTCCTCCTCTTAATCTTCTTCCTCATGATGATCAGTCACACACTCATCCTCCAGGCCCACCTCAATGATCATTTTCACTGCCTGCAAAACAAAAAAACAAACAAAACAAACAAAAACAACAAACAAACAAATAAAACAAACAAAACAAACAAACAAAAAACAAAAACAAAAACAAAAACAAAACAAAAAAACAAACAAAAAGAACAACGCGTTTGACGAGACGCCGTTTTTACTGCAACAGAATTATGTTTGCTTCGTCACGTTTCTAAGCACAAACCACTGACGTTTACAAGAAATAATCGGCAAGAGAGATAAGGGAAATAAGAATTAAAAAACATTGCCGATTATCCTAAAAGCGGTACCTCCCTTTTGACCATATCACAGGCTGGACCATGAAGTTGTAAACAGTGTCGCAACCACAATAGTGACTCGGGGTCGAGGGTTGCCAGCAGCATCACACCTGTGTTTGTCGTGTGGGTTCCACTGCTGTCAGCAGCGTCACATCTGTATTCACGGTGTGTTAAAATATTTGTTTGATTCATGTATGATTTTTGTGTTGTGCAGATAATTTGTGGGTGAGGGCTGGATGTTTAAAAGTATGTACATTATTTGTTCCACTCCCCCACCCCTAAATAAACAAAAAAGTTCCCGTTGTTGTCTCTCTCTCTCTCAGTGTATGTTTGTACGTTGCGTGCGTGCGTGCGTGCGCGCCCGGTGCGTGCGTGCGTTGTGGGGGGGTGTGGTGTTGTGTGTGTGTGTGTGTGTGTGTGTGTGTGTGTTGTGGTGTGTGTGTGTGTTGTGTCTGTGTCTGTGTCCCCTCTAATGACAAGAACATCGATGATGCATATTATTTTATATCTCGTTTCAGCCTACAAATATAGGATGTGTGGATAATGCAGCCTAGTGGATAAATCCTTGGTTCGATTTACAGTCAGGCATGGATTATCCTCCCTCATTCTATTAGACCTTGAATAGTGGACAAAGTGTTGTTAGTCTTCAGACCAGACGATAAAATGGGGTGCTCTTTTACAACATGCACTTTCTGTACAGTAAAGAACTCATGGCAACAAAAGTATGCAGCAAATAATCCACTATTTTAGATTAATTAAACCATATGCAAACAGAAAGAAAAAAAAGCGTTGCACTGTGGCGATACTCTTTTCTCAATGAGAGCACACAGACTGGCACACGCTATTTTCGTTGTGATAATGCCAAACATACAATGCAGTGAATGTCATCTGTGAATCCGTCAACAGTAACACAAAATTCTATGAAGTCCCAAAACAGAAAA
Organism: Monoplex corrugatus; assembly: GCA_030674185.1. Lineage (NCBI taxonomy): Eukaryota > Metazoa > Mollusca > Gastropoda > Littorinimorpha > Ranellidae > Monoplex > Monoplex corrugatus. The sequence goes on along the minus strand of CM060310.1, from coordinate 73,469,202 downwards.
GCAAATGTCTTCCATATTCCATCTTTTTCTGTTCAACGTATTGACAATCTGTCAAAAATAAAAAAAATCAACTATAAAAAGATCGTGGCTCTTGTCTTTTTTTTCTTTGTACAGTCTCAATGTTGTATCAGACTTACATCATAGTCTTACAGTCAGAGTCAGGCCTAAGTATGGACAAATTCTTTGCAGTTCCCTACATACACAAGCACGTATATCACCATCAAAACGCTAGACTTCCTCCAAGACTTCGGCCCTAAACTCAATATTTGACACGGACCTCTTTAGGTCTTCTTTGTAGTCATGTTAATGTAATCAAATTACGCTTTTTCCCAAGGGAGGTCATTTCCCGAGAAGCTCGAGCAGACAGTCTCTACCACCTTCTCCAGTGTACGCCTAGGAAATGCAGTTTCAGGCTATACAGCACTGTGTTCTTGATATTGGTCTATTAACGACTCTCTCACACCCATCTTACATTGTACGTTAGTTGCCTGGGGCGTGTACAAGTGTCTGGGTCTACCAAGCGACAGTAATTCCATTTCCTACCAGCACATCTTTAAAAAGATGATGGCAGCAGGAAAGACAGAATCTGGTCATTGAACAAGTAGTGAATAGGAAAAAGAGAGTGAGAGTGAGATAGTCAGATAATCCTGGAGAGCGGGAGTAGGGTGATGCTGATTGTGAATGACAGTAAGAAACTTTGGGTCCCCAAGGGTGATACGGCATAGATACATTCCTGATTAGAAAAGTTGTCCAAATGTAGGTGGAAGGCATTCAGACATGATTTCATTGAGTCATCAACTACGTGAAACGTCAGTTTGACAAGCTTGTTCTACCTTATCTATCTGTAAGTGCGAGTACATGAGGAATTGAAAGATTTGAAAATACCTGCACAAATATGAGTTTATACATTACATGTTAACTATCATGGAGAACATTCAACCATTTATTGTTGAAAAGTTTAGTTGGAAATATGACATGGCCGTGCATCAAAAAGTGGGAATACATACACATACGCTCATTAATTGCTATATTGTAATGATCTTCACTACAGATGTGAAGAAATATCATAAATATCTGAAAGTGTGAAAATCATCATGAGACATAAAGAAGCAGAATGAACGGCTTAGCTTGTTCTAAATCGCAAATGAGCATGCTTCAGGCTCATAGTGTTAGACAGGAACCACAGGTACAGTTGATGTATATCCCAGACTCATGTCTAAATTTCTTAGTCTAGACAGGAACCACAGGTACAGTTGATGTATATCCCAGACTCATGTCTAAATTTCTTAGTCACTATTACCATTAACTAAATTCGTTCGTTCTTTGATTTAACGTCTGTTCACTATGAGTGATATTAGACGGGGGGAAAATGGAGGATGGGAGATGGGCGAGTTGGATTGGGGGCAGAGGGGAGAATGAGTATGAGACATGAATAAGCGTGTAAATATAAAAATGGAACAAAATCTTAACACTAACAGTTAACATTAACAATGCGAAGGGAAAATTTAACGCTAAAGTACAAACTTCATAAACTTAAAGCAATACATTAACAGGACTGTGAACCAATGATTCTGAAATTTTAACTGACAAAGATTGATCTGAAGTTACTTCTTTAAAATGAGTTTCAGAATAGTTTTCTTGTGTAAACATTTTTGGTAAAAAGGAACGTAGCTTTTTGCAGTAAAATAAACAGTGAAACAGTGTGAACTGTTCTCCGCAAATACACTTGATATTTTTACAATATTTTGTTTTCAACGCGTTTAGCTGAATACGAAAATGAACAGCAACAATTGATCTCGAATGATATATGGAAGAATACTGCAATTTTTTACATACATTTTGAAAAGAACGTTTTATCATTTGTTGTGTCACAAACTTTTCATTGAATTGTTCATGAAAACGAATCCATGAGGCTGATTCTAGCAAGCCGCAAGCTTCTTTTACGGATGTTTTAATACGTAATTCTGTAGTATTATCAGTGTTGTGTGCACCTTGCTTAGCTGCTCTGTCTACTACTTCGTTGCCGTGAAGACCAACGTGAGAAGGCACCCAGCATAAACTGATATATGTACCTTTTGTCCTTAAACGATGTATAAGATGATTTGCCTCAGTAATTAAGTCAGGTCTTGTGTCTGTATCAAAAGACTGTAAGGCATATAATACAGATTTTGAATCAACAAAGAGAACTACTTTGACAAATACAGGTTTAAGGTCTACTAAATAATGCAACGCTTGTATAATAGCGACTAATTCCGCTGTAAATATAGATATATTTGGCCCAATGAAAAATGACTTTTGTATTCTAAATTTTGGAACATAAAACGCTGCTCCAGCAGATTTATTTTCTAATACTGACCCATCGGTAAAAATATGGAGGTGGGTACGGTAATTTTCATCGACGTGTTCTCTCGCTGTGCATATCGAAATGTTAATATTTTCATATTTCTTAGCATCTGTATAATCAATACCAAAAGTGGCTTTAAGCATTTCCCATGTAGGGATAGGCGTTGTGGATGGTGTCTCAGCTATTTCATCCAAATTTATGTTAGACTGTTTGACTAAGTCAGAGACATAAATTGCAACAGTCATTTGTGATGAAATGTTGCTTGCTCGTTTTGGAAAGTCAACATCAGACCTTAGTTTAATTTCCTTGCTCACAAAATTGTCCGTTTGTGAAATAGTTCTGACTGCAAACTTTGCTGTCGCTAGCTCACGATAGTTGTTCAGAGACAGAATTCCAGCAACTTTGTACGTTTCCAGATTTGAAGCATGGACTGGTACACCTAGTGCAATTTTAAGACTTTTGCAGTCTAAGCTTTGAATCTTTAACTAAATGATGGCAGTATTGTGATGGTGTTTGTAGAGTACAGCCCTCAGTAATTATTGAGATGTTGTGAACACGGTCTGAGATTCTGTGTCGTGTCAAAACCCCGCTTTCATGATGGACTGTTACTCTTTATCCATTGAGTCAGTTCCTACCATATCTGTCTTGTCTTCTTGTTCTAATAAATTAACTGTGACACACAAATGTACACAACCACCACCTGATTAGAATGCTGTTGATTACACCACATCTGTACTCACGGTGTTTTGAAGTATTTGTGTTAATTCATGTATGATTCATGTGGTGTGTAGATTTTCTGTGGGTGAGGGCTGGATGTACAAATATATATACATTGCTTATTTCACACCCATGTAAAAATGTTCTTGCTCTTGGTGTCTCTCTCAGTGCGCACGTGCTGTGTGTGTTAGGTGTGTCCCTTCCATTGACAAGAACATCGATGATGCATACCATTTTATATTTCCTTTCAGTGGACAGATGAAGAATATATGGATAATGTAGCCCAGTGGATAAGACTTTGGTTCAATTTACAATTAGGCAATGGATTATCCTCCCTCATTCTATTAGACCTTGAATAGCCGACAAGGTATTAGTCATTCAGACGAGACGATAAACAGAGGTGCTAATTTGCAGCGTGTACAGTCCGCACAATAAAGAATTCATGGCAACAAATGACTGCAGCATATCAATTGTTTTAGATCAATCAAAATATATGCAAACAGAAAGAAACAACGCGGTGCAATGAGGCGATATTCTTTTCTCAATGAGCAGGCTGATTTGTTCGTTGTGATGAAAAGCCAAATGTACATGCATGGAATGTTCTTTGTGAAGCCATGAATAGTAACACCGGATTCTATGAAGTCCCAAAGGGCGAAGAAAATATTTTACCGACTCCTTCTTTTCACTGTACCAACAAAAAGTCAAACTCGACTGTGAAGAGACCGTGACCCTTGCGCTTTTGAACAGTCTCACTGTTGTATCAGACTTACAACACGGTCTTACAGTCAGAATCAAGCCTAAGTATGGACAAGTCCTTTGCAGTTCCTTATATACACAAGCACGTATATCACCATCAAAACGCGTGGTTTCCTCCAAGACTTCGGCCCTCAATTCAATATTGACACGAGTCTCTTTAGCTCTTCTTTGTAGTCATGTTAATAACATCACATTAGGCGTGTTCCTAAGCGAGTTAAGTTCTCAGACAGCTCGAGCATACAGCCTCTACCGTTTTCT
>CM060310.1:73457627-73460127 GCA_030674185.1 Monoplex corrugatus | reverse complement strand
AGGTAGTCTTTGCATAAACATACAACTATTTCATAAAACGTCACATCATTCTCACAGTTCATATTGCGTCTTTCAAAATGTATTCATCTCATGATTTTTGGCCTGATCTGTTCAAACATCCGCGAAAACAGCAACAGCAACAGCAACAACAACAACAACAGCAAAGTAGTAGCAGCAGCAGCAGCAACAACAAAAACAACAACAACAACAGTAGCAACACAAACAATTACAACAAAACTATAAACAAAAATATCTGCAGAAAAAAATCAAATCTCATCCAGTCAAACGTTCAACCAAAAGCAAAATAAACACAAACACAATAAACAACCCTAGCCATAACAACAAGCACACAACAACAATAATAACAACAACAACAACACGCTGAGTACATAACTTTGTCAAAGCCATCTGATGCCAACCAACCCTGTAAGATGACTGCGTGATTTTACAAACATCCCTTTGCCCTGTCTCACCCTAACCTTAGACACCAACCTAGTTCCAGCTCAAACACAGCAATCCATCACTCCAGTTTTAACATCTTAACTCACGGTTGCCCTGCTGACCCAGTTGGAACGGAAACGAGTTGGGTTTGACCATTAGTAACTGACCCGTGCCACAGTGACCCATCTTGTCTGTAACCGAAAGTCTCCACAACCACCAGCAGAGGGCTATAAGGTGTGTCTGGGTAGAAGATGGAAGAGACACTCTAGAACTAATAATCAAACAGGGGGGTAACATTAAGCACGTCCCTGAAAGATGGAAGAGATAGTCGAAAATCGAAAAGTGCTTGAACAGCGAGGAGTATTCATGATCTTTGAATGTCTACGTATATTCTGACAAAGTCAGTTATTCTCATCAGTATCCTTGAATGTCTGTGCATATTCATGACAAAAGTAGTTATTCTCAAGACAGAAAGCCAATGGAAACTAAAATGGAAATGTGACTGTTTTGAGCATTAATGATTGTGCCACATATGTCTTGTCCTTCATGTATGTACGTAAGTTGTCTCCCTGGAACCAAATGAGGTTATACAGTAGACCTGAATAGAAGAGGGAAGAAATCTATCTATCTATCTATCTATCTATCTATCTATCTATCTATCTATCTATCTATCTATCTATCTGTCTGTCTATCTATCTATCTATCTATCTATTTGTCTGTCTATCTATATGTCAATCTGTCCGTCTGTCTATCTATCTATCTATCTACCTATATGTCTATCTATCTATCTATCTATCTGTCTATCTGTCTGTCTGTCTATCTATACAGGTATATACGTATATATATATATATGTATATGTATGTATGTATGTATGTATGTATGTATGTATGTACTTACACATCATTGTAGAATCAGTTATGAAAAAGAGGATCATATTCACCCTATCTATGAAAGACAGAAGAGATGTTCTAGAGTAAGTATTAATGACCCATTTGGACCCAGTTATCAGTTACCTTGTTTACAAACCGAATGACAAGATGGGGAACATGACAAACCTCTGGACAAAGCCACACAACGCGCACAACCAGGTCCAGTCCAGCCAACGGACCAAGAGAGACTGGAAGAGGCCTCTCTCTCCCCACTCTGTGCGTCCTTTTCCACTGAAACAGCAAGTTCATACATGAACAAGAAAACTGGAGAAACAAGCAAACAAAACAATCCATGCCTTGAAAAGATCCACTAAGGAATCAGAATTAAGACCAGACGTAACGATACATGTGTATGAGACAATCATCTCTCCTGTATCCAGTAATGACACTGAAACATAACAAATCAGTGCCAATGATCCCAGTGACAATACACAAATCTTCAAAGTCAAGCCACTATTCCAATAGTATCTATCAGAAAACTTATCACACGAAACATGATGTACAATTAATAAGCAATTACTGGGAGTAGATTTTTAAAAAAAGCTATGTATCTACCAATCCTAACTGATCTAGAACGATTTTCTGATCACAGAAAAAAACACTATGTAGATAACGAGTCAGTGCACGTTATCTACGAATTACAAGAAGCAGATGCACAAACATTCAAACAGAAGATAAAGAATAACGAATTACAAGAAGCAGACACACAAACATTCAAACAGAAGATAAAAAATAACGAATTACAAGAAGCAGACACACAAACATTCAAACAGAAGATAAAAAATAACGAATTACAAGAAGCAGATGCACAAACATTCAAACAGAAGATAAAAAATAACGAATTACAAGAAGCAGACACACAAACATTCAAACAGAAGATAAAAAAAATAACGAATTACAAGAAGCAGACACACAAACATTCAAACAGAAGATAAAAAATAACGAATTACAAGAAGCAGACACACAAACATTCAAACAGAAGATAAAAAATAACGAATTACAAGAAGCAGACACACAAACATTCAAACAGAAGATAAAAAATAACGAATTACAAGAAGCAGACACACAAACATTCAAACAGAAGATAAAAAATAACGAATTACAAGAAGCAGACACACAAACATTCAAA
>CM060310.1:73440127-73452627 GCA_030674185.1 Monoplex corrugatus | reverse complement strand
TATCAGGAGTGGCTGTGCTGAAAGAAACATAAGTGCTGTGTATGTCAGGGATTACCACCACCAATACCATGGGATGACCTTTCTTGTCAGAATTGGGAGGAAAACGATCACCGCCTATATAACGAAATACTGAAGCATCCATACAGCGTAGATTACTGATTCACGTGTACACAGCTGTGATTCTGGTCTTATCCATATAAAAGAATGTTTTTAATAAACTAGCTAAATGAAAAAAAAAAACAAGCAAAAAAAAAAAAAATCACAAAATCAAACCACCACCACCACCACCACCACACACCACCACGAAGAAGAACAACAACAAAATGATAATTATATCAAGAACAACAACAGCAACAACAATAACATTATCAACAACGACACCACCACCAAACAACAACAACACAACACAACAACAACAATAACAACAACAACAACAACACAACAACAACAACATTATCAACAACGACACCACACCACCACCATTACCACCAAGAAGAAGAACAACAACAACAACAATGATAATAATACATCACAACAACAACAACAACAATAATATTATCAACAACGACACCACCACCACCACCACCACCACCACCCACCACACCACCAATTACATTAAAGAAGAATACGAACGCGTATTTAACATAAGACAAGACAGGCGCAAATTTTCGGCCAACAGGCCTTTGTCAAGCGTAAGATTACAAACAAACAAACATCACATCTAAAAATTATGAGAAAAAGACTAAAACTTCCCTGCTGCTATGTCCAATGTGAGAAAAGGACACTTATCAACAACGACACCACCACCACCACCACCACCACCACCCTCACCATCATCACCACCACCACGCCACCACCAACACCACCACCACCACCAACATTGTCAACAACGACACCACCACCACCACCACCACCAACAACAACAACAACATTATCAACAACGATACACTACCACCATCACCACCACCACCACCAACAACAACATTATCAACAACGACACCACCATCACCACCACCACCACCACCAACAACAACATTCTCAACAACGACACCACCATCACCATACCACCACCACCAACCAACAACAACAACAACATTATCAACAACGACACCACCGTCACCACCACCATCCCCACCACCACCACCACCACCCACCAACATTATCAACAACGACACCAGCACCGTCACCACCACCACCACCAACAACAACAACAACATTATCAACAACGACACCACACCATCACCACCATCACCACCATCACCACCACCACCCCCAACACCAACACCAAAACCAATAACAGCAATAACAACCACCTGCGCAAGTTTTCCAAAGTTTCTACAAAGCCGACCCTTCAGGAAACTATAACACTTGGCAAACAATCCCTTCATTACTTTCCTCCACACGGCTCCTTCGTCCAAGTTTAATTTCGGATCGCAATTCATCACTCCAGGTCAGACATTTTAACTCATATCGCTTGCTGCCCCACTTGGAACCCAAACGCGACAGTTTTGACCGTTGGTGATTGCCTGCCTCACACGTGTGTTCACTTTTTGCCTGTAACCGAATCGTCGTCATAAGGTCATAAGGTACGTCTGGGTAGGAGATGGAAGAGATGCTTCAGAACTAATAAACAGAGAATAACACTGACCACGTCCCTGAAAGATGGAAGAGATGGTCCAGAAGTTAAGTATCAGACGGAGGAGAAGTTTCGAGACGTCTGTGAAAATTACGTCTGGATTATTTATATCTGGATAGGAGGTCGATAGATTGTGATTTTCTGTCAATTTCGTGAATGGCTCACTAATAGTGAATTCTTGAAAGCTGAAATATCTGCCTATTCGTTTTGGGGATTCTTGTTGGAATATTGTTTTCATTGTTTTGTTACAGATCATACAAAGCTCACGTTCAGTTTATTCATTTGTGAACTGTTAAGCACAAATATTCATTGTTCTGGTTGTCTTGTTATTTGAAATTGACAATGAAGAATCTGCTTAAACTTACTACGGTATTATAGAGAATACATGCATTATTCTCATGAGATGTATTCAGTTCTATCCTTAACTGTCTTCTTTCTTCAGTTGCTTTATGAATGTTTGAACTTCAAACCGCATGTCTTCATCGGTGCTCCGTATTTTTGAATGATATTTTTTTCCTGTATATTATCACATTTTGTCTAAGCTTGATGTTAACTGAATAAAAGTGACTAGAACAGTTTAAAAAATTCAGTACTGCACAATGGCCAACAGGCTTCATCAAAAACAAAAAAAAAAGAAATGTAGAAAACAGAAATCTTTACACTATAATCCTGCAAGTCACATAATATTTTCCTAACCTATCCTACAGGAAACTGGTGGAAAGGATGAGGAGGTTAAAAGGTTAGGTTTTTGTAGCTGGTGGACAGGGTAAGGGAGTTAAACGATTAACAGCACAGTAGGAAAAGAAATACTTTCTTCTTTTGTTTAATATCATGAATACCATTAATGCCATTTTTCTGTTTCGTTTTCAAATGTGACTACAGAAACTTTCAAATCTCTCTTAAACAGACACAATCTTCTAGTATGCCAAACATTTTAGAGATAAAATCTGTGGAACAGCAGGTTCAGTGCGTTTTCTGCTGAAAAATCACAATTTGGATCACACTTATTTCAAGTTATTCACGCTGATTCATATTTGTATATTCATGATTTTTCCTTAAAACAGTCTTGTGACCCAATTTTGTGAATACTTTAAAAATTCTCGCTAATACATTTTTACACAGACATGCACATTGCAAATTAACCTGAAGAAGTTTCCTCTTAGTAAAATGATGGAGAGTCGGAAAATATTTTAAGGGTAATTGAACATAGCGCGCTTATGCGAAAATTATGATTGCCCGTACTGGTGCATGGCTGAGTAACATGTGATAACGACCTGTAAGGAAATAAGAAATGGATGGTTGATAGCGCAGGTCTGTTATAAACACTGCTATTTGTTCACGTACTTTTAAATCTGAATCTAATGGCATTGTTTGAATGAATGAATAAGAGAGAAAGAAAGAGAGAGAGAGAGAGTCAGACAGACAGACAGACAGAGACAGGCAGGCAGACAGACAGAGAGACAGACAGACAGACAGACAGACAGACAGAGGCAGGCAGAAGACAGAGAGAGAAAGAGAGAGAGAGAGAGAGAGAGAGAGAGAACAGAAGAAAACAGAAGAGAACAGAAGAGAACAGAAGAGAACAATGTGTTTGTAGGTGTGAGTATGTATGTCAGTAGTGTGAACAGAGAGAGAGAGAGAAGACAGACAGACAGAAGACAGAGACAGAGAGACAGAGACAGGGAGAGAAACAGTGAAAGACAGGGAGAGAGAGAGAGAGGGAGAGAGAGAGACAGAGAGAGAGAGAGACAGACAGACAGAACTGAGAACACAGATAGATGATAGAAGATAGATAGATAGATAGATAGATAGATAGTAGATAGAGAGATAGATAGAGAGATTGTAACTGATAGTGTGGTATGTGTCTTTGTGTGCGTGGTGTATGTGTGTTTGTGTGCATGTTTGTTTGCTTGCATGTATGTATGTATGTATGCATGTATGCATGTATGTATGCATGTATGTATGTGTGCGTGGATGTGTGTGTACTGTGTGTGTGTGTGTGTGTGTGTGTGTGTGTATGTATGTGTGTGTGTGTGTATGTTTGTGTTTGTGTGTGTATAAGTGTATGCGTGCGCCTGATAAATGGCACTAAAATTTGCAACTGTCTTGTTTTGTTCATAATGTATGTTGTTAGTTTGATCCTGTTTTTATGATTCGGGTAAAGATTATATGCTTTGAACAGTCACAAATGTTATCATTGCTCAATCGTTGGGTATTTAACACATGCTTACATATGAACGTGAAATCTTTCCAGTTCAAATTCTTCGTTAACTCTGTGGCGCTGATCCCTCCCCGCTCATTCTGGTCCTACATGTACAACACACAACCCACCTAAGTTCGTTCAGTCGATGTCCCAGCGCCAGAAAGATCGTGGGAGCCAGAGATGTCAAACTGCATGAGATCAACCATCAAAGGAGTCCTGCATTGCTGCTGGGTCTGTTTGGAAGAGTCTTCAACAGTATCTGTTCTAATCCAACTTACGAAGAATATTGCCTACTAACCTCTCTCTGTGTGTCTCTCTGTGTCTCTCTGTATCTCTTTTTCTCTGTCTCTCTCTGTCTCTCTGTCTCTGTCTGTCTGTCTCTCTCTCTCTCTCCCTTACTAACAACACAAATCGCTCTGTTACAGAGCAAAACCGAACGAGAGAATCTCCATGACAGCCCACTAAACCACTGATACTAAATATCCCATCTGAAATTCATCACATGCATAGATGCTGTAGAAAATAAATCTGAAACTGAGGTCACCTCAACATCAAGCCCGAAGAACCTCAGAACCAGGACAATTTTCACGATTCTTTGATTACTCAGCATTTTATGATTATCGAGATGATGATCATGATGCTATGGAGTTAAAACTAGGATTAAGACTGCGTGACAGAGCTTGTATTCTATCCTTACCATCACAATATGTCATGACGTCGATCAGATCCGAGAGATACTGACAATTGCAGTGCTGTCAGATTTATGAGCAAGGTATCTATAGAGTGGATAGGACTCATTCGTGTGGTTCCAGTCTTCGTACTGAGCTCATGATACCCTAACTTTGAATAAGAGTCGGTCACGACCGATGTGTCCCACAAAACCTTTTTTTTTTCTTGAGTGATGGGGATTTGAACCCGCGACATTCTAGTCTACGCTTTGCCGTGTAACCACGTCACCACAGTAGCTGTTCTGAATGTGCAGCTTCGTAAACATCTTCAAAAAGCAATGCTGCCTTCCAGTAGACAAATTGGGACCAAGCATCATCAATAGCCAATCAGCACACGGGCAAATCCTTTCTGGGCGCAGGAAATAGTTTTGAGCTAGCCTCGTTTAGAATGTCGTCTGCTTACAATGCGCAGGCGTCAGTCGACAAAAAGGCAACTGTTTTCACGCTTCCGTTATAGGAAATGCGTTCATCAGAACTGCAGGAATAAAGGTGGAAGTCAAATGATTGATGTTCCTGGACCCCACGTTGCTGGTATTTATGATGTTGAGGCGTTGTTGTATCGATAGTCTGGGTATCCAGTTAGAAAAAAAGACTGTCTAAGATTCTCCATTTTCATACAAACAATATCACGGAAATTCTCGATATGACATTGTAATAATCTCCTTTTTCATGCAGACAATATTACAGACAATCCCGATATGACATTCTAATATTCTCCCTTTTCACACAAACAATATTATATAAAATCTTGATAAGACATTCTAACGACCTCCCTTGTCATACAATTTTTTATTACCGAAATTCCCGATAAGATATTCTAATAATCTCACTTTTCCTACGAATAATATTACAGAAAATCCCTATAAGACATTCTAACAACCTCCTTTTTCAGGTGAAATGAAACGTGACAAGTAGTGAAGACATTCAGAGAGAGTCACAACAGTGAAATCATGATTAAAACATTGTCAGAAGTTCTTGACAAAGTATTATTTACACACTTTTCCTCAAACAGTGCTGATTTTTTTTAACTTTTAGAGGGGCCTGTGACCTTGCCTTTGGTGCCAGATCTTCCAAAATTAAGCTTTCGTTCACACCTTTGGACTAAAATGAGTAAAACTTCGTTCAAAATCAGCATAGAAAGTCGTGCTAATCTCTCTCTCTCTCTCTCTCTCTCTCTCCTCTCTCTCTCCTCTCCTCTCTCCTCTCTCTGTATGTACCTACGTACATACGTACGTACGATGTATGTATGTATGTATGTATGTGTGTATGTGTGTATGTATGTATGTATGTATGTATGTTTATATGTATGTAATGTATATATAGATAGATAGACAGATAGATAGATAGATAGATAGATAGATAACCAAATAGATATCATATACAAAGAGAGAGCGAGAGAGAAAGAGAGAGAGAGACAGACAGACAGACAGACATACAGAGAGAGAAGAGACAGACAGACAGACAGAGAGACAGAGAGACAGAGAGACAGAGATAGAGAGAGATTGGTCGATGTGAGACAATCTCTTTTTTCTCTAATAAAAAGTAACAAAAACTGAAATAAAAGCAGGGGAAAAAAGAAAAAATGGAGTTGGTGTTCTGATATAAAATCGCTATATGCGTCTGCAGGCGACATGTTCATAAATCAAATTGTTGATCGTGACGGTGATCAGTACTAAACTAAATACCGATATGGCGCAAAATGTGTCATGGTCACCATCATCAGAGAAAAACATCAAGGTCACCAAATGGGGTACGTCATTTCTTGTGACGCACATTCAAGATAATGACGACGAAACTCGGTTAAGGTGACCCCAATTTGTATCCAGGAGCTGAATAAAGGTAAAAATCAAAGCGATGCACACGGTTGATTGCTACCCGATATATTTGTTTTATTTTATTTGTTTGTTTATTAATTCATTGATCCATTTGTTTACTCATTTATTTATTCATTTATTTGCTTATATCATCATCATCATCGTCGTCGTCGTCATCATCATCATCCCTCATCGTCGTCGTTATCATCATCGTCGTCGTATTATCATCGTCGTCATCATCACATTGTCGTCGTCGTTGTCGTCGTCATCATCATCATCATCATCATCATCATCATCATCATCATCATCATCATCATCATCATCATCATCATCATCATTTTAATTATTATTATTAATGTTGTTGTTGTTCATCATCATCATCATCATCTTCTTCTACTTGTTAATCTTGTTATCATTATCATCATCATTATCATCATTAATCATTCATTTTCATCAATATTGTTACACGAGGTATAATTGTACCAAAAATTCATATGAATATTTTCGACGTTCTGTCATCATCAGATAATCTGGCAAGGAAAAGAAAATAATGTTAACGTTATTATCATACCAATGTGACGTAATATCACCATATCCGAGATAAACAGGGGGTCAAGCGATCAGGGAATACTGCTGCTGCTGCTATTATTATTATTATATTATTATTATTATTATTATTATTATTATTATTATTATTATTATTATTATTATTATTATATTATTATATCATTATTATTATTATATTATTATTATCATCATTGTTATTATTGTTATTATTATCATTATTATTATTGTTATTATTACTACTGTTGTTGTTATTTATTGTTATTATTATTACTAGTATTGTCATTGTTATTAATTATATCATTATTATTATTATTATTTTTTAGTATTATTACCTTTTTCCACTGTCTCATTTCTTATGCTACTTTAAAAACTACAGGACAATTTTCTCACAAAGCTATGATGACGTTGACTATGGGAATGATGATCATGATGCTATGAAGTACATGACCCCAACTTTAATGTGATATAGAAAACGTGACCCCAAATTCAATGTGATATAGAAAACGTGACCCCAAATTCAATGTGATATAGAAAACGTGACCCCAAATTCAATGTGATATAGAAAACGTGACCCCAAATTCAATGTGATATAGAAAACGTGACCCCAACTTAAATGTGATATCGAAAACGTGACCCTCAACTTAAATGTGATATAGAAAACGTGACTATTAAGGTCAGTGTGATATAGAAAATGTGACCCCCCCAACATCAATGTGATATAGAAAAAGTGACTCTTAACGTCAGTGTGATATAGAAAATGTGACCCCCCAACTTCAATGTGATGTAGAAAACGTGACTCTTAACTTCAATGTGATATGGAAAACCTGATCCCAACTTCAATGTGATATAGGAAACGTGACCCCAACTTCAATGTGATATAGAAAACGTGGCCCTAACTTCAATGTGATATAGAAAACGTGACCCTAACTTCAATGTGATATAGAAAACCTGACTCTTAACTTCAATGTGATATAGAAAACCTGACTCTTAACTTCAATGTGATATTGAAAACCTGACCCCCCAACTTCAATGTGATATAGGAAACGTGACTCCAACTTCAATGTGGTTTAGAAAATGTGACTCCAACTTCAATGTGATATAGAAAACGTGGCCCTAACTTCAATGTGATATTGAAAACGTGACACCAACTTCAGTGTGAATTAGAAAACGTGACTCCAGCTTGAATGTGATATAGAAAACATGACCCCAACTTCAATGTGATATAGAAAATGTGATCCCAACTTCAATGTAATGTAGAAAACGTGACTCTAACTTCAATGTGATAAAGAAGACGTGACCCTAACTTCAATGTGATATAGAAAATGTGATCCTAACTTCAATGTGATGTAGAAAACGTGACTCCAACTTCATTGTGATATAGTGACGCGACCCCAACTTCAATGTGATATAGAAAACCTGACCCCAACGTCAACATGATTATAGAAAACGCGACCCCAACTTCAATGCGATATTGAAATTGAAAACGTGACCCCAACGTCAACGTGATTATAGAAAACGTGACCCCAACTAACTTCGATGTGATATAGAAAATACTGTGAACATCGGCACATGCACAAAAGGATAGGAACACGGAATTATCGGTGTTGTTTACCCAATAACAGGCCTGCTGTACTTTCAGTTCCAACGTGTACAGAGAAAAAAAATCCATATATGGACAGTTTTGTTCCAGAACATAATTATCACATCAAAGTGAGCAGTTCTTCTACAGGCAGTTTCATACCGTGTCAAGTTGGACACACAGTTGGACCATGTGGTTTGATACTTTACAGCTCGGAGTGCTGGAAGTTTACAGGCAGCGACTCTTACCAAGTTATCAGCCCTCCACACAAGGAATCTTTGAAGAAATGATACGAATCTTGTGGCCCAACACCATTTTCAACTTGCTCAATGCAGTCAAAAGAGTGTGGACATCATTATGAAAAGACGATTAAAATGGACTGGGCTCATCATCATCCATCCGGCGAACAGAGCAGGATTACATCACCCTGACTGCCCTTCACTGGACACCCGAAGGAAGATGCAAGAGAGGAAGACTCCAGAACTCCTGGTTACAAACAGTAAAAGAAGAAGTCAAGGTTCAGAAGCAACCTGGGTTGCCTTACAGAGGCTGGCCCTGGATAGAGGGTAGTGGATGATCTTCGTTGCTGCTTTACGTACCAGTGCCATAACGGGTAATAAAGAAATGAGTTTGACACGGCGTTAATGATATCTGAAAGCAATGTTACAATCATAATTTGGACCAAAGTGTGTATGTTCGTTCACCGACTGGTTGTGTGGGGCTAACTCTGCCTGCAAATCACGAAAACAGTGCCCTTGTGCTTGAATGGGACAAATGAGCCGATGACCAAACGTGTTTAACGACCAACATTACCTGCTATTGTCGAAACGATGACAAGGCTCAAGAATGAGAGAGAGAGAGAGAGAGAGAGAGAAAGAGAGAGAGAGAGAGAGAGAGAGAGAGAGAGACAGAGAAAGAGAGAGAGAGAGAGAAAAAGAGAAAGAGAGAGAGACAGAGAGACAGAGTGACAGAGAGACAGACAGAGACAGAGACAGGGGCAGAGACAGAGGGACAGAGAGAGAGAGAGAGACAGAGAGAGACAGAGAGAGACAGAGATAGACAGAGATAGACAGAGACAGAAAGAAGCAGAGACCAATGGAGAGACAGTGACAGACAGGCACAAAGAGAGACAGACAGATAGAGAGAAAGAAAGTGAGAGAGAGAGAGACAGACAGACAGACAGACAGAAAGAAAAAAGAGAGAGACAGAGAGAGAGAGACAGAGAGAGAAAGAGAGAGAAAGTTTTCAGGCAAGAAATTCAAAAGGAGCACTTGCTTATATGCAAATGTTAATTACAATAATTAATTAATTACAATATTTATATAGCGCAAAATCTTGATAAAAATCAAATCTAAGCGCTGAAGCAGACACACACGCAAGCACGCACGCACGCACGCACGCACACACACGCACGCACACACACACACACACACACACACACACACACACACACACACACACACACACACACACACACACACACACACACACGCATGGCTATAAATGGGGAGAAAGAATAAAAGCAATAAAAGCAAGAATAAAAGCAATGGAAAATTATAGAGAGCATAGCATATACAATTATATATTATAACCATGTGATTCCCTCCGAGCGGAGACAGGCTGAAGAGGGGGGGGGGGGGGGTTGAGTGAAGTTAGGATTTTATGCGGAGGAGAAAAGGTGAGTTTTGAGAGCGGACTTGAAGGAGACAAAAGTAGGTTGCTGACGGACTGAGAGAGGAAGTTTGTTCCAGGAGAGTGGACCAGAAACAGAGAAGGCTCGTGGACCATAGGTATTGAGCTTAGAGAGAGAGACAGACAGACAGACAGACAGAAAGAAAAAAGAGAGAGACAGAGAGACAGAGAGAGAGAGACAGAGAGAGAAAGAGAGAGAAAGTTTATTGATTGATTTCATAGATAATTTATTGATTGATAAAATGTTAAATTCCTTTCATTTTTTGTTCTGCTCCCCTTTAAAGTTCATTTAATTTAAATTTATCCTCTATTCAGTTTGACTGTAATATTTCATAGTTGCTCATTTATTCTCACTAGTCAACTCTCTTTCTCTCTCTGTCTTTGTCTGTCTGTCTGTCCGTCTGGCTTTCTCTCTCTCTCTCAATGATTGACTGATTGGTCAGTATGATTGACTAAAATGTTGGTAAGTTTGACAGTCTGATCGATAATTTATTGATTGATAAAAGAGTTCATGAACTTGATGAACAATCACATGGATGAATGATGCTTTCTTGGACCGATCAGAGAATATATTGATTCAGTGACTGATTGTATGATTGATTTTATTTCATAATTAGTCAACTGACTGATATGTTGGCAGATTATCCAGTGATGATAAAAAAAATCTATGAATGATCATGGGTTGAGCAATGGATTCACGGACATGTTGATTAATTAACTATTGATGAAAACCATATCTACAGGAAATTATCATGTAATTTCAGACAGGTGATCTAAATGTATTATTATGCATCACTGATGATTTGCATTTGGGATTACCCTAGATTGGATTACATTGAATCGTACAACACACTGGAAATCTTAAGTGCCCTCAACGTAAAATTTACTGAGCTCTCGGAGCCTTCTGTGGTGCCTATACACGTAAAATTTACTGAGGTAGTTTGACACACGTTTCAGCCTAATGTAAATCGTAGATATGCACTGACTGATGTTGTCAGTCTCAGAGAGGGTTCATAAAAGTGACTGGCTTCCCTTTCATGACTTTTTGACGCATGCAACCCTCACCAGATTGGTTTTATTTACCTGAAAAGAGAAACTGGTTTTCAGCAAAATGCTGACAACAGGACTGTCTGGCAATGCTGCATGTTTCAGCCTTTGAAAGTACGTGAGTTGTCAAGAACTTATAAATAACTGTAGGATGATCCAGAAGACAATTCTGACACAAGAAGAGGTTGAAAACAGCAGTAGTTACTTGCTGTTGGTAATGAAATGTGCACCAGACAGACCCAACACGAAAAATATTGATTTTCCGAGCATGTGACACAAAAAGTTTGAGGCCACAGGCAATACTGGCAAATAGCCAACACTTATCAGCTTCCCGACATTGTAGTATTAGAAGTGTCAAGGGGAAGACGAGGGTAATGGAGTGGGGTGGAGGTGGGGGGGGGGGCATGGGGCAGCCGAGGACTTGACCAGGCCAAGCTACTCAGAGTACTAGCACACAATGGCTCTTTGCAGCTCATCAGCTGTCAGTGATCTGTCAGTAGGAGGTCAGCCAAAGTCTGAATACTTTTAGATTTTATCAAGAGGGTCATATCTTCTATTTTTTCCTTTGTATTTTTGGTTTCTATCGCGAGCAGTTATGAGGGTTTTTTTTACGGGAATTTCCACAAAATATTACAAATGTGTGGTATTTTCAAGAAATTACTATATAAATCATCTGAAAATACATTTAGTCATGCTTAATGCACCATTCTGTGTAATTGCATGCATAAATTCCCATAAATATGGAAGCAACAGTTGTTTTAATGTACATGGTAGCTATGCGACGTTTTTCCCTGGCACATGGAAAATGCTGGATGTAAAAAAATGTCGGCACTCAAGGGGTCAAAATCCCAGTCCCAGCCACACCCCTCCCATTGTTTGTAGTTTGGCCCAAGGCCAATGTGCATTAAACGGTCTGAGTCTAAGAGTCTGAGTCTAAGTCTGAATCTGAGTCTCTCTCTCTCTCTTTTTCTCTCTTTCTTTCTCTCTCTCTCTCTCTCATCTCTCTCTCTCTCTCTCTCTCTCTCTCTCTCCCCACCTCCTTTTCCCCACAAAATGTTGTTTGACTTTGATCTACGAGAAAAAGAATTGGGTGTCAAATATTCATTAAGTGTTGTACGAGTATGGGTTGGACTACTTCTGGGAAAATCCAGATGCTGAAGAAATCAAGGAGTTTTTGCATGGCTTTGAAGAAAGTATATATTGACAGCATATACATGGCAGGAATATGATGTCT
>CM060310.1:73430127-73437627 GCA_030674185.1 Monoplex corrugatus | reverse complement strand
CTATCTATCTATCTATCTATCTATCTATCTATCTATCTATCTATCTATCTATCTATCTATCTGTCTATCTATCTATCTATCTGTCTATCTATCTATCAATCTATCTATCTATCTATCTATCTTCTTTCTATCTATCTATCTATCTATCTATTATTTATCTATCTATTATCTATCTACTATCTATTTATCTATCTATACTATCTATCTATCTATCTATCTGTCTATCTATCTATCTATCTATCTGTCTTTTATCTGTCTTTCTATCTATCTATCTATCTATCTATTTATCTATCTACCTATCTATTATCTTTATCTATCTATCTGTCTATTATCTGTCTATCTATCTGTATCTATCTGTCTGTCTGTCCATGTATCTCTCTGTCTGTCTGTCTATCTATCTTTGCCCGTGGAGAGGAGAGAGAGAGAGAGAGGGTGGAGGGCGGGAGGAAAAGACAGTGGGAGAGAGAGAGAGAATATGACAGAGAGGGTAAGAGAAAAAGAAAGAGAAAGAGGGAGAGAAAGAGAGAGGGAGGGAGAGAGAGGGAGAAAAGAGAGAGAGACAGGGTGACGGGGAGATGGGAAGAGGGAGCGAGAGAGAAAGAGAAAGAGAAAGAGTAAGAGTGAGAGAGAGAGAGAGAGAGCGAGACAGACAGACAGACAGACAGACGGACAGAGAGAAAGAGAGAGAGAGAGAGAGAGAGAGAGAGAGAGAGAGAGAGAGAGAGAGAGAGAAGAGAAGAGAAGTGAAGAGAAGAGAAGAGAAGCAAACAATCTAAGCAAGCGTTTAGCCTTTAGCTATTCAAACACAAACCCATATCCCTTCAAGCGACAGAATGCTGAGATGGAAATGTGCAGAATGTATTTTTAGCTGCAGTATGCGTTTTTACCTGCAGAGGGATGGTTTTCAAACCCAGTGAATGCTAATTACTTCTCTCCCCAACCATTTCATGAGGAAGATGTCCATCTTTAGATTTTTTTTTTCTAATCAAAAAGACTTAATAACGACAGTTACTTATTTTCTTATTTATAGATTTCTTCATTCATTTTTGTTTTTCACTCGTGTGCCTATCTATGTGTGTGATTTAGGAGAATAGGATGAATAGGCGTATTGAAATGGGTAAGAATGTGCATAATTATGTGCCTTGTATCTAGTTTGATTCACTCCTTTCTTGTTTTCTGTGGTTTTGCATGCTGTCTTATTTTGGCAATTCTTTTTTTTTTTTTTTGTCATTAGCAATAAAGATCCTGACTTTCTACCTGATCATCATTACTGAATTACTTGAGGCTATAGCTAATAACAGTCTGTCCCTTTTTTCTAACTTAATGGGAAAGTTGCAATGAATAAGAGGCGCAGGAAGAGGTTGTTTCTTCGCTTTTGGAATAATCGTCTGTGAGATTCCCCCAGTGCATCTCGCCGTATGAAATAAATAAAACAGAGCAGAATAACCACAAAGAAACAGAAATAACTTCTTCCTTTCAGAAGAAAGTAATTATAGGTAGCAAATGTGTGATTATCAATTATCTGCTTGAAACGCCTGTGGCGGGTAGTTTTATGGTACGCAGCATTGTCAAGAACAGTCTATGTAGAGAGTTTTGCTCCCTGCAGTTTTTTTCCCCTGAGAGCTTTTCTTTTATCTGTGCGGCCGGTGTTGATTAACCCTTTGACTCCTGCATTCTGTCCACAGCATTCTGCATTGTCAACCATGCTAGCAAAGCAAAAACTTAAACCTTTGACTCCTGCATTCTGTCCACCAACATTCTGCATTGTCAACCATGTTAGCAAAGCAAAAACGTAACCCTTAGACTCTCTCATCCTATCCACCAGCGTCCGTCAGGAAGCTGGTGGATAAGATGCAGGAGTCAAAGGGTTAAGTTTTTTGCAGTTGTTGTATAGGGTGCGGGAGTCAAAAGGTTAAGATATGTTGGATTTGATAGACTGTCACAGATTTTCATTCAGTGGCATGGACACATTGTAGACCAACTTCGTATGATTTCATTCTGCACAGCTCGAACCAAGATTTTAACACCAAGATGATACGAGGAACTGAACATGGTGAAACTTTTACAACTTGTCAATCGTTACCAACATCTGTCTTTCTTTTCCTCTATCATTTGTCTGCTCGTACTATTGTGGGTGTCAGGGGTATAAACCTTATTGTCAACAGCAAGCCGGGAAAGTCTGAAATGGAAAATGAAAAAAAAAAAAAAAAAAAAAAAAATAAACCGATGCAAAGTCAACATTTTATATCTCATGTGATCGATCCAGGTCACTCTTAATCTGCTTGAAATCCCAATACATTTCTGTTATATGCTTATTGAACACAGGTTGTGGGGTCCCATTCGGGTGAGATATCCTGCCAACTTGACTGTCTCTTGAGGATGGTAGAGTAAGGGTTGTTCTCACTATTTCTCCGATCTTGATGTTTCTGATCATGTTGCTTCGGGACGTAGTGAAAAGCCTTCTCCAACAACGCATCTTGCAGGTGGTGATGTTGTGCTCTAGGGGTTTAGTCATGGTCCAGGTCTGGCATTGGTATGTTAACATGGGGTTGAAAATGAGACTGATGACCTTGGATTTTGTCTCGGATTGTATGTTGGAATGCTTAAAGAACGAGACAATTTTATAACTGACTTTGTTTGCTTTTTTTTATTATTTTGGTTTCAGTTTCTCACACCTTCATAACTGGTCTAAATAAATTGTTGAAAAATCCAAAACCATAAACAGATAACGACGGACAAAAAAAGAACGTTGCACTCCATACTGCATCTACTACGCCCCTCACCACTCTGAAGCAAATGGTGCCTATCAGTAAAACCAAGAAGTTGATGTAAACCACCGACAGCTATCGCTACAGTAAGAAAACAACCGGAACCAGAAACACAGGCTTTCTTGTCGTCGTCTCACACCGCAGACAGGAAGTGTCCCAAGTAAGAACGTTTTCTTCACGCGTAATGATCCTTTCAGCTTCCGGTGCAGACATCGGCAGTGTGTTACTACGCAGCTGTTGTCGTGAACAAGTGCAAGACCAGAGTTAGTGACCGCTGTTCCTCCAGTTGATTCTACTCTTCTTTTTATTTCTGTTCCTCCATTCTTCTCTCTCTGTCACACTTTCTCCTCTTCCTCTCTCTGTCTCTGTCTTCTGTCTCTATGTCTCTGTCTTTCTCCTCTCTCTCTCTCTCTCTTTTCTCTCTCTCTCACACACACACACACACACCTCTGTCCCTTACTCTCACTATCTCACTTTGTGTTACCGCCAGCTCTCACCAATGACTAACCCATTCTTCTTGTTCTTTTATTGGTCAAGGGCGTTGGTGCAGCCAGTTCGTGCTTGGGAGGACCGGATGCGTTTCGATTACTTCCACTGTTGTTTATGTACGTGTCAATGATCTGTTTACCAACCTAGCTTCGGCGTGCATTTGTCAGGCCAGCGTTAAGTCCCTGTGTAATTGTTGTGTGTGTGGGGGCAAACCAGCGTACATATATACATGCCTGCGGACACACGCACACACACACAGACACACAGACACACACACACCACATGCACGTAGGCACGCACACACACACACACACACACACAACACACACACACACACACACACACACACACACACACACACACAACACACACTCACACATATACACACACTCACACGAGGATGCCCGTTCCCATTGAAGTGTGCTTGTGTGTTCTTGCATCAAACGCGAGCGATTTGTTTCTTTTGAAGTCCGAATCACTGTAACTACCGGCGTTCGAGCAAATACTAACCAGAAACACACACACACACACACACACACACACACACACACACACACACACACACCACACACACACACACACACACACACACACACACACACACACTTACACACACACACTACACACACACACACACACACACACACACACACACACACACACACACACACACACACACACACACACTCACTAGAAGTAGAACGCATATTTGAAAAAGCACCTGTCTTGTTTTGTTACATTAAAATACGCGTTCTACGTCTATTCCTGTGATTTTCTGTTTCGTGTTTCTTTTGATTAGCTTACACGACAGAAGATTAGGAAAAGGCAAGCAACAATTATAGGACATTTTATGAGGCAAGAGAAAGTAGAGCATCTAATCACAACAGGAAAGCCGGAGGGAAAGAGAGCACAAGGTAGACCCAGGGAGAAAATATTGGACGGACTTGCAGGGTGGTTGAGGACAGAGAGAGTGGGAGAAGTACTTGCATCGACAAGGGATAGATTCGTATGAAGAGTCATGATCGCCAATGCCGTGTGGCAGGGCACCTGATGATGATGATAAGCTTACACGAGATTTTCGCGTTTTGTGTACTGTTATGTTTATATAACTGACTCATTGTTGACAAGTATTTTTTTCTTATCTATTGCATTACATAAACCATACATGAACTGTATTTAGTTGCTTGCTTCTTCGAACATCGCATTATATACATCTCAATGATCTTTATTACTTTCCTGAATTATTTCATGGAGAATTTCAGATGGAGATATACATTTAACTGTAGTACACCATCAGTTATTTCAAGGGTAGGTTTATGCAAGGATAGACATAGAACCCATAGGTAGGTAGGACCTAAAGAGGTAATTGGTGCCTAGGGGTTATGCAGAGGCTTTGGCATTATGCCATGATTTTGGATTCTATATATCACGTGGCATCATCATCATCAGGTGCACTGCCGCATGGCGTTGGCAATCATGGACCTCCATGTGTCTCTATCTCTCGTTGCCCCCAGCATCTCCTCGTCCCCAGCCACTCTGCAAGTCCGTCCAGCATTTTCTCCCTGGGTCTACCTGGTGCTCTCTTTCCCTCCAGCTTTCCCGTTGTGACCAGCCCCTCCAAATCCCCCTTCCTCATAAAATGGCCACAAATGTTGCCTGTCTCTTCCTAATCTTCCTTATGAGTGATCTACTTGTGTCTGCCTCCATCAAGACTGTCTCGTTTGTTTTCTTTGCTGTCCATTGAACTCTCAACATTCTTCTTAGAAACCACATCTCGGCTGCCTCAATCTTGCTCTGGCTTTGACGTGCCATATGTGGTGTTAATGCTTATGGAACTTATACCGATCGCAGAGACTTGTCTGGAACCTGAAATTTAATTCTTGATCTACGTATCGTCTACCAAACTCCTGGAGAGAGAGAGAGAGAGAGAGAGAGAGAGAGAGAGAGAGAGAGAGAGAGAGAGAGAGAGAGAGAGAGAGAGAGAGAGAGAGAGAGAGAGAGAGAGAGAGAGGGTAAGATGTTTATGGCTGTCTTCCGCTCAGCTTTGCATTTCCTTTTGTCATTACTGTCCTCTATCTTTTTGTTGCTGCCTGGAGTTGTTACAAAATGAAGCGTAGAATGCAACCCTGTCATTTGGTCTCAGTCTAAATGGAAATCTGTAGTATAATGATTATCATCTTCATTGTCGTTATCGTCATATTATTATAAACATTTCCCAGATTTTATGGTTACTAATCGTCGGATGGAATATTGACATATACTTAGTAGCTCCAGCGTCGTGCAACATATTAGGCGGTCAGGGCGCTCACGTACATAATCTTCAAATAGTCTGCATGTTTTGTTCCATCACACACACACACACACATACAGACACACACACACACACACACACACACACACACAGCACACACACGCACACACACACACACATACACACACGCACACACACACTACACATACACGCGCGCGCGCGCGTGCACGCGCGCACACACATATACACACACACACGCGCGCTCACAGAGAGAAAGAGACAGAGACAGAGAAAGACAGAGACAGAGACAGAGACATACAGAGACAGAAAGACAGAGAGATAGAGAGAGAGGGAGAGACAGAGAGAGAGAGAGAGAGAGAGACATAGACAGAGAGAGACAGAGACAGAGACACATAGAAAGAGAGAGAGAGAGAGACAGAGGAGAGAGAGAGCGAGAGAGAGAGACAGAGAGAGCAACACATACATACAGCAAAACTTGCCCAAATGGATATGGTGCATATAGTTATCGTCCCTACTATTGTTTTTCATTTTAAATTCGGAGATCGAAAAGCACTGCAAAGAGCAACCCAGTGATTTGAAACAAACTTGCATGAAAATTGGCAATGGCTCTCAGGACCACACAATTTCTGTCCTTTTCAGGCCATGGAGGTAAGACCGCCTTGATTAAACTCATATATGCTCGCAATCTAAATATCGTCGGCTGACAAACTAAATCATTGTGTAGTGCTGCTAGGAATTTGTTGAATGGAAATGAATTGTTCGAGGGACTGATTTCATTCAGTCCCTATTTAATATGTTATATTAAACCATAAACAGACAAACAGACAAACGTGTTTCTATCCCACTGATGCAAATAATAGTTAATCAAATAAATGGGCTTTACATTTTATACAGAATAGTCATATCTTTCTGTGGGCTAATGCTAGCAAATGAGGACTTCTGATTAAAAAAAAAAGTAACTGATACATATCTCAGTCAGACTTCATGCCATCAAAATTGATGTCTTACTTTGTGAGATCTGTCCCGACTTTGACTGATTGCATAACCAAAACTGGTTATTCAGCTCACTGGGCTTTATCTGCCATTAAAAAAAAGTATTAAAAAGAATGAAATCAGTAAATTCAAACGCCGTGATAAAAGAAATGCGAATAATAACATTCTGTAATCATGATAACGAATCAGAAGACATGTCAACATTCTATAATCATCTAATGAAACAAAAATGACAATATTCTATAAATTACGAGTAATACACATATTTTTCTCCCACTGCTCCCATGTTTAATCAGCATTTTGCCAAAAATCGATCAAAGAAATTATGTTATATTGGTCTTTGTAGTTGTCAGATTGCAAATTATGCCCGTCGTGCAATGATTGATGAGATGAGGTAAGATTTTATATGTGCTTAATAACTGATATTGTTATATTTCAATACTGTCAGTGATTAGGAGAGGAAAGGAAAGAAAGCAGCTGCGATGTGATTTGGTCTCGTATGAATATTTGCTGTCACACTGTTTTTGTCTGTTTGTTTGTCTGTTTATTTGTTTGTTTCTTTGTTTACATCCAGGATATTCGGATAGCCCAGTTACTGAGAGAATATCAGTTCAATGTTTATTTTTTATGATATAAATTACTCATGAAGGTTAACTTTATATATTCTAATCTGTCAGGTTTATGTTCAATTTCATTACCCTTCTAATCCTGTCAGGCACCCTCAATCCCTCTCTCTCTCTCGCTTGCTCTCTCTCTCTCTTATTTCTATCTTATCATTCTCTCTCTCTCTGTCTCTCTTTGTGTGTCTCTCTCTCTTATCCTTCTCCACTTCTCTCTGTTTCTTCTTACTCTTTCCTGTGCATTTCAGTTTCGGAGTTGAAAGGGAAAAGACGCGATATTTCAGTTGAAATCTTTGAATATAAATGCTAAAATACAGTCACAGACACACTAACACAGGCACACAGAAGCACACACGCA
>CM060310.1:73420127-73422627 GCA_030674185.1 Monoplex corrugatus | reverse complement strand
GCACGCACGCACGCACACACACATACACACACACACACATTACATATTAGGACAAAAACAATTTTCCTTATTTGAAACGTTTTAAACGAAACAACCGAAAATCTTAACAGAGCCTTAACGAGTGGAACCCAATAATAAACACAGCTTAACGTCTTTGCATTTCTACAATATTTTGGGGGATAAGCTTTGATCGAAAGAGACAAAGGTGGGAGAGGAAGGGAGAAGAGAAGCGAGATAAGAGAGAAAGAGAGAGGAAGAGAAAGAGAGAGTAGAGAAGAAACAGAGAGAGAGAGAGAAGAGAATAGAGAGAGAGAGCAGAGACAGAGAGAGAAGAGAGAGAGACAGACAGACAGCAGGCAGACAGAGACAGAGAGAGAAGAGAGAGAGACAGAGACAGAGAGACAGAAGACAGTGAGAAGAGAGACAGAGAAGAGACAGAGAAAGAAGAGGAGAGAGAGCAGAGACAGAAAAGAGAAAGAGAGAGAGAGAGAGACAGAGACAGACAGACGAGAGAGAGGCAGACAGACAGAGAGAGGATGGGGTTGGTAAGAGAGAGAGAGAGAGAGAAAGAGAGAGAAAGAGAGAGAGAGAAAGAAAGAGAAAGAGAGAAAGAGAGAGAGAAAGAGAGTGAGAGAAAGAGAGAAAAAGAGAGAGCGAGATGAGAGCGAGAGAGAGAGAGAGAGAGGGGGGGGGGGAGAAGAGAGAGAGCGCGATGTTTTCTATTGTCAAAAGATCGTTCAGATTGAGTTTTTCTTGGCTCTACAAATAATTTCCTTTTTTCACTTCCCATTCTTGTTCAATCCTTTGCTGTATAAGCTATTTAAAACGCAAGTTCAAAACTGTAGCGTGTTTTGTTTGTTTGTTAGTTTTTTTTGTTATAGTTATTTATCAACTTGATCTCTTAGGGAATTTCGTTCCAAAAAGTTTTCTTAACAATGATGAGGGTTGATAATGCATTGCCATCCGTATCTAGTTTGCATGGATAATAGAAAAACAAACAAAACACATTTGGTCAAGTTCTCGTTCTCTATTCTGTCGCTCTCTGTCTCTGTCTGCCTATCTATCTATCTGTCTGTCTATCTGCCTGTCTTTATATCTGTCTGTCTGTCTGTTTGTCTGTCTCTGTCTCTCTGTCCTTGTCTCTGTCTCTCTATCTCCCTCTCTTTCTGTCTGCTTTACGTCTGTTGTGTGTGTGTGTGTATGTATGTATGTATGTATGTATGTATGTATGTATGTATGTATGTATGTATGTATGTATGTATGTGTGTGTGTGTGTGTGTGTCTGTATGTGTGTGCGTGCGTGTGCGTGTTTGTGTGGTGTGTATTTGCATTTGTGTTTGCCCCACTTGTTTGTTTGTTTGTGTGTGTGTGTGTGTGTGTGTGTGTGCGTGTGTGTGTGTGTGTGTGTGTGCGTGTGTGTGTGTGTGTGTGTGTGTGTGTGTGTGTGTGTGTGTGAGTGTGTGTGTGTGTGTGTGTGTGTGTGCGAGCGCGCATGCGTCCACCATCATATGAAGTAATACGGAAACAACTGAATGACCATTTCTTCTAAATCATTTCCACCATCCTTACTAGTCTGCCAGTCGAGCAAGCCAGTATATAGAAACAGTTGCTGTCCACATGATCAGTGAACTTCTTTTTTTGCTTTTGATGCTGGTAAAATTTCTCTTATTACACTCCTCGATCTGTCTGCTGCTTTTGATACCAATGTTACTCCATCCTTCTCGCTCATCATGAGCATACTTTCAGAATTCATAACACTGCTCATTCTTGGTTTTCCTCATCTTTCGGATCGTTTTCAGATTTTGCCAAAGGATGTAAGTCTGAGCTTGTTAGGCTTTCTTGTAGAGTTCTTTAGGGTCCTGTGCTAGGGCCTGTCCTGTTCACCCTTTGTATCTACCCCCAGCCAGCAGTAAGACATGAAACATCGTTTTTTTCGTAGATGATTCACGCCCCTTAAAATATCACTTCCCGTAACTCATAAGCACCTCGCTGCCACGCTGATGTCCAGAAATTGATGATAAAAAAAGACAAACTACAATTAGATGGTAATAAAACCAAAACCATGCCTGTAAGCACCTAAATCAAACTTGCCTCTCTTACCCTGTATATTATCCAGCTTGGTGGCAACATCATCATCATCATCATCATCATCATCATCATCATCACCATCATCATCATGTCTCTCTCTCTCAGTCTCTCTGTCTCTGTCTCTGTCTGTCTGTCTCTCTCTTACTGATTCTGTCAAAACTTTTTCCATGCAGAAGTTTCTGACTTACCCCTACCAATCATGCTACCATCAGATTCAGCGCATTGGTTACATTCGAAGATACCTTTCAACTGAGGCTGTCTCTAAGCTTGTGACATTTCTCATTTTGTCTTGATTACTGTAGCGATCTCCCTTCTGGTTTACCAGCTTTTGTCCTCTGCAACGCATAAAAAAACACTGCTGCTCGTCCCGTCTTCAGAAAGAAATAAAGTTTGATCATATCAGTCCTCTGTT
>CM060310.1:73402627-73415127 GCA_030674185.1 Monoplex corrugatus | reverse complement strand
AGTTGTTCAGAGGCAGAATTCCAGCAACTTTGTACGTTTCCAGATTAGAGGCATGAGTAGGGACACCTAGAGCAATTTTAATACTTTTGCAGTCTAAGCTTTGTATCTTCTTTAATAAATATTTTGGTGCACTGAAAAACACTTCTTGCGCATAGGATAATTTAGATCGTACAAGTGCTGTTGACAGATGAATTAGTATGTTCGTATCCATTCCCCAAGGTAATCGGCTTATTATCTTTAGAAAATTTAGGGCTTTTCTTGCTTTTGTTGAAATATAATCAAAATGGACATTCCAGTTTAATTTCGATGTCATAAAGACTCCCAGAAATTTTACAACCTGTTTGTAATGTAACACTTCACCAAGCAATCTGAAAGTAGGCAAGGTACTTAAAGTACCACCAGAATTAAATAGCATCATGTTAGTTTTTTCCGCTGACAACGACAGACCATTTTCTAACATATAGTTTCCAAGATTATCAAGATCAGATTGATACAATTTCCTAATGTAATTCTGTGCTCTCTGTGGAGTTGTCTTTTTTAAAGTAATATTCATCCAAATACATATATCATCAGCATACTGTGCCAAAACAACACGATTTGAGAGTGCTTTAGGAAGATCCTGTATAAGGATATTAAATAAAAGCGGTGCTATCACTGAACCTTGTGGAATTCCCATATCAAGATGTCGTGAAGTAGAATAACTAGTTCCCACTCTTGCCTGAATAGTTCTATTGGCTAAAAAAGACTTAATGTAATCATACATATTGCCAGATAAACCAACAGATTTCAGCTTGTACAATAAACGCGTATGCCAAACTTGATCGTAAGCTTTTTTCACATCAAAAAATGTAGCTAAAAGACTTTTTCTGCGTTGCAAACTCTTTCTTGATGTGAGTGGTAAGTTTAACCAGGTGCTCAACTGTAGATCTCCCTTTTCTAAAACCAGCCTGATTTACTGGAATAACGTTATTTTTATCACAGTAATGTACAAGTCTGTTTAATACCAATTTTTCCAATAGTTTGCTCGTATGGGACGTTAAAGCAATAGGTCTGTAACTGTTTTTATTGTTTTTAGGCTTTCCTGCTTTTAATACTGGTATAACAACAGACGTTTGCCATAATTGTGGTATAGTTCCACCAGCCCAGCATTTCTGAAAAATTTTGTGTAAAAAAAATAATATAGTTTTCTGGAAGATGTTTAATCATTTCAGTTGAAACTGCATCAACACCTACCGAACTCCTTTTGTTGCGCAGAGACAAGATAGTGTTTTTTTAACTCTTCTAAGGTGATTGGAGAATTAAACCAGAGATCATTTTGAGGTATTGGATCAGTGTAGATAGGGTTGTTAGCTGCCATTTCCCTGTAGTGTTTGCAGGTAGGAGTCAAACCATCTACTTTACTATTTTGGGCAAAAAGTTCCACAAAAGTTTCAGCTTTGTCCATGTCGGAAAGAAATTTGTGACTTGTATCAATCATTATTGGACACCTAGGTAAGTTGGCTCCATTTTTCATTTGATTCATTTTTGTCCATACTTTATGGAAATCCTTGAAATCTGAAATTTCTTTTGTGCAGTATGATGCCCAGTAATTTTTCTTTGCTTCAGCGATGATTTTATTACACTGGGTGTTAGCTTTTTTCATTTCCATATGATCTTCAGGTTTCCTGCTTTTGATGTAGATTTTGTATTTCTCTTTTTTATGCTGAACTGCTTGCTCACATACCTCCGTCCACCAAACATTACCCAAACGGTTATTAGACTTAAAAGTTTTGAGTTTCGGGATGGAAAGGTCTGCAGCAGCTAGAACTGACTCCTGGAATTTAGAAAACATAACGTCTACATTTTCACTGTCATAATGTGTGAAATCTCGATTAGAAAGAACAGTCTGAAACAAGGACCAATCAGCGCGTGTATAATTATATTATGTGTGTGTGTGTGTGTGTGTGTGTGTGTGTGTGTGTGTGTGTGTGTGTGTGTGGTGTGTGTGTGTGTGTTTGTGTGTCTGTCTGTCTGTGTCCCAGTGTGTGTGTGTCTGTGTCTGTCTGTCTGTCTGCCTGTCTGTGTCTGTCTCAGTGTGTATGTGTGTGTGTGTGCGTGTGTGTGTGTGTGTGTCTGTGTCTCAGTGTGTGTGTGTATGTGTGTGTATCTGTGTGTGTGTGTGTGTGTGTGTGTGTGTGTGTAGGGGTGTGTGTGTGTATGTGTGTGTGTGTGTGTGTGCGTGTGTGTAGGGGTGTGTGTATGTGTGTGTGTGTGTGCGTGTGTGTGTGTGTGTGTGTGTGTGTGTGAGTGTGTGTGTGTGTGTGTGTTTGTGCGTGTGTGTCTGTTTGTGTGGGTGTATCTGTGTATGACTCGTATGTCAGTGTATGTTCGTTCTTTGAATTAAACGTCTTTTCACCATGATTGACTTTAGACGGTAAAAAGAGAATTGTGTTCTCCCCGTGTGTCTTTGTGGAGAAACAGAGCAGGACACGAGTCACATCCTACTGGTCTGCAGGAATCCTGGGCTGCTGAGGGAGGAGTTGTGGCCAAAGTCGACTGCAGTTGAGAAAAAAATTGTGCAGGCCTGTGGATGCTTCGCAGACGACAGCCAACTTTATCTCGGGAGCCGGGCGTGGTTGACTCCAGGATATGTAATGATAGTAAGTGTAGAGTACAGCCCTGTCACGCAGTTTCAATCCTAGATGGAACTACATGGCATCATGATTATCATCCTCATTGACACCATCGTCATCGCATTGTGAAAAAAAAATGAAACTGTGCCAGCTTCTGTGGCCATTAAGTGGGCGTAGAAAAAGAGGACGAAATAACAATGTGAGCACAAAGGTAACTTCTGTAAGTGCGATGATAAAACAAAACAAACAAAACAAAAAAAAACAAAAACAAAAAAAACAACACTTTATCTCGGGAGCTGGTCTCCAGGTGCCACGGCAACGAGAAGAAGAAGATGACTACTCATTTAAACGTAGGCTTTTCCTATCATTTTCTCTCTTGCTGGTCCACTCACCTGTACGTGTTCGATAAAGTCTTACGCACTTTTCTGTTAGGATTGATAATTGAGTACATGTGATGAATACAATTTTGACTCTAGGGAAGTGAGATATGCAGGTGCAATTTTAGGTAATTGAGACTCGTTCTTGTACATGTTTTAGTATCCTTAGTCATGTTCAAATTTGTATTCAGGTATGTGGGACACAGTGAGTGGACCAGCAAGAGAGAAAATGATAGGAAAAGCCTACGTTTAAATGAGTAGTCATCTTCTTCTTCTTCTCTGCGCGATAAATAGGACAGAGTGGTCAACGCCAGGGGCATCTCCATGGATTATGATATGCTCAGATGCATTGATATGTGTACTTAATTTTCTTTTCCCGTTGAAGTACTGTATGTGCATAAAATGGTTATAGCCCTGATGCGGCTCTACCCAGTCGGCTGAGACGTTAAGCAACAGGAAGAAAAAGAATAAGCGATTAGTCATGTTTGGTGAAAATTCTCCACAGTCCCTTTCCAGTGTATTAGTTTAAAAGCATTGTGAGAGATTTGAAACCCACTTCCACAACACAGACCGTTTCAACATTTTAATGACCCCCCCCCCCCCCCACACACACAACACACAAATAAAACAAAGAAACTTGAAAAGTTGGGACTGAGGTGAAGTGCGTAGAGAAGAAGTTTAATTATCAGTTTATCACCCAGAGTAGTGTCGTACATTCACATAATAGCGTTACAGATTGGACACTTGGCCAAAAAGAGCTCACCTGCATGACGAGTGAGATAAGCGGTATCAGTCTGTCCGTGATGTTAGTTTGCTCGAACGGCCGGGGCTGAAGATTATGTCAAGAAGTTAGGGCTGGGGCCTATCATCTATCCTCCATCCATTCTCATTCGTCCTTGACACTGTCTGACTCCCTCTGCATAATTTCCTGTGGCTTGTTCTCTGAGCCTTCTCTGGAGTTTGGAGGATTTTCCTTCAAGAGAGATCCGTCACACTCTGGCAGTGTGAAAAACAAACAAACAAACAAACAAACAAACAAAAAACAACAATACCGTTTTTCTGAATATGACAGCACTAATCTGGAAGATTTCCTGATTCAATCCGAAAATCAGATTCACGGACCAGAGCTTTCATGGAAAGGTGTGTGTGTGTGTGTGTGTGTGTGTGTTGTGTGTGTGTGTGTGTGTGTGTGTGTGTGTGTGTGTGTGTGTGTGTGTGTGTGTGTGTGTGTTTTGTGTGTGTGTGAGTGTGTGTGTGCGAGAGAGAGTTTGCGTGTGAGTTTGTGTGTGTGAGTGTGTTTGTGTGTGTGTGTCTGTGTGTGTGTAATCTGTGTGTGTGTGAGTGTGTGTGTCTGTGTATCTGTGTGTGTGTGTGTTGTATTGTGTGTGTGGTGTGTTGTTGTGTGTTTGTATGTGTGTGTGTGTGCGCGCGCGCGCGCGCGTGTGTGTGTGTGTTAGTGTTAAGATGCAAAGATTGTCAGGCAGTCAGTTGAAACCAGCAGAGTGATTGGCACCTTTGGGCGGGCAGGAACCGGCCAATTTTCACAGTATGGACCGACACCAAATTCGAAATATTTGATATGGAGTTGATCCTTCTATCCTCTCCACAGTTGTGATAACAGAACACAATCACCGTCTGTGGAACATATTATTGCACCGGCCAGTTGTTGACAAATGAATTACATTGTTCTTGATTTTTTCAGATACAAGCAATGCCACAACTTTCTTTCTTGCTAGAAATGTTCACAGTTGTTTTTCCACTTTTGTATTTATTTTAAGCAAGTAATATATAAACAAATGCAAAACAACAAACAAAGCGCAATTGCAGTATGAACAAGGAGTCTAATTTGAATTCATGCAGAATATCCATATGTCTGAAATACATCTACATGTACGTGAAGCACAATTATCAGTA
Organism: Monoplex corrugatus; assembly: GCA_030674185.1. NCBI lineage: Eukaryota > Metazoa > Mollusca > Gastropoda > Littorinimorpha > Ranellidae > Monoplex > Monoplex corrugatus. Next base: position 73,410,224 of record CM060310.1, on the reverse strand, counting down.
AAAGGAAAAGTAAACATGAATAACGACAGCATTAAAATAGTTTGTCAACATACACGGGCATGATATTACGAAATCAGACTCGCTATCCCATTCCATCACAAACACTGACAACGTTTGTATTACAATATAACTATTGTAATATATTGTAATATATTGTTACTAAAGGTAAATATGGTACCTTTAAAAGAGGTTACATTTGGTGCAGTTTTTGAAACTTGCATTCATAAATGTACATTTTCTTCCAAGAAGGATGATGTTCACACTTTGCACGGATCTCAAATTACCACAACATGACATTGGAATATTGAAAACATACCGAAACGTTTTACTTTCAGTCTAGACAAGTAAATTGCATATAAAACACTTAAGTATTGTAAGCATATCAGCATCCATTGTTCATGATGAATCTTCCAAAATTACTGAAACAATTAAAAACAAAATAAAAAGAATAAAACAAACACATATACACACACAACACATACATTTACACACACACACACACACACAACACACACACAGACACACACACATACACACAACACACACACACACAACACACACACACAACACACAAACACAAAACACAACACACACACACACATACACACGCTAGTTGACTATTTTTTTTACTAATCATTTGGTACGATTGTGAACTGCAGACTCATTGACTGGCTTGGAGTCACATCTGGCATGAAACAAAGTTATATCCTGTCACCACTTTGTATATATTTCACATAATAAAAGAACATGGAAGAGGCAAACCAAATCCAAAATATTTGAATAAGATGTTAGTTTGCAGATAGTCAAAGCTTATCACACACAGAAGTACAAATATGACTCCCACCACGAAATCAGTCTTAACTAGCATTTTGGGCATTTTGAGATATACATATCACTGGAGAGTGCACATTCTGCTGATTATTTTGGTACTTGAATAAAGCTTGTACTCAAAAAATGTAGAAGTTATATATGTTTAAAGTCATTAAGTTGTATGACGACCATTTTGAGAAAACGGCCTCTAAAGTTTTTGGGTGCTCTCCTACACATTTTCCTTAAATTTCTTTATTTGGTGGCTTTGACCAGTTTGTTTTTAATTTTCGCTGTCATTATCTGAAATGTGCACCAAAGAGCTTCCCATCAGTATATCACATGTGTGGGTACTATACAGGTTACGGTTCATATAAGAGACAAAAATAGATACTTTTGGTCGGAAATTGCGTTCTTTCTGCTGCGATCAGTGCATTAAAATACCGACTTAAATTGATAAATACTATTTTTTCAAGAAAAAAACTTCTATGGGGATAGATTATAGTCTACAGAAATCAATTTTGAGAAAAAGTCTAAACATCCCAGATAGACCCTCAGTCACCTTTTCAGCTCCTAGTGCTGTTCGACTGACTGCGAGTTAAGACTGATTTCGTGGTAGGAGGTCACAAATACTACATGGACACACAAACAATCTGGACACCATTTGCAAACACACACACACACACACACACACACACACACACACACACACACACACACACACACACACACACACACACACACACACATACGCACACACAAAACACAACATGAAAATCAGCATCAGTAAAACCAAGACTATAAAAGTCAGCAGAACACCTTGTAACTTAAGTATTAACATCAATGGCGTTAAACCCAAATAAAGGGATCTAGTGAATTGAAATACCTCGGTAGCATATTCACGGAAGACGAAGAGGCTCAACAGAAATATTAAAACCAGAGTCCAAAAAGCAAAGAGGCTCAGCTATCTATTCCTGAACACCCCCAACATCCCTTATGAAACAAAAAACAAGTTCATTTGCCTCTTTTTATCCCCAGCTTAACTTTATGCTCTCTATAATTTTTCATTGCTTTTCTTCTTTTTCCCATTTATTGCCATGTGTGTGTGTGTGTGTGTTGTGTGTTGTGTGTGTGTGTGTGTGTGTGTGTGTGTGTGTGGTGTGTGTGGTGGGGGGCGTGCGTGCGTATGTGTCTGTTCAGCGCTTAGATTTGATTTTAATCAAGATTTTGCGCTATATAAATATTGTAATTATTATTATTCTTATATAAGCGCCAGACCTGGACCTTGATCAAGTCCCTAAAGCACAAACGTATCGAGAGTGAGATGTATTGTTTCGAACGAGTAATTAACGAAACCAGATGCAATATATTTTGAAATTCCAAATTTTACTCAGATAAACAGTGGGAAGAACATGGTCATATTCATGAAGGGAGATTATTTCATATCGACCAAAGAGAGGTGTGTTTGTTCGTTATCATTATAAATATTATTTGTTGTTGTTGTTGTTGTTGTTGTTGTTGTTATCATTATCATCAATATTTGTTATTGTTGTTGTCGTCATCATCATCATCATCATCATATCATCATTATCATTATGGTGGTGGTGGTGGCAGTGGTCGTGATGATTGTGGTGGTGGTGTTCTGTTAGTGGTAAAATATGAGCACAGAGCGAGAGAGAGAGAGAGAGAGAGAGAGAGAGAGAGAGAGAGAGAGAGAAGACGAAGACAGAAGACAGACAGACATAGGCCCTGAAACAAAGAGATTATTTAAAGTGTGTTTGTATTATTGCTCCTTGAAAGTTATGGGCAGAAAGGAAACATGCATCGTTAACCAGCCTCGTGTTTATTGAAATTGCTGGGAACAAAATAATCTTGCGACGAGACTGAGCAAACCAACAAAGGAACAATCTAAACATGCAGTAATTTCAAAGCTAACAGCTGTGTCTATACAATGATTGATTGTGTCACAGTGTCCTTTGATCTCCATGTAATCAAACAAAAACAAAATATGCGGACAAATAAACAAGCAAACAAATCATGTGGTAATTTCAAGACCAAAAAGCTGAATTTTGACAATGATTGAGTATGTCACAGTATCCTTTGACCCCCCCCCCCCCCCCCCCCCCCCCAGCAAAAAAGGAACAGATCTAAAAATCAATAACAATGAACGTAGAACAGGCGAAAGAGCTATTTGTCAAGCCTTCAAGCACTGCTAGGGGCCTTCACACCGTGTTATGTAGCACACTGATTCACAATTAGTTACCATGACCCAGAGTCAATAGAACCATTCTGTTTCAGGTGTGAATATGATGAATTAGACATTTATGAATTAGAAGTTTGTCCCCTAAAACTAACATTCCTTTCAAAGAAAGTCTTCCTGCCAGAAATTATACTTGTTGTGTTTGGATTTTTTTTATTTGTCTTTTGTACGCTGTTGATTAGTGACCATACGTTGTTTGTTCAACAGTTTAAACCACTTATTGAGAAAAATAGGCCTGGTTGGCGTGGATGTAAAGTACTCGCCTTCTAATCTGCCTGCGACAGTTTGATGGACGGGAATCAAGCCAGCTGAACTTTTTATGTGCGTGTGGCGTCAGTATACCCAGCTGTGAAAGAATACCTGTCACTCATCAAAATTAACCCCTTCACTTCCGCACCTTGTCCACTTACGTCCTGCATTGTCAACCATGCTAGCAAAGTAAAAATGTAAGCCTTTAATCCCCTCACCCTATCCACCTGCTTCCTACAGGAAGCTGGTGGATAGAGTGAGGGAGTCAAAGGGTTAAGCTTTTGCTGTTGGTGGATAGGGTGCAGGAGTCAAAGGGTTTAAAGAAAGATAAAGCAGCGAGGGAGAGGAGATGGATACCACAGTTTTAATGCTGACCTTGAGAAAGTTCGGGTCTCTATCACCTCACTCCCCCTATGACTTCAAGGTTATGCAATAACCTTCCCCTTTTTAACATTTTGCGGACTGCAACATGAAATGTCATGCATTGTGTATGTTACTCAAAACTAGATATTAGAATTCGTCACACATAAATGCTGATGGATCGTCCAACATGCACTGTAGAAAGTAATCATGCAACGGGTAATGGTACTATAATTTTTGTTTTTGTACAGCGCTATACTCCAAACCCTACTGGACTCACTGCGTCTGGACCTTTTACAAGAGCGTAAAGCATAGTGAAGCACTGATATTAGTGGCAAATACTTCCTCGGTATAAATACGTATGTGTGTATGTGTGTGTATGAGTGGTGTTTGTGTGTATATTGTGTATCTGTGTTTTATCGCAACTGCTACTATTAGTGTTATGTTATTATTGATCTTTTTGTTGTTATCGCGAGGAATAGGTCTCCATTTGCTTTATGTATATGTCTGCCTTTATCTCTGTGCTTATGTAAAGCGTTTGATCAACTGGCGTACAGTAGTCAATATCATGTCGTAGTTTATTTTTGTAATTTTTTTTTATACCGTGCGCATTACGGTTAGTCTGTTTTAATACATTTGTATTATTCATATTCGTTTTTCATTTCTCTTTTGTCACAATGGATTTACTGTGTGAAATTCCGGCTACTCTTCCCGTTGAGAACGCGTTGCCGCTGCACAGCGCCCTCAGTGTTTTTCACTAAGACTTTAGAAAAGCTAAAAAGGCTAATTGACTTCCTTTTTTTTTTAACCTATTGACGTTTGGTATAGTTTGAAGCGGTCATAGCCCTGATGTGGCTCTACGCAGTCGGCTGGGCTTTAAACAACAATAAAAAATAACAATAACAATAACCCACGATTTTGTTTCTCACATCTCTTTTGATGATGGACTCCCTTCCAACTCCTTTCCTTTTCCATCTTGTCTGCTGATGAATAAGAAGATTCTGTGAAAGAGAAGCAGGCATCTGATTTCCAAATTTATGCCATGAACACAAAGTAGAGAGGAACACCAAATCAGCATACGCGAAGATGGAAATGGAGCGTATGATTTGTGTGATATAATCAGAGGCGTGAAAAGGTGGAATGATGACATATGATCTGGATACATTCCCAGGCTCAAAGCTGATGTTGAGACATACGAGACAATAATCATTTACGTGTCGCTGCAAAAACAAACCCAAGACTGGGTAAAGTGGCAAAGTCTGCTATGACTGCATTGAATATCAGCAAATTGTTGTGCAGTGATTATGATGTGCAGATCAGAAGCAGGTATAGAAAAATAACGTAGAGCTGGATTGGTTCTTTGCTAAATATGTCACTTTGTTTGCTTTATGGGAAGAAGACGAAAAAGAAGAAGAAGAAGAAGCAACGAAGACGAAGAAGGAGATGAAGCAGAAATACAAGATGAAGAGGGAGAGGAGGAAAAGAAGAAGAAGAAGAAGAAAAAAGAGGCGCAAACCCTAGTTCACCAGCCACATTAGTGCCATGCATTCACATAGAAGGGATTCGGATCAGACATCTCGCCATGTAGCGCTCAGCCATGTAACGCGTGAGATAAGCTGGAATCAGTAGTCTGTAATGCTACTTTATGTCCCTGGCCAGACCTAAAGATTATGTCGAGATGTTAGGAACGAGGCATCGTCCTACCCTCTCCATGTTTCCGTTTAACACATTCCGTACCGCGTCACGAGATCCTCGTGACTCATCTTTCTCTCTCCGTGGACCGCGTCACGAAGATTTCGTGCCCTGAACCGTTGTTTCAGTTTTGAGTATATAAATAGAAAATGACTGCATTGCTGACGTGATCCTTTTCCGGCAAAGGGAGTATACTCTTGTCATTTCCTTTCTGCGTTTACACGACGTTTGAAGCGGCAAAAATGTTTGTGTTGTGCCTTCGTACAGCTCTCTGTATGTTCAATTTATATTTGCGTTTTTGTTTTAGTTATATAATTACTTCACATATTTTTCTAAAAATAGGCATGAACTACTTTTAGCTTTAAGCATTGCAAAGAACAATTATTTACCAAGGTTCACACAAGATTTGATGGAGATATGTTGAAAAACAAGAAAGATATACTATTTTTTTCTGACAATACCCCCTCTGGCCTTTCTCTCCTAAAATTACTTGGTCAATATTTAGTACACTGACCTATTTTCTTGGTAGGAAAAGGGTTAACTGCTCCAACCTCCTGTCTCCTCTGCATGATTTTCTGAAATCTGTTTTCTGGTTCTTGAGTGAAATTTTAGGAATTAGTTTTCATTCGGGAGGAGCTTGTCACGCTCCATCAGTTTTATCATATGCTCTCCCCCAACTTTGCCAGCAGTGAGCTGAAAGAATCTGCAAGCCTACCCCAGAATCAAATGCACGGTTCAGATCTTTAATTGGAGTGTGGCGGGTTCGGTAAATGTAAAGATTAACTAGCTGTAAACTTAAACCACCAAAATCATTGGCACTATTGAGCAGTCAACAAGCACGCTAATCTTCCCATTGTGGGCTGGCACTGAATTGGAAATAACAGATTTGGGGTCAATGGTTCTGTCATATGAGTCAGTGAGACTAACAATAGAGTGAGTTGTCTTTACACCATGATTGTGTTATCTCAAGCGAATTGTCGAGAAGTGAATTACATTTTTTGTTTTGTTTTGTTGTCCACCCAGACACCCCTCCCCCTAAAAAAAAAAAAAAAAAAAAAATGGCGAAGTAATTATCTTTTTCATGTGGTTGAAATCGCTAGTGGCAATCCTATTTACAATTTTTACACAGCCTGCACGAAACTTCAGTGGCTAGTACCAAAATGATGAAAATAAGCGTGAAATGTCTTTGTGTTGGTGTAAACTAACGAATTATGAAAATAAACATGAATATTTTCCAAAAGGTTCGAGCCTATACATAGTTTTGTTCATAAGTCACGTAAAAACACAATACAAGTATGAAAATGAAACAAATCTTTCATACTTGACTGATCGATCGATCAACCGATTTATTGATTAACTGACTGAAAGATAAATCATGTCATCAGTTAGCAGCCATCAAGATCGTTGTAGGAGGTGAAATGGAAAGGGAAGGGACATGAGATGATAGATCAGAGTGAAGGTGAGAGGAGCTCAGACTGCCAGTGGGATGCAGGCAGAATGGAAGTATAAGGACGTTCAATAAATCAGGAAATCTAATCTTGCCAGCTGACCTGAGAGGGTGAGGGTTGTGAAAGACGTCTGTCCACCCACTACTGGCCAAGCTCACCTCCTCCACAAGTCTGATTAGCTATTTTCGGAACACAGACAGAAAATAGTCAGAGGAAACCAACATTCAGGTTTGTTTTTCTTATAATAGCTAGTTTTTGATGCTTAATGTCTCATGTTCACACCAAATATGACAGCTAAATGAAAAATTTAAAAAAGAGAACATTGTCACAACAGTGAGGCACACATGCGTCACCAAGCAAAAATAAGATGGCAGAAGCCAGGGAAACAAAGGATATAGAAAAATGAATGATAAAATTAAAGACTGTTAGAAAATATTCTTGTGGTCATATGCGCGGTACAGATGTTTTCATTTATGACTCATAACATGCATGCTTGTGCCAGACAACCACTCAAGGACAAATGGAAAGGACAATGAAACGCTTGTCTAACCACGAACTTACCCCGTGTCCTTTCGCTCAGCAGGGAGGTACTTTAACAACTGGTCCATCTCTCAGTGACTGCACACTGGATATCATACACCAAGAGAAAATAGAGAAAACATTTCATTCCCAGGGAGTGGACGTTTCTCTCATCATGCTTTTATGCGTCAGTCGTTATGAAAACGTATTGGGATCCACTTTTTTTTCCAAGCCTGTAGTATAAATCATACGTGCAAATTGA
>CM060310.1:73350127-73397627 GCA_030674185.1 Monoplex corrugatus | reverse complement strand
CAATACCTATGGTCCACGAGCCTTCTCTGTTTCTGGTCCACTTTCCTGGAACAAACTTCCTCTCTCTGTCCGTCAGCAACCTACTTTTGTCTCCTTCAAGTCCGCTCTCAAAACTCACCTTTTCTCCTCTGCATAAAATCCTGACCTCACTCATCCCCCCTCTGTAGCCTGTCTCCACTCGGAGGGGAATCACATTGTAATATATATTTGTATATAATATGCTCTCTATAATTTTCCATTGCTTTTATTCTTTTTCCCCATTTATAGCCATGTGTGAGTGTGTGTGCGCGCGCGTGTGCGTAAGTGTATGTTCAGCGCTTAGATTTGATTTTTATCGAGATTTTGCGCTATATAAATATTGTAATTATTATTATTATTATAGCAAGTTACACATTTATTCGGAAATTTGAACACATTTCTATATGACCACAGATCCCACACCTTAAATAATAACTGGAAAGTAGGTCATAGACAGGCAGTGAAAGACAGAAAGGCTTACAAGTGAGGGTGAAATGTATCCCTTTCGTTTTGATATTTACGTCTGTTTTATCCTTACTTGGTACAATATCACGAAAGTCACAAAGGCTGCGAAGAAACCACACAAGAAGAACGCCCTAGAGATTCCAACATTTCAGACAGCGTGCTAACTTGCCGTACGCCCTTCGTGACCCGCGGAACGCGAGATGCACGTGCTGGAAGATGGCCTGAGAGATTTCTGACGTTAGGAAGATTCTATGGTCTATCAAAGCCAATCTTTAGGACGTATTGTTGTGTGACTTATGCTTTGATTTGAAAGCTATCTACTCTGCTTTTATTGTCTGAAAAGGGAAGGTAACATCACTTAACCAACGTTGTGTGTGTGTGTGCGTGTGTGTGTGTGTGTGTGTGTGTGTGCGTGCGTGTGTGTGCGTGTGTGCATGTGTGTATGTATGTGTGTTGGGGGTTGCGTGGGTGAAAGAAACAAAACGAGAGAGAGAGACAGACAGAGAGAGAGAGAGATAGAGACTGTCAAAGACAGAGAGACACAGGCAGAGAGATACAGACAGACAAACAGACAGACAGACAGACAGAGAGTCAGAGAGACAGACAGACAAACAGACAGAAACAGATAGACATAAAGACAAAGCGAGATAGAGAAAAATAGAGAGAGCATATGAATGTGAGTTTGAGAGAGAGAGAGAGAGAGAGACAGATAGACAGACAGAGAGAAAGAGAGAGAGGGAGAAAGAAAGGGAAAAAGAAAGAGAGAGGGAGAGAGAGAGAGAGAGAGAGAGAGAGAGAGAAAGACACAGAGAGAGAGAGAGAGACTGTATGCACGTGTGTGTTTGAGCCTCTGTGTGTGTGTTCATGTGTGTGTGTGTGTGTGTGTGTGTGTGTGTGTGTGTGTGTGTGTGTTTATGTGTGTGTTCGGTGTGTGTGAGAGAAAGATTGCAATCCACACAGAGTGGCCAGTATCATTGTCCTACTTGTCTCTGGTGAATAATGTCTGAGGATGGAGGGAATATTAAAGTCTGATGACCACTGACTCACTCCTTCCTGCAGACACAGTGCCAATCCTTGTTGTACACTGGACAGTCCATGATAAGAGCAGAGGGAATCAGTCTATAGATGCTTCGTCAAGACAGGGACCAATCAATGGCCATTGGTCTTACTTTTTTCATTTCTACTGCCATTGATACTAGTTTTTCTGGAATGACTGCTTCTTCTGATACAGCTACCTTTACTTCTACTACTACCTTTAATATAAGTATACATATGTATATGTGATAGATATATATATATATATATATACATATGTATATATATATATACAGCGAAAACATCATGAGAAACCTAGAAGAAGACCCTGGATTAAAGGTTGGAGGGAAAACAACATTCGATATGCAGATGACACCGTGCTAATTGCAGAAAGTGAAAGGGACCTACAAGACCTTGTGAATATACTAGAAATACAAAGCAAAGGTAAGGGGCTGGAACTAAACAGCAGGAAGGCTTAAGTCATGGTGATCAGTAAAAAACATGAAATCCCCTCATGGAAAATAACAGCAAATGGCACAACCTTGACACAGGTTGAGAAATTCAAATACCTGGGAACGATCATTTCATCAGACGGCAGATGCACATTGGAAATAGCCGGCAGAATCGGCCAAGCCAAAACAGCATTCAAGAAGATGACAAGCATTCTTACCAACAAATGCCTATCAATTAACATCAGGAAGAGAGTTCTTGAATGTTATATAGAACCAATACTGTTGTATGGATGCAAGGCATGGACAGTCAACAAACAAAGCCAGAACAAGATTGAGGCAGCTGAGATGTGGTTTCTAAGAAGAATGTTGAGGGTTCCATGGACAGCAAAGAAAACAAATGAGACAGTCTTGATGGAGACAGACACAAGTAGATCACTCATAAGAAAGATTAGGAAAAGACAGGCTACATTTATAGGCCATTTTATGAAGAAGGGGGATCTGGAGCACCTGGTCACAACGGGAAAGCTGGAGGGAAAGAGAGCACCGGGTAGACCCAGGGAGAAAATGCTGGACAGGATTTGCAGAGTGGCTAGGGATGAGGAGGATGGGGGAGATGCTAGGGGCAATGAGAGATAGAGGTGGATGAAAGTCCATGATCGCCAACGCCATGCAGCAGGGCACCTGATGATGATGATGATATCCATATGTATATACTGACATAGAGATATAGACAGACATATAGATAGATAGATGGAGACAGAGACAAAGAGGGACAGGGAGAGAGAGAGAACAGACAGACAGACAGACAGACAGAAAGAGACTGAGAGCAGAAACAGAGACAGAGACAAAGACAGAGAGGCAGAGAGATCTATCTTATTACGAGAGTCAAAGACGCTTTCAAGAGAATGTGTGCTCACAGGTAATAGGAGCACCACAAATAACATGAAGTTGAAACATTATTTCGAGCATGATACACTGAAATGGAATGTCAACCATTCTCTGTTATATGTCATGATTAGTTCGTCAACAAAGACGTAGCAAAACACAACATAGATGGACAAAAGACAGACAAAGAGAGTTGAAAAGACGGATAGAAAGACAGATAGGTAGATAAAAAGATAGATAGATAGATAGATAAATAGATAGATAGATAGATATATAGATAGGTAGGTAGGTAGATAGATAGATAGATAGATAGATAGACAGGTAGATAAGAGAAAGAGAGAGAAAGAGAGAGAGATATGCAGACAGACAGACAGACAGACAGATGGATTAATAGATAGATAAATAGATAGATAGATAAATAGATAGATAGATAGATAGATAGATAGATAGATAAATAATAGATAGATAGAAAGACAGGTAGATAAGAGAGAGAGAGAAAAAACAGATAGATAGATAGAGAAAATGAGATAGAGATAAAGATAGATAACAGATATACTTCTATTTCCATTCAGGTACAGGTTGCTCAAATATTGTCTGTTATAGCCAGATAAAACCATAAAAATGTCTTTTTTTGCAGGGACAATTTCAATAAGCAATTGCAAGAAAAATTTTTCCAAAGTATCCTACTGTTTTCTGAGATTCAGGCGTATTACGCTAACAAAACTGTTTTAGATGTGTAAAATGCTAAACGCTCAAAATATATGTCATAGACTTCTAGCAATTTTTTCTCAAGTTTTGTCTTCTTGTTATTTTTTTTTGTAATGGACAATATCATTTATAATATTGAATCAATTCCATTCTGGGTCTAGGAAAAATTAAAGTCTGCAAATGAAGGGGAAAAAAAAGAAAGAAAATGAGACTGCCGGAGGGGCAAAATGTAGAACAATTGTTCAGTTATATGTTTAAAGTCAACAAGAGCAATTTGTATTTATCCCCAAAGTGACAGACACAATAAGTTTTTGTTTGTTTGTTTTTTGTGTTTCTTTTTGTTTTTGTATTATTTAGGCAGAGGGAGTTTCATATCTGTTCGAAAATTTGAACACATTTCTCTATGACCACAGATCTCACACCCAAAGTAGGTCGTAGACAGACAGACAAAAACAGAGAAGCTTACAGGTTAGGATGATCACATCCTATACATTTGATCTTTACGTCTGTTTTAGCCTTACTTGTACAATATCACGAAAGTCACAAAGGCTGCAAAGAAACCACACGAGAAGAACGCCCTAGAGATTCCAACATTTCAAACAGCGTGCTAACTCGCCGTGCGCCCTTCTTGACCTGTGGCACGCGAGATGCACGTGCTGGAAGATGGCCTGAGAGATATCTGAGGAAAAGAAGATTCTATGGTCTATCACAGCTTATCTTTAGGACACGCAGGTGTTTTTGTGAGACTTATGGTTTTGTTTTGTAGGCTATACACTCTGCTTTTATTGTCTGAAAAGAGAAGGTAACATCACTTAACCAACGTTGTGTGTGTGTGTGGGGGGGACGCGTCCATGAAAGATAGATAGAGAGATAGATAGAGAGAGAGGGAGACAGACAGACAGACAGACAGACACACAGACAGACAGGCAGACACACAGACAGAGATATGGAGAGACAGAGAAACAGAGACAGAGTCACAGACAGAGACAGAGATAGAGAGATAGAGACAGAACGATGAAGAGAGAGAGAGAGAAAGAAAGAGAGAGAGAGAGAGAGAGAGAGAAAGAGAGAGAGAGAGTTTTAAATCTGCTCATTCCATCAATCATACTTAAAAATGAACGGGAGGAAGAGAAAGATACGTCATTAGACTGCTTCATCCCAAACAACATCTCTTGAGACAAACTCTGCATTCAATCAGACGAAAAAAAGACAAACATAACAAACAAACCAACAGAACGTGTTGCAATTTCAAGTTCAACAACTGAGTCTTGACAACAACTGATTGTGTCGCAGTGCCCTCTGACTCATGTTGAAGGAGAACCTGATCTCAAAATAATGGCAGTGAATGTAAGAATTTACGTAAAGAAGTCTGTGTTGGAAACTAATTTCTATTCAGGCAACATGTCTCATTACGAGCAATAAAAGAGAAATGCCATGTTCAGATCTCGTGAATTTTGTGTTCCAAACATTGAGGCCTTTCTAGTCTTGGAACTCTGTCATCATCACGATATTGTTTATCTAAGAGCTTTTTCTTTTTTCAGATTCAGACTCCTTGGGATGTACACATTACTGTTTGTTTGTCGAAGGCCAAAAGGTCGAAATGGGTGGGTGTCTTGTCTGTTGGCTAAGGTTCGTTTGCTGTTTCAGGACCATCTGCCTGGAACAGACTTCCACTCTTCCTTTGCCTTAACATCTACCCTTTCTGTTTTTAAACCCAATTGATAAACCCACCTGTCTTCCTGGCAATGAGTTACACAATACTGTTTTTTACTTAGTTTGTGTAGGTCTTTTGTGTAGCTACCACTCAGTTTGTGTAGCTGCCATTGATCGTATTCGTATGTATGGTGCGTTACTGCGCTTTGATTTAAAATATCAAGATTTGGAGCCACGTGATTACCGTTATTATTATTATGATGATGATGATGATTATCATTATTATTTTATTATTATCTATTTATCTATCTATCTATCTATCTATCTATCTATCTATCTATCTGTCTATCTATCTATCTATCTATCTATCTGTCTGTCTATCTATCTATCTATCTACATATATACATATATATATATATATATATATATGTATATGTGTGTGTGTAGATCGATATATAGACAGATAGATATATAGATAGATAGATAGATAGATAGATAGATAAATAGATAGATAGATAGATAGATAGATAGATAGATAAATCTTATTCTGGAACGTATGCAGGAACAACTACTGACCGAGTATAATGCATGCTGCAGTCCATAGAAAATAGAAATGTACTGCCATGTAGTGCTGCAACTCATTTTCGCTTTTGTATGTGCATGATTCGTTTCACATGTATTTTAGATCAAATGACTTTTCTATCATCTTACATGAATGACAATGGTCAGTCAATGTAACCAATGCAACCACCCAGCCTTAAGTGTGTAAAATAGTACACGTTAGTTTATGCCTTCTTTTGACTAACGCGTATGGGTAATTTCGTAGCAGCTTCTCGTGGTTGGCTGTGCTCTCTCTCTCTCTGTCTCTCTCTCTCTCTGTGTCTCTCTCTCTCTCTGTCTCTCTCTCTGTGTCTCTCTCTGTCTGTCTGTCTCTTTTTCTCTCTCTCTCTCTATCTATCTATCTGTCTATCTATCTATCTATCTATCTGTCTGTCTATCTATCTATCTATCTATCTATCTCTCTGTCTCTGTCTGTCTGTCGGTCTCTCTCTCTCTCTCCCTTTCTCTTTATCACTCCATTTCCAGAGTTTACATATTGATTTTCTTCTGTCCTTGTTGTTCAAAACAAAAACGTTTCAAAGGAGGGTTTCTTTTTCCTGTTCCTGCACTTAAAACTTCTGCTCACTCTAACCATTTACATATTTTTCAAATCTGTCAAGCACTATCACACCCACCTTTCTTCGTCTCCCACCTCATGATCATAACTGATATCCACTCATTCACCCTTCATTTTCTTCCCCCCCGCCAAGTACCATTCACCCTTCATTTTCCCCCCCCCCCCCCCTCAAGTACCAGAATATAAAGAAGGTGTAAGGGAGAGAGAGCTTAGTTGGGGATAAGAATAATTCAAGAAGGCTGATGGGCTGTCAAATCTGGAGAAAAGTAAACAAACCTATATCAGGAGGAGAGACAGGATCCAATGTTCATTCATATTTTATGAAAGAAAAGTAGAGCGAGAACAGGTAACTTAGGGATAGGATCCAATGTTCACATGTGTTTTTACGAAAGAAAAGAAAAATCAGGACAGGGAAATTGCAAATTCAAGAACAGGTAATGCAGCATGTAGGTTAGACATACTTTCATTTGCAGATTGAATAATCTATAGCTTCTATTGAGTTAGTATATAGAAACCTTACTAATGAAACATTACTAGTGCATTGGAATTATATATGTTGTCTTGATGATTATTTTGGAACGTCCAGTATAGGACATCAAGAAGATCATTAATAAAGAAGATTAGGAAAGGACAAGCAACATTTACAGGACATTTTATGAGGAAAGAAAAATTAGAACACCTGGTCACAACAGGAAAGCTTTTGGGAAAGAGAGCCCAATGAGAAAAGATTGGATGGACTTGCAGAAGACAGAGAGGGTGGACGATGTACTTGCAGTGTGGAAGATGTACTTGCCATGACAAGGGATAGATTCGTATGGAGGGCCATGATTGCCAACGCCATGCAGCAGGGCACATGATGCTGATGATGGTGAGTATATGACATGTATAGCGTAGCGCATACGCGATCATAGCACACTGTGACAATAACTTTTTTTCAGCAAACCCAAACTGGAAATCTTAGAACCATAGACTGTTCAGACATCAAAATGACGAAGAAAGGTCTTCTCTGAGCTCCATATGCCATTTTGTTTTTATCTCACGAACGTTATAAATTCACGTTGAACAGAATAAAGAGCAAAAGCAAAAAAGACAGCGTGGTGCGTAAATTGGGTTTTAATCCCTGTGTGTAACAAATTTTAAATGAAATCACTTTATGGACGTATGTCGTGTTTTCTTCATTGTATTCACACTATCAGAGTTTTTCGAACTTTTCAATGTACATTTTAAATATGTAATGCGGACAAATTCAAAACAAAATATCAAAGTAACTACAATTACATTGAAAAAAAAGTTATCTGGTATTGTTCATGTTTAACCTCGCTGAGAACCACAGTATAAAGTGCTTTATAACTATTCTTTTTTCTTTTTCTCTGGCAATGAACTCAAGATCTCGTATCTAAGTTTCTTCTTTACAGCTCACAACGTGAGACATGGCGTGTTTACAACCGTCTGAATGCTCTATCATTCTATTGGCATCAGCTTAGTGTTTTCTACATGTTGTTTCCTTCTCTCACCTTTCGAAGCACTTACTAGCGCTCATAGCAAAGGCTTTTGATCAAACTCGAGGGGCCTGCTAGAAAATTGATAGCAGATTTGGGTAGGGCACATAATTATGGAGCTTTCTGAATGCAGTAACTCCTTTCCAGAATATTTTCACTACAGTTCTCCTTCTTCTTCTTCTTTATTATTATTATTATTATTATTATTATTATTATCATCATCATCATCATCATCATTATCATCATTTTTTTCTTCTTCTCCTTCTTCTCCTTCTTCTTCACATTGTTTTTAAGGACTGATTTCACCATTTTCTGTAAGAAACATAATGTTCCCATTACTTTTTTATGGATATGACAGCTAGCTGATCTACTCAATGCTACCCTAGTCTGCAGTAAAAGAAAAACAAAAACAAACCATAATGCTACCAATTTTGAAGAACAAGGTCTCCCAACAGTGTAAAAATCGCTACTCACAGTTCCGTATACTTGCTCTTCAGCTTAACGTGTAAATCATTCAGGTTGTGTCAGCACAGCATTTGCTAAGTCCTGCTCTCTCCTCCCGCCCCTCCCATTTCAAGACATTGCCACCGGATAGGGCTGTGTTTCCCAGACACAACAATTGCCAGATGTCAAAAGACCAGACGCCCTGGGGTGCAAATCTATTGTGTTATTGCAAGAAATTAGGGCGAAATTTAATGTGTATGTATGTGTGTGTGTGTGTGTGTGTGTGTGTGTGTGTGTGTGTGTGTGTGTGTGTGTGTGTGTGTGTGTGTGTGTGTGTATGTGTGTACTCGCGCGCGTGCGTGTGTGTGTTTTAAGAAAACAAACTGAATACAAATACACAGCCATAACTAAATACACTAAAACATATATACAAACTGACCTAAATTACCTGCAACTGCATCTCTACATCATGTTTCCTTAGAGGCAAAAGTGCACTTAATACCCAATTATCGAATCCTAATAGAAAGTATGTAATGCTTTCAAGAGCACACAGGTGACTGGAAAAGCAAGTCAAAATATCATAGAAAGAAGTGACAAAAAATCAAAGAAACAAGGCAAAAACAAAAAGAGTGCCAGAAAATAGGAATCTTCTAGTACAAAATTCCCACAAGTGGAGATACTATTAAAATTGAAAGATCCCTCAGCTTTTCCATGGGGGGTGGTGGTGGTGGGGGGGGGGGGGAGAAAGGCAAGAACTCTGCCTCTGTACCAAAAGTATTTATATTCACACGTAGGTAAATGGTGATATATGGGATATTCATTCATATTCTGTCGTCGTCAACCTAGAGCATTCCTGTTGATGATAGTATGGTTCAGATTTGTCATTTGTTTCTCGTTAAAGTATGTTGTTCAGAAATAAAAACACCAACAGTGATCACACCATCAGCACCTGTAACAACAAGTAACAGCTGTTACAACAAGAAACATAATCAAATCACTGTGGCTTATCTATTTTATTGTCATACAATATAGGGACAAACGTCATTGCTATTTCTTCACCTTGCCGATTGTCTGAAACACTCTAACTCTGAGAAGACTCAGTCATCTTTCTCGCACAGTCGTGACAGTTTCCATGGTCAGTGGTCACACTCTCTTCAATCCATGTCTGGGCACCATGGGCCAGGATCGGCACAAACACACTATCTCAAAGATTTGTTGCTCTTTGTTTTTGTTTTTCGGCCATGACAATCACAGCGTGTCAAAAGGCCGGGTGCCCTGGGGTGCCAATCTATTGTGTTGTAGAGACTGGCGACCACATGATGGAGTGTGTGTGTGTGTGTGTGTGTGTGTGTGTGTGTGTGTGTGTGTGTGTATGTGTGTGTGTGTGTGTGTGTGTGTGTGTGTGCATGAGTGTGTGTGTGTGTATGTATGTGTGTGTGTGTGTGTGTGTGTGTGTGCATGTAAGTGTGTGTGTGCGAATGTGTGTGTATTTACAAGCATGAGTGTGCACCTCTGTAGGCCTAGATATGATATTAAATAAATATGACATCTGAATCTAAGTAACTGCCAACATTCAAGTAAATACAACAACAACAACAACAACAACAAACACATTAACAAACAAACAAACAAAACAAAACAAAACAAACAAAACTAAACAAAAAACACAAAAGCACAAATCAATTCAGAAATAAGACAACGTCACACGTTTTGATTAAATGGCCTTTATCAAGCACATTGACACACAACACACAACAGAAATAAATACACAAAACTTATACATAACCCTTAGGCAAAAACAAAAAGAAATTCACTGATGTTTCGCTGAGCCCAAAGAAATGACCAATGATTAGATATGTATGTGTATATAGCAGAGAGGTGATAACAGGATCTGAAGGCAGATCAGAGAATAACTAGGGCAGACATATAGCGAGAAAGAGAATTGAAAATTCTGTTAATGCATTCTTCATGTTCAGAAGGTATATAGACGTGAGACATGCATCACATTGTCATTAGCGAAATTGCTTAGACAGAAATCCTTTAGACAATCAAGTTGAAACATCCACAAAACTTGTAGCCATTCCAGTGTCAGCAGCTGAGTCTGACAGAGACGGATTGTGGCACAATGCCTTTGGCTTCAGGAAAAGTCAGGTTTATTTGACAATCAATGGTGGTGTTTGCTACAAGCAAATAACACATCAAGTCCCCATATCAATTTGTTTTAAACACAGTTTTGGTGAAAACTGCACATTTGTTCTTGTTGTTATTTATCGTTTACCTGTTTGTTTCTGTGTAGTTTTTTTGTTGTCTTTTCTGTTTTGTTTTTGTTTTTGATCAGAAACTGCAAACATTTAACGTTAATTCCTTTGATGAGAAAAAAAGTTTCAAGGTTTAATCTATAAAGTTCAGGTACAAATTGTTTTTCCCTCAGCCCCCCCCCCCCTTCTTTCTCTTGCTGTCTCTTTTTGTTTCTCTATATCTCTGTCTCCTTATTTATCTCTCCCCTTCTGTCTCTTCATCTCCTTTCTTTCACACGTACATATATACATGCACGCATATACATACACACACGCACACGCACACACACATCCACATGCACGCACGCACACGCAGACACACACTCACACACACACACACACACACACACACACACACACACACACACACACACACACACACACATACACACACCATCATTACTGTTCAATTGTTTCATCACATTTTCAACAATGTTCCACTGTTTCAAGTGCCGACTGTCCCTCCCCTCTTGTTTCAATAAAGAAATGTGTACAGAGAGAATGAAGAAGAAGAAGAGAAGAAGAAGAAGAAGAAGAAGAAGAAGAAGAAGAAGAAGAGAAGAAGAAGAAGAAGAAGAAGAAGAAGAAGAAGAAGAAGAAGAAGAAGAAGAGAAGAAGAAGAAGAAGAAAAAAAAGAAGATGAAGAAAAAGAAGACGAAGAAGAAGAAGAAGAAGAAGAAGAAGAGAAGAAGAAGAAGAAGAAGAAGAAGAGAAGAAGAAGAAGAAGAAGAAACTGAAGCAGAAGAAGAAACAGAAGCAGAAGCAGAACAAGAAGAAGAAGAAGAAGAAGAAGAAGAAGTAGAAGAAGAAGAAGAAGAAGTAAAGAAGAAGAAGAATATGGAGAACAAGAAAAAAACGATGACCAAATGAGTGTGCATTCGTGCAAGATAGACAGACAGACATACAGACAGACAATAAGAAACGGTGAAGGAGAGGGAGACAGACAAAAGAACAGAATAAAGAACGAAAAGAACAAGGAAAAATAAAGAAGTTAAAGAAAAGAGATAAAGACAGAAAGATGTGTTTCAGACAGAGTGGCCAATATCACTGTCCTCCTTGTCTCAGGTGAATACAGTCTGAGGATGGAGGGAATATTACTGTCTGATGACCACTGACTGATTCCTTGCCTACAGACACAATGCCAATCCTTGTTGTACACTGGACAGTCCATGATGAGAGTAGAGGGAATCAGTCCATAGCTGCTTGGTCAAGATGAGGGACCAATCACTGGGCATTGATCTTGCTTTTTTTCATTTCTATCTACCGCGATTGATACTACCTTTTACAGAATTATTGTTACTTCTACTACAGTTACTTTTACTTTTAGTACTACTATCACACACACACACACACACAAACACACACACACACATACACAGAAGGAAGGAGAGAGAGAGAGAGAGAGAGAGAGAGAGAGAGACAGACAGACAGAGACAGAGACAGAAACACAGACAGACAGATAGGTAGACAGAGACAAAGACTGAGATACGTAAGGAGAAAGAGACAGAAATAAATACATTCTTTTGAGACAGACAGACAAATAGACAGACATATAGATAGATAGATTCACAGATAGAGATACATGTAAATGAATAGACAAAGAGAGAGACAAACAGACAAATATATGTATATATATATATACATATATATATATATACATGTATATGTATAACATATATAGATTAAATAGATAGGCAGATAGATAGATACATAGATAGATAGTTATATCGATGTTGATGCTAATGTTTTGGGGATTTGATTGTGTATAAAACCGCGATCTTTCATCAATATAGATTCTTAAACAGTACCCTTTACAGTAAACCCATTTAGGAACTGTAAAGGCAGCCAGTTGATAAAATGGCTTTCAAAGACATAATTTCAGAAATGGACAAATCTTCTTATCAACAGGCTTCAGGATCCATTTGAAGAGGTGAAAGATGACAATGTTTATTTGCTATTCTCTTTCAGATAGAAATAGCTCAAATTTCGTAGCCAGATAAAACCATAGAAATGTCTTTTTCGGGGACAGTTTTAATAACCTAATGGAAAGAGAAAATCATTTCCGGATTATCATAGTTTGTTTTGAGATTCAAGATATTACATACCAAAAAACGATTAAGATGTTCTAAATACTAAATGCTCAAAATCTGTCATATACCTCCAGCGATTTGTCTTAATCATCTGCTTCTTTTTTTTTTTTAACAATACACTATATCATTTATAATATGACATTGATTCCATTTCAATTCTAGGGAAGAATTGAAATCTGAAAATAAAGGAACAAAACAAAAGAATTAATTGAAAATGAAACAGATAAAGGGGTGAGATATAGAACGATTGTTCAACTATAATATTTTGAAAGACAACAAGAGCAATTTTCATTTACCCCAAAATGACAGACATGATGTGTGTTTTTTTTTACACCCTTTTGACAGAGCGAGTTACATATTTACCTGAAAATTTGAACACATTCCTATACGACAACAGACAACACAAATTTGAAAATAATCAGAAAGTAGGTCACAGACAGACAGAGGAAGACAGAGAAAGACATAAAAGCTTATAAGTGAGGGTGAAACACATCCCTTACTTTTGATCTTTACCTCTGTTTCATCCTTACTTGGTACAACATCACGAAAGTCACAAAGGTTGAGAAGAAACCACACAAGAAGAACTCCCTAGAGATTCCAACATTTCAGACAGCGTGCTAACTCGCCGTTGGCTCTTCGTGACCTGCGGCACGCGAGATGCACGTGCTGGAAGATGGCCTGAGAGATTTCTGAGGATAGGAAGATTCTATGGTCTATTACAGGTAATCTTTAGGACATGCACGTATTGCTGTGTGACTTTATGGTTTGATTTGTAAGCTATATACTCTGCTTTTATTGTCTGAAAACGGAAGGTAACATCACTTAACTAACATTGTGTGTATGTGTGTGTGTGTGTGTGTGTGTGTTGTGTGTGTGTGTGTGTGTGTGTTGTGTGTGTGTGTGTGTGTGTGGTGGATGGGGAAGCGTTCATGAGAGAGAGAGAGACAGACAGACAGAACAGAGACAGAGACAGAGACAGACAGACAGACAGATAACAGACTGCTGACAGAGACAGAGACAGACAGAGATAGAGAGACAGATAAAGACATAGAGACAACTTAGAGACAGAGACAGAAAAGACCAGAGACAGAGAAACAGATGGAGACAGAAAGACACAGAGAAAGAGACAAAGATAGAGATAAAGAGAGAGAGACCGAGACAGGGAGGAGAGAGAGAGAGAGAGAGAGAGAGAGAGAGAGAGAGAGACTGACAGAGAGAGAGATTGAGAGAGAGAGAACAGGCAGACTAACAGAAAGACAGACAGAGGGAGAGATAGACAGACAGAGACAGAGAGAGAGGACATAGACAAATACACACAGAGAGTGGCAGAAGAGAGAGACAGAGACAGAGACAGAGACAGACAGACAGACAGACAGACAGACAGACAGACAGACAGACAGACAGACAGACAGACAGACAAACAGAGACAGAGAGAGTTTTAAACCCACTCGTTCCATCAATCAAACTTTAAATTGAACGGGAAGGAGAGAAAGATGCGTCGTCCCAAGCAACATCGCTTGGGACAAACTACATTCAATCAGGCGAAGAAACACAAACATAACAAACAAGCCAACAGAACGTGTTGAGATTTCAAGTTCAACAGCTGAGTCTTGACAACGACTGATTGTGTCACAGTGCCCTCTGACTCATGTTGAAGGTGAATGTAAGAATTTACGTAAAGAAGACATTCAGCCCACAGTGTTTAGGAATCTGTATGGGAAACAGATTTCTATTCGGACCAACATGCCTCACTAAGAGTATTAGAAGACAAATGCCATGTTCAGATCTTGTGAATTTTGTGTTCCAAACTTTTAGGTCTTTCTAAGCTTAGAACTCTGTCATTATCACGATTTTGTTTATCTAAGTGCTTTTTCTTTCACAGATTCAGACTCCTTCAGATGTACATATTACTGTTTGTTTGTAAACCAGTGAAAACGGCTATGGTCTTGTCTGCTGGCTAACGTTCTTTTGCTGTTTCAGGACCATCTGCCTGGAAAGACTTCCACTCTTCCTTTGCCTTAACATCTACCCTTTCTGTTTTTAAACCCAATTGATAAACCCACCTCTTTTCCCCAACAATGAATTACACAATACCCTCTTTCACTCAGTTTGTGTAGGTCTTTTGCATATTTTACATATAGCTGCTATTGATCGTATTCATATGTCTGGTGCGTTAGTACGCTTTGATTTAAACTATCAAGATTTGGAGCCACAGGAATACCATTATTATTTTGATGATGATGGTGATGATGATGTTGATGATGATGATGATGACATTATTGTTATTTTATTATCATTATCATTTTATTATTATCTATCTATCTATCTATCTATCTATCTATTTATCTATCTACATACATACATAACATACATACACACATGGATGCATGCATACATACATACATACATACATACATGCATACATACATAAATACATATATACATACATGCATACATGCATACATATAATATATCTTCGTCTGGAACAACAACTGACTGAGCATAATGCAGGCTGCAGTCCAGAGAAAATAGTAATGTACTCCCATAATTATAGTGCTGCTATCCATTTTCGTTTCTGTGTGTGCAAGATTCGTTTCACGTGTGTTTTAGATTAAATGACTTTTCTCTTATCATCTTACATGAATGGAAATTGTCAGTCAATAGTAAACAAACATAACACCCACCTTAAGATACGTATGCAAAATAGTACACGTTAGCTTATGCCTTCTTTTTGACAAATGCGTATGGGTAATTTCGCTGCAGCTTCTCGTGGTTGGCAGTGCCCTCTCTCTCTCTCTCTCTCTTCCTCTCTCTGTCTCTTCTGTCTGTCTGTCTGTTTGTCTGTCTTCTCTGTCTCCCTTTGTCTCTCTGTCTCTCCATCTCTGTCTCTGTCTCTGTCTCTGTCTCTCTCTCTCTCTCTTCGTCACTCCATTTCCAGAGTTTCAATATTCATTTTCTTGTGTCTTTGTTGTTCAAAACAAAAACTTTTAAAAGAGGATTTTTTTCAGGTTCCTGCACTTAAAACTTTCTGCTCACTCTAACCATTTACATACTTCAAATTTGTCAACCACCATCACACCCACCTTTTTTCATCCCCCACCTCTTCATCATCATCGATATCCACTCATTCACCCTTCATTTTCTTTTTTCCCCAAGTACCAGAATATAAAGAAGATGTAAGGGACAGAGAGGCGTGTTTGAGAAAGTTATGTGCTGTCAAATCTGGAAAAAGTGAACAGATCTATATAAGTAGAAGAGACAAGGTCCAATGTTCATTTGTATTCTAAGAAAGAAAAGTAGGGTGAGGACAGGTAACTTAGGGATAGGATCCAATGTTCATTTAGTTTTTTTACGAAATTTTGTCACAAACGTTATGAATTCAGGTTGAACAGAATAAAGAGCAAGAGCAAAGAAGAGGACGCAGTGCTTAAACTGAATTTTAGTCAATGTATGTAAAAAAATTTAAATGAAATAACTTTACGGTCGTATGTCATGTTTTCTTTATTGTATTCACACCATCAGATTTTTTTCGAACCTTTTTATATACATTTTAAACATATAATATGGGCAAATTCAAAACAAAATATCAAGGCGAAACTACATTCACATTGTAAGAAAAAAATTAGCTAGTACTGTTCATGTTTAACCTCACTGAGAACCACAGAATAAAGTGTTTTAAAACTATTCTGTCTTTTTTTTTCTCTGGCAATTAACTCAAGATCTCGTATCTGAGTTTCTTCCTTACATCTCACGACATAAAAGCTGGCTTGTTTACACCCATCTGAACGCTCCATGATTCTAGTGGCGTCAGCTTAGTGTTTTCTGCATGTTGTTTCCTTCTCTCGCCTTCAAAGCACTTACTAGTGTATATGCCATAGGCTTTTGATCAAACTCAAGGAGTCTGCTAGACAATTGCAGGCAGATTTCTGTAGAGCACATAATTATGGAGCTTTCTGATTACAGTAACTCCTCTTCAGAATGTTTTCAATATAGTTATTCTATTCTTCTTCTTCTTTTTCATCATCATCATCATCATCATCATCATCATCATCATCATCATCATCATCATCATCATCATCATCATCATCATCATCATTATATCATCATCATTGTCATATATTCTTTATTGTTCTTCTTCTTCTTCACATTGTTCTTTATGACTAATTTCATTATTCTCTCAGATATAAAATACTCCCATTACTTTTTATGCATGTGATAGCTAGCTGATTTATTCAGTGCTACCGTTGGTCTGCAGTAAAAGATAAACAAAAAATATACAGGTATACATGCTCTTCAACCTAACGTGCAAATCATTCAGGTTTTGTCAGCACAGCATTTGCTAAGTCCTGCTCTCTCCTCCCACCCTCCATTTCAAGACATTGCCACCAGATAGTGCTGCGCGCAAACTTGATGAATCTGTTTGATTATTTGGGTAGAGCGTCTAAGGAATTGACTGAGTGCAAAAGTTTTCCTCTTAACTAAATTTCATTTCGTGCTCCTTTCTTTCTTTCTGCATTTTAAACAATCGTTTCTCCCTTCACATAAAATCTTACATTATTCAATTTACACTGCAAATATTGTCTCATGTGAAAGTGCACTTCTTATTATCAAATTTCTCTAAATGTTATGGGAAATATCTTTTTGTTTAAGAGACAGATGTGTCTTATCCAGTCTGTTCTGGTGAAAGAAAGAAGAGCGAGAGTGTAAATTCAAGTTCATTACGCACACTGCCATGTCTGCATTCCCATGGAAAAAATCTGGATCAGACGTCTGGGTAGAGTAGCGCTCAGCCGTGTAACGAGAGGGAGATAAGCTGGCATCAGTATGCCTATAATGTTATTTTACATGGCTACCCATTGCCGTAGATTAAGATATTTGGACTGCTCACCTCCGCCATCCTCCTGCTCGCTGTCTGCTCATGTCTTCCCTTCTATACCTTACTTCTCTTCTATTCACAACAAAGTTATCTCGGTTCCATGCTTTTCCATTTGCTGTCTGATTCTTGTTAGAAGTTTAGGGACTGGAGTATTGTTTATGAAAGTTCATATAACCTTTCTTGAATATATGGACTAACTATTGTTTATATCCAATCTTCACAAAGGACTTATTTTATTCCTAAAAGTGTGCAAGTTGCACGTCACTATATCCACATCTTCAACAAAGGAGCTATATTTTATTCCCTAAGAGTGTGCAAGTTGCACGTCACTATGTCGTGGTTATATCCACATCTTCAGCAAAGGAGCTATATTTTATTTCCTAAGAGTGTGCAAGTTGCACGTCACTATGTCGTGGTTTGTGGTAAGGTACCAGTGACCAGGCCAACCTTTTTATGCTGCCACCCAGGATTGGACAAGTCATACAGGTTATGGAGTCTACAACCCTGTGACAAAAGACGGCAAGTAAACCCATCAAAGAAGTAGTATCTTTCTGTCCATACATTCAGATTGTATAGAATTGTCAAGTATTTTTATTTTGTTGATAACATTTTGGAGGTAGGGATGGGGACTTCAGATACAGGTATTTCCAACTTTTGTGATGGTGACCTTGGTTTTTCATTTTAACCTACAGTAAGGTGAATTGGCACATAATTTTACAGACTTTAAGGCTCATTGTTCATTCAGAGTTGATGTTTTACCAACCAAGAAAACGGAGTTTAAAAATGCAACCCATTGTTGATTATCTTTATTTAAATGTTTCAGACATTTGCGTGAAGGCCAAACAAAATGTATTGGTCCCCAAGCATAAACAGCATACAAATGATAAAGGACAGCCAACCAGTTGAATAACCATTTAACCAACCAGCCAAGGGCAACATCTGTCTCTTGATGACAAATCATTGTCAGATCCAATCAACACAGATGGTGGAATACAGCAGGGCTGTGTCTTGCTCCCTTCTCCCTTTATTGTGTCCCTTATTACCATCTTGTCTTGCTGGTTTACGCACTTAGCCAGTGCTGATGAATTAGTTGAGATACTCTGTTCCACACCTCTCTCCACCTACTTTCATCTCTACACTGTAGATTAGATAGCCTCAGTCAGTCTCTATATAAACATGAATTACTGTCACACAATGGTCAGATGAGAAGCAGCATAGTGTATAAAGATATGTTTCAATAACCAGGACGTAGAAAGTATGTCCATGGAAGTTCTTCTTTGTATGACAATTTAGTCAAATATGGGACACAAAATATATTAGCTGCTATTATGTTTCTAAGGAGATTCTTCTGGTATTTTGACATCAGATTCCTAATGACTGTCACCGTACATCTGAATGGTTAATTATCAGCTGCTCCTATCTTTGCCAGTGACTTCATCAGTTTGATCTACAAACCATAGAATGAAAATGTTAATGACATAGTATAATGTGAAATGTTAAATTCAATGCAGTACAATACAATACGATATGAAGCAAAATGACACATTATAGAGCACGATACAATGTAGTGTAATACAATGCTTTGCGCTGCAATGTAATGCAGTGCTCAAAAAAGAAAAATAGAAAGAAAGAACAGAAAAGAAATAATGATACACTACATACAGCGTGCCTTCAAGAAGGACATTAAGTAGTGTTATTGAGTAGTGTGTTTTCAAGATGCATGAGTGCAAGTTAACTGAAAACAGTTAAATGACAATATAACAGTTGATATATAGTACATATAAAAAGAAAATGCCTCAACTTCTTCCAATCCACACACTTCCATTGCAACAAGAGAAAGAGAAAGAGAAAGAAAGAGAGAGAGAGAGAGAGAGAGAGAGAGAGAGAGAGAGAGAATGTTTTGTTGTGTGGTGTGTGTGTGTGTGTGTGCGTGCGTGTGCGTGTTAAGTGAGTGTGCGTGCGTGTCCTACATTTTTCGTGTATACAGGAATATCCGTGAAACTGATCATGGATAGACACCTAACCATATTTTCAGTATCGCCCGACTTACACCTCCTGCCTCACTCCAACTCCACAATACACCTTCTACTGCTTAAAACTTATGAGATGACTAAGTCTATAGATACCTGTCCCATTTAGCATAACTGCCACTCTTCACGCACTTTATTTTGTCTTACTGTGTAGGCAAGGAGAGATGTGGGAAGAAAAAACATTTCAGTAACGAGATGCTGGCATACTATGTGTCCTGTTCTTGTCATTTTTGTCGTTCTGTCGGAAAACCAGTTCTAATTCTCAGAAGATGTATGTATGTTCCATTTATTAGATACATCTTTTTGTTGTGTTCTGTCCTTTCTTTGTCTTAGCGCTTATGTCTACATATCAGCAATAAGAACACTCACTACTATAATCATTGCTATCACCATCGCCATTGCATGCGTTGCTGCTGCTGTTGCATTTGCTGCTGCTATTAATACAACCACCACCACCACCACTACCACCACCACCACCACCATCCTCCCCTCCTCCTCCTCCTCATTTCTTATTCTGCTACTTCTGTGTACTGCATTAGATTAATACAATGATGGGAAAGAGTATTCCAATTGACTGAAATAACAATAGAACAAGATCTGAGAGAGAGACAGACAAACAAGAGAGAGAGAGAGGGGGGGGGGGCAAGAGAAAGTGAGACAGACAGACAGACAGACAGACAGACAGACAGAGAGAGACAGGCAGACAGAGAGGCAGAAATGTAGACAGAGACAGAAACAGAGACAGAGACAGATAGAGACACAGAGAGAGACAGAGACAGAGTGGTTTGCAGAGTACAGAGAAACAGAGAGCAGAGACAGAGACAGCTCTAACAGACAGAGTCAAAAAGAGAGACAGAGACAGGGACAGAGAGAGCTCTAAGAGACAGAGTCAAAAAAAAGAGAGAGAGAGAGAGTGAGTGAATGAGCGAGAGAGAGAGAGGCAGAGGCAGAGGCAGAGGCAGAGGCAGAGACAAAGACAGAGAGTCCATGTTTCAAAGACAGAGGAGTTGGTGCATGTCATTATATTCACAGCTGGCAAAATAACTTTTCAAGACAGAACAGAATGGATATGTGAATGGCATGACATTTTCTTGCTGAGCTAGCTTGCGTTCAATGATCCTGCATAAATAATGTATCATGCTTTTTTCAACTGTCTGCATTTTGATTATGATAGTAACACATGACGATTTCTTGTGTAAAATCAGCGATAATGACTTCAATTCTCCCATACATTTAATATTAAACAATTTATACTTTAGAAAAATTAGTTGATCTGCCCTAATTGACACCATACATGTTTATTCTCAATACGTTGTCTCAGTAAGGTAAGGTACCAAAGTATATCAACTGACGAATCCAGTAATGCAAGGAAATAAACTAATCGACAGACATTCATAAAAAAAACTTAGCTGTCTGCAGACAAAGTGAAAGTAGATAGAATAGTGCACCTTGCGATACTCCAATGTTCGTTAACATTATGTTTGATGTAAAAGCAACAGGTCATAAATATTAATAGCAGTGATCCTGAAACTATATCACAGCTAGGACATGTTGAAAAAATCCTTATGAGCAAATGGGTTTCAAGCGTGATCAAAGCTGTCCTCATGATTTAGAAGGGGGTCTCTCTCCCCACACTCTCACCCCCAACCCCGAATGGATCTACATGGATGAGAACTAGTCACACCCACAAAAGGACTATTAACAAACTTAAAGTAAGGGAAGACGCATGGGAAACTAGCAAGGTTTCTTTGCTTGCCTGATGTGAAAACGTTTCATTAGACATAATGTATATGGACTAACTCCTAGATTGCCACCTACAGTGATCTACTATGGTCTTATTTTGAAAAAATAATGTTTGGTCAACTGATAGCTTCCGGAAGATGGTACATTCCAAATGGAAATGAACAATGACACATCCATCTGCTGTCAAGAAAGCGAGAGAAAACATTTCTTCAGGGATGAATGATGGGAGAGGCCAATGTTTAATCGCTGGTGGAATTTTGCTCCAGCCAAATGGAAAAATATGCGTACTTTTGTTCTTTATAGATGTTAGCGGAAAGTCTGCTCCCTTTATTAACAGGTCTGAATTGCATATAGCTTGACTAACACTGCCATCACAAAACCAGCAGTTTGATCGTTGTTTGCCATCGCTATGCAAAGAAACACACTGTTGAGAACATGTAATTTGCTAAACATGACTGTATGCGAGAGAGTAGAGAAGAGATAGAGCACAAACAGAATAACTCAAAACAAGCATAACTATGGTATGAAGCTGCACTAAGGTACAGTGAGTCAGCACAAAATAGATGAACGCATGGCTGACAAAAACGATTGTAAAGCTTGTACAAACAAATTGGAATGAAAGCAATTCTTATCAGAAACATGTAATGCAGTGAATGTGCAGTAAATGGTATGCCAGACAAAATCAATTATCATAATACAAAACAATATCGAAGATAAAACAGAAAAAAACTCACATAGGATCACTGTGTGGACAGCGTACATCTGAAGTTTAGAATCATAAGGGCAAAGAGGACAAAGAAGCTTAGAACTGTCCTTACTCTGGTCTAGAAGAGGACAGGTAATATATAGAACACCCTGAGTCAGTGGTCAGATTCCAGCTTGAGCTGACAACGTAATTGTGTATTGGCTTCACCCTTTGCCAAAGAGGAAAAGAACTGAACAGCCATGCTACCCAGCTAGATCCACCAAAAAGAAGTGTTCCTATGTGAGGCATGTGTATATAAATGTTACCCACTTGTATAAACACGACTTTCTCTTTGATGTTTGTAACTAAAAGTACAGAAAACTAATAACTGGACAAACGTCTCTTAGAAAAGTGTAATGTTAATGACAAAATTCAGCATTTTGTTCATGTTTAAAAGCCATCTTTTCGTGTATGTGTTTATCATATTTTGGATGGCTATTTCTTATTGTGTTTTATATATCCACAAGCACTTGTTTCTAACAAACAAATACTTTTCAAATAAACACTTCAAAGGAAACGGTAGTAGTCAGACACAAATCAGTGTGCTTTGCCTGGAAGTCCATCTACAAGCCTGGTGACAAAGTCGATAAAATTGTCCACCTTATCCACTGTCAGGAACGCTCAGTCTGACTCTGACAGAACGCAGTCAACGTCCCAAACACAAAGGTGACAGTCTTCATGGACGAGTGATCACACACTCTTTCCTCCCTCCAATGTCTGGGGACCACAGGCCACAGTCAGCCCAGAAAAGCTGTATCAATGATGTGTTGCTGTGTTGATAGTTTCCCAGACACAACAATCGCCAGATGTCAAAAGGCCAGACGCCCTGGGGTGCAAATCTACAGTGTTAATGTAAGGAATGTGGGCGAAATTTAATGTGTGTGTGTGTGTGTGTATGTGTGTTTGTGTGTGTGTGTGTGTGTTGTGTGTGTGTGTGTGTGTGTGTGTGTGTGTGTTGTGTGTGTGTGTGTGTGTGCGTGTGTGTACTCGCGCGCGTGCGTGTGTGTTTTAAGAAAAAAAATGAATACAAATACACAACCATAACTAAATACACTAAAACATATATAAAAACTGACCTAAATTACCTACAACTGCATCTCTACATCACGTTTCTTTAGAGGTAAAAGTGCACTTAATACTCAATTATCGAATCCTAATAGAAAGTATGTAATGCTTTCAAGAGCACACAGGTGACTGGAACAGCAATTCAAAATATTACAGAAAGAAGTGACAAAAAATCAAAGAAACAAGGCACAAACAAAAAAGAGTGCCAGAAAAGAGGAAACTTCTAGTACAAAATTCCCACAAGTGGAGATACTATTAAAATTGAAAGATCCCTCAGCTTTTCCATGGGGGTGGGGGTGGGGGAGGAAAGAAAGGCTAGAGTCTGCCTCTGTACCAAAAGTATTTGTATTCACACGTAGGTAAATTGTAGTATATCAGATTTTCATTCATATTCTGTCGTCGTCAACCGAGAGCATTCCTGTTGATGATAGTATAGTTCAGGTTTGTCATTTGTTTCTCGTTAAAGTATGTGGTTCAGAAAAAAAAAACCCAACATCGATCACACCATCAGCATCTGTAACAACTATTAACAGCTAATACAACACCAAACAGAATCAAATCACTGTAGCTTATCTTTTTTATTTTCATACAATACAGGGACAAACGTCATTCCCGTTTCTTCACCTTGCCGATTGTCTGAAATCACTCAACTCTGAGAAGACTCAGTCATCTTTCTCACACAGTCGTGACAGTTTTCATGGTCAGTGGTCACACTTTCTTCAATCCACTGTCTGGCACCGTGGGCCAGGGTCAGGCGCCCTGGGGTGCCAATCTATTATGTTGAAGAGACATGCGACCACGTGATGGAGTGTGTGTGTGTGTGTGTGTGTGTGTCGCTGTGTGTGTGCTGTGCGTGTGTGTCGTGTGTGGTGTGTGTGTGTGTGTGTGTGTGTGTGTGTGTGTGTGTGTGTGGGGGAATGTGTGTGTATTTACAAGCATGAGTGTGCACCTCTGTAGGCCTAGATATGATATTAAATAAATATGACATCTGAATCTAAGTAACTGCCAACATTCAAGTAAATACAACAACAACAACAACAACAACAACAAACACATTAACAAACAAACAAACAAAACAAAACAAAACAAACAAAACTAAACAAAAAACACAAAAGCACAAATCAATTCAGAAATAAGACAACGTCACACGTTTTGATTAAATGGCCTTTATCAAGCACATTGACACACAACACACAACAGAGAAATAAATACACAAAACTTATACATAACCCTTAGGGCAAAAATAAAAGAAATTCACTGATGTTTCGCTGAGCCCAAAGAAATGACCAATGATTAGATATGTATGTGTATATAGCAGAGAGGTGATAACAGGATCTGAAGGCAGATCAGAGAATAACTAGGGCAGACATATAGCGAGAAAGAGAATTGAAAATTCTGTTAATGCATTCTTCATGTTCAGAAGGTATATAGACGTGAGACATGCATCACATTGTCATTAGCGAAATTGCTTAGACAGAAATCCTTTAGACAATCAAGTTGAAACATCCACAAAACTTGTAGCCATTCCAGTGTCAGCAGCTGAGTCTGACAGAGACGGATTGTGGCTCAATGCCTTTGGCTTCAGGAAACGTCAGGTTTATTTGAAAATCAATGGTGGTGTTTGCTACAAGCAAATGACACATCAAGTCCCCATATCAATTTGTTTTAAACACAGTTTTGGTGAAAACTGCACATTTGTTCTTGTTGTTATTTATCGTTTACCTGTTTGTTTCTGTGTAGTTTTTGTTGTTGTCTTTTCTGTTTTGTTTTTGTTTTTGATCAGAAACTGCAAACATTTAACGTTAATTCCCTTGATGAGAAAAAAAAGTTTCAAGGTTTAATCTATAAAGTTCAGGTACAAATTGTTTTTCCCTCAGCCCCCCCCCCCTTCTTTCTCTTGCTGTCTCTTTTTGTTTCTCTATATCTCTGTCTCCTTGTTTATCTCTCCCCTTCTGTCTTTTATCTCCTTTCTTCACACGTACATATATACATGCACGCATATACATACACACACGCATACGCACACACACACACACGCATGCACACGCAGACCACACACACTCCACACACACACACACACACACACACACACACACACACACACACAACACACACACACACACACATAAACACACCATCATTACTATTCAATTGTTTCATCACATTTTCAACAATGTTCCACTGTTTCAAGTGCCGACTGTCCCTCCCCTCTTGTTTCAATAAAGAAATGTGTACAGAGAGAATGAAGAGAAGAAGAAGAAGAAGAAGAAGAAAAGAAGAAGAAGAAGAAGAAGAAGAAGAGAAGAAGAAGAAGAAGAAGAAGAAGAAGAAGAAGAAGAAGGAAGAGAAGAAGAAGAAGAAGAAGAAGAAGAGAAGAAGAAGAAGAAGAAGAAGAGAAGAAGAAGAAGAAGAAGAAGAAGAAGAAGAAGAAGAAGAAGAAGAGAAGAAGAAGAAGAAGAAGAAGAAGAAGAAGAAGAAGAAGAAGAAGAAGAAGAAGAAGAAGAGAAGAAGAAGAAGAAGAAGAAGAAGAAAAGAAGAGAAGAGAACAGAAGAAGAAGAAGAAGAAGAAGAAGAGAAGAAAGAAGAAGAAGAAGAAGAAGAAGAAGAAGAGAAGAAGAAGAAATAAAGAAGAAAAGAAATGAGAACAAGAAAAACGATGACCAAATGAGTGTGATTCGTGCAAGATAGACAGACAACATACAGACAGACAATAAGAAACGGTAAAGGAGAGGGAGACAGACAAAAGAACAGAATAAAGAAGAAAAGAACAAGAAAAACAAAGAAGTTAAAGAAAAGAGATAAAGACAGAAAGATGTGTTTCAGACAGAGTGGCCAATATCACTGTCCTCCTTGTCTTCAGGTGAATACAGTCTGAAAGGATGGAGGGAATATTACTGTCTGATAACCACTGACTGATTTCTTTCCTGCAGACACAGCGCCAATCCTTGTTGTACACTGGACAGTCCATGATGAGAGTAGAGGGAATCAGTCCATAGCTGCTTGG
This sequence comes from Monoplex corrugatus, assembly GCA_030674185.1. Classification (NCBI taxonomy): domain Eukaryota; kingdom Metazoa; phylum Mollusca; class Gastropoda; order Littorinimorpha; family Ranellidae; genus Monoplex; species Monoplex corrugatus. Next base: position 73,371,441 of record CM060310.1, on the reverse strand, counting down.
TCAAGATGAGGGACCAATCACTGGGCATTGTCTTGCTTTTTTTCATTTCTATCTACCACGATTGATACTACCTTTTACAGAATTATTGTTACTTCTACTACAGTTACTTTTACTTTTAGTACTACTATCACACACACACACACACACACACACACACACACACACACACACACACAAACACACACACACACACACACACAACACACACAAGAGGGAAGGAGAGAGAGAGAGAGAGAGAGACAGACAGACAGACAGAGAAAGAGACAGAAACAGAGACAGACAGATAGGTAGATAGAGACAAAGACTGAGATACGTAAGGAGAAAGAGACTGAGAAATAAATACATTCTTTTGAGACAGACAGACAAATAGACAGACATATAGATAGATAGATTCACAGATAGAGATACATGTAAATGAATAGACAAAGAGAGAGACAAACAGACAAATATATGTATATATATATATATATATATATAGTATATATGTATAACATATATAGATTAGATAGATAGGCAGATAGATAGATACATAGATAGATAGTTTTATCGATGTTGATGTTAATGTTTTGAGGATTTGATTGTGTATAAAACCGCGATCTTTCATCAATATAGATTCTTAAACAGTACCCTTTACAGTAAACCCATTTAGGAACTGTTAAGGCAGCCAGTTGATAAAATGGCTTTCAAAGACATAATTTCAGAAATGGACATATCTTCTTATCAACAGGCTTCAGGATCCATTTGAAGAGGTGAAAGATGACAATGTTTATTTGCTATTCTCTTTCAGATAGAAATAGCTCAAATTTCGTAGCCAGATAAAACCATAGAAATGTCTTTTTCGGGGACAGTTTTAATAACCTAATGGAAAGAGAAAATCATTTCCGGATTATCATAGTTTGTTTTGAGATTCAGGATATTACACACCAAAAAACGATTAAGATGTTCTAAATACTAAATGCTCAAAATCTGTCATATACCTCCAGCGATTTGTCTTAATCATCTGCTTCTTTTTTTTTTTAACAATACACTATATCATTTATAATATGACATTGATTCCATTTAAAATTTAGGAAGAATTGAAACTCTGAAAATAAAGGAACAAAACAAAAGAATTAATTGAAAATGAAACAGATAAAGGGGTGAGATATAGAACGATTGTTCAATTATATATATATTTGAAAGACAACAAGAGCAATTTTCATTTACCCCAAAATGACAGACATGATGCGTGTTTTTTTTTTACACCCTTTTGACAGAGCGAGTTACATATTTACCTGAAAATTTGAACACATTCCTATACGACAACAGACAACACAAATTTGAAAATAATCAGAAAGTAGGTCACAGACAGACAGACAGAGGAAGACAGAGAAAGATAGAAAAGCTTATAAGTGAGGGTGAAACACATCCCTTACTTTTGATCTTTACCTCTGTTTCATCCTTACTTGGTACAACATCACGAAAGTCACAAAGGTTGAGAAGAAACCACACAAGAAGAACTCCCTAGAGATTCCAACATTTCAGACAGCGTGCTAACTCGCCGTTCGCTCTTCGTGACCTGCGGCACGCGAGATGCACTGCTGGAAGATGGCCTGAGAGATTTCTGAGGATAGGAAGATTATATGGTCTATTACAGGTAATCTTTAGGACATGCACATATTGTTGTGTGACTTATGGTTTGATTTGTAAGATATATACTCTGCTTTTATTGTCTGAAAACGGAAGGTAACATCACTTAACTAACATTGTGTGTATGTGTGTGTGTGTGTGTGTGTGTGTGTGTGTGTGTGTGTGTGTGTGTGTGTGGTGTGTGTTGTGTGTGTGTGTTGTGTGTGTGTTGGTGGATGGGGAAGCGTTCATGAGAGAGAGAGAGACAGACAGACAGATACAGAGACAGACAGACAGACAGACAGACTAACAGACTGACTGACAGAGACAGAGACAGACAGAGATAGAGAGACAGATAAAGACATAGAGTCATACTTAGAGACAGAGACAAAAAGACAGAGACAGAGAAACAGATGGAGACAGAAAGACACAGAGAAAGAGACAAAGATAGAGATAAAGAGAGAGAGACCGAGACAGGGAGAGAGAGAGAGAGAGAGAGAGAGAGAGAGAGAGAGAGAGAGAGACTGACAGAGAGAGAGATTGAGAGAGAGAGACAGGCAGACTAACAGAAAGACAGACAGAGGGAGAGATAGACAGACAGAGACAGAGAGAGAGGACATAGACAAATACACACAGAGAGAGGCAGAAAGAGAGAGAGAGAGACAGAGACAGAGACAGACAGACAGACAGACAGACAGAGAGAGAGAGAGAGAGAGAGAGAGACAGACAGACAGACAAACAGAGAGAGTTTTAAACCCACTCGTTCCATCAATCAAACTTTAAATTGAACGGGAAGGAGAGAAAGATGCGTCGTCCCAAGCAACATCGCTTGGGACAAACTACATTCAATCAGGCGAAGAAACACAAACATAACAAACAAGCCAACAGAACGTGTTGAGATTTCAAGTTCAACAGCTGAGTCTTGACAACGACTGATTGTGTCACAGTGCCCTCTGACTCATGTTGAAGGTAAATGTAAAAATTTAGTAAAGAAGACATTCAGCCCACAAGTGTTTAGGAGTCTGTATGGGAAACAGATTTCTATTCGGCCAACATGCCTCACTAAGAGTATTAGAAGACAAATGCCATGTTCAGATCTTGTGAATTTCGTGTTCCAAACTTTTAGGTCTTTCTAAGCTTAGAACTCTGTCATTATCACGATTTGGTTTATCTAAGTGTTTTTTCTTTCTCAGATTCAGACTCCTTCAGATGTACATATTACTGTTTGTTTGTAAACCAGTGAAAACGGCTATGCGTTTGTCTGCTGGCTAACGTTCTTTTGCTGTTTCAGGACCATCTGCCTGGAATAGACTTCCACTCTTCCTTTGCCTTAACATCATCTACCCTTTCTGTTTTTAAACCCAATTGATAAACCCACCTCTTTTCCCCAACAATGAATGACACAGTACCCTCTTTCACTCAGTTTGTGTACATGTAGGTCTTCTGTGTATTTTACATATAGCTGCTATTGATCGTATTCATATGTCTGATGCGTTAGTACGTTTGATTTAAAATATCAAGATTTGGAGCCACATGAATACCATTAATATTAATGATGATGATGATGATGATGATGATGATTGATGATATATTATTGTTATTTTATTATCATTATCATTTTTTATTATCTATCTATCTATCTATCTATCTATCTATCTATCTATCTATCTATCTATCTATCTATCTATCTATCTTATCTATCTACATACATACATAACATACATACAACATGGATCATACATACATACATAATACATACATACATCATACATACATAAATACATATATACATACATGCATACATGCATACATATAGATATTATCTTCGTCTGGAACAACAACTGACTGAGCATAATGCAGGCTGCAGTCCAGAGAAAATAGTAATGTACTCCCATAATTATAGTGCTGCTATCCATTTTCGTTTCTTGTGTGTGCAAGATTCGTTTCACGTGTGTTTTAGATTAAATGACTTTTTCTTATCATCTTACATGAATGGAAATTGTCAGTCAATATAAACAACACAACACCCAGCCTTAAGATACGTATGCAAAATAGTACACGTAAGCTTATGCCTTCTTTTTGACAAATGCGTATGGGTAATTTCGCTGCAGCTTCTCGTGGTTGGCAGTGCCTCTCTCTCTCTCTCTCTCTCTCTCTTCTCTCTCTCTGTCTCTGTCTTCTTCTGTCTGTTTGTCTGTCTGTCTCTGTCTCTGTCTCCTTTGTCTCTCTGTCTCTCCATCCCTCTGTCTCTGTCTCTGTCTCTGTCTCTGTCTCTCTCTCTCTCTCTTCGTCACTCCATTTCCAGAGTTTCAATATTCATTTTCTTGTGTCTTTGTTGTTCAAAACAAAAACTTTTAAAAGAGGATTTTTTTCAGGTTCCTGCACTTAAAACTTTCTGCTCACTCTAACCATTTACATACTTCAAATTTGTCAACCACCATCACACCCACCTTTTTTCATCCCCCACCTCTTCATCATCATCGATATCCACTCATTCACCCTTCATTTTCTTTTTTCCCCAAGTACCAGAATATAAAGAAGATGTAAGGGACAGAGAGGCGTGTTTGAGAAAGTTGATGTGCTGTCAAATCTGGAAAAAGTGAACAGATCTATATAAGTAGAAGAGACAAGGTCCAATGTTCATTTGTATTCTAAGAAAGAAAAGTAGGGTGAGGACAGGTAACTTAGGGATAGGATCCAATGTTCATTTAGTTTTTTTACGAAATTTTGTCACAAACGTTATGAATTCAGGTTGAACAGAATAAAGAGCAAGAGCAAAGAAGAGGACGCAGTGCTTAAACTGAATTTTAGTCAATGTATGTAAAAAAAAATTTAAATGAAATAACTTTACGGTCGTATGTCATGTTTTCTTTATTGTATTCACACCATCAGATTTTTTTCGAACTTTTTATATACATTTTAAACATATAATATGGGCAAATTCAAAACAAAATATCATGGCGAAACTACATTCACATTGTAAGAAAAAAATTAGCTAGTACTGTTCATGTTTAACCTCACTGAGAACCACAGAATAAAGTGTTTTAAAACTATTCTGTCTTTTTTTTTCTCTGGCAATTAAATCAAGATCTCGTATCTGAGTTTCTTCCTTACATCTCACGACATAAAAGCTGGCTTGTTTACACCCATCTGAACGCTCCATGATTCTAGTGGCGTCAGCTTAGTGTTTTCTGCATGTTGTTTCCTTCTCTCGCCTTCAAAGCACTTACTAGTGCATACGCCATAGGCTTTTGATCAAACTCAAGGAGTCTGCTAGACAATTGCAGGCAGATTTCTATAGAGCACATAATTATGGAGCTTTCTGATTACAGTAACTCCTCTTCAGAATGTTTTCAATATAGTTATTCTATTCTTCTTCTTCTTTTTCATCATCATCATCATCATCATCATCATCATCATCATCTCATCATCATCATCATCATCATCATTGTCATCATATTCTTTTATTGTTCTTCTTCTTCTTCACATTGTTCTTTATGACTAATTTCATTATTCTCTCAGATATAAAATACTCTCATTACTTTTTATGCATGTGATAGCTAGCTGATTTATTCAGTGCTACCGTTGGTCTGCAGTAAAAGATAAACAAAAAATATACCAGGTATACTTGCTCTTCAACCTAACGTGCAAATCATTCAGGTTTTGTCAGCACAGCATTTGCTAAGTCCTGCTCTCTCCTCCCAGCCCTCCCATTTCAAGACATTGCCACCAGATAGTGCTGCGCGCAAACTTGATGAATCTGTTTGATTATTTGGGTAGAGCGTCTAAGGAATTGACTGAGTGCAAAAGTTTTCCTCTTAACTAAATTTCATTTCGTGCTCCTTTCTTTCTTTCTGCTTTTTAAACAATCGTTTCTTCCCTTCACATAAAATCTTACATTATTCAATTTACACTGCAAATATTGTCTCATGTGAAAGTGCACTTCTTATTATCAAATTTCTCTAAATGTTATGGGAAATGTCTTTTTGTTTAAGAGACAAATGTGTCTTATCCAGTCTGTTCTGGTGAAAGAAAGAAGAAGGAGAGTGTAAATTCAAGTTTATTACGCACACTGCCATGTCTGCATTCCCATGGAAAAAAATCTGGGTCAGACGTCTGGGTAGAGTAGCGCTCAGCCGTGTAACGAGCAGATAAGCTGGCATCAGTATGCCTATAATGTTATTTTACATGGCTACCCATTGCCGTAGATTAAGATATTTGGACTGCTCGCCTCCCGCCATACTCCTGCTCGCTGTCTGCTCATGTCTTCCCTTCTATACCTTACTTGTCTTCTATTCACAACAAAGTTATCTTGGTTCCATGCTTTTCCATTTGCTGTCTGATTCTTGTTTAGAAGTTTAGGGACTGGAGTATTGTTTATGAAAGGTTCATAGAACCTTTCTTGAATATATGTTATTAACATATATGTAAGATATCCACATCTTCAACAAAGGAGCTATATTTTATTCCCTAAAAGTGTGCAAGTTGCACGTCACTATGTCGTGGTTATATCCACATCTTCAGCAAAGGAGCTATATTTTATTTCCTAAGAGTGTGCAAGTTGCACGTCACTATGTCGTGGTTTGTGGTAAGGTACCAGTGACCAGGCCAACCTTTTTATGCTGCCACCCAGGATTGGACAAGTAATACAGGTTATGGAGTCTACAACCCTGTGACAAAAGACGGCAAATAAACCCATCAAAGAAGTAGTATCTTTCTGTCCATACATTCAGATTGTATAGAATTGTCAAGTATTTTTATTTTGTTGATAACATTTTGGAGGTAGGGATGGGGACTTCAGATACAGGTATTTCCAACTTTTGTGATGGTGACCTTGGTTTTTCATTTTAACCTACAGTAAGGTGAATTGGCACATAATTTTACAGACTTTAAGGCTCATTGTTCATTCAGAGTTGATGTTTTACCAACCAAGAAAACGGAGTTTAAAAATGCAACCCATTGTTGATTATCTTTATTTAAATGTTTCAGACATTTGCGTGAAGGCCAAACAAAATGTATTGGTCCCCCAAGCATAAACAGCATACAAATGATAAAGGACAGCCAACCAGTTGAATAACCATTTAACCAACCAGCCAAGGGCAACATCTGTCTCTTGATGACAAATCATTGTCAGATCCAATCAACACAGATGGTGGAATACAGCAGGGCTGTGTCTTGCTCCCTTCTCCCTTTATTGTGTCCCTTATTACCATCTTGTCTTGCTGGTTTACGCACTTAGCCAGTGCTGATGAATTAGTTGAGATACTCTGTTCCACACCTCTCTCCACCTACTTTCATCTCTACACTTGTAGATTAGATAACTTCAGTCAGTCTCTATATAAACATGAATTACTGTCACACAATGGTCAGATGAGAAGCAGCATAGTGTATAAGGATATGTTTCAATAGCCAGGACGTAGACAGTATGTCCATGGAAGTCTTTCTTTGTATGACAATTTAGTCAAATATGGGACACAAAATATATCAGCAGTTACTATGTTTCTAAGGAGATTCTTCTGGTATTTTGACATCAGATTCCTAATGACTGTCACCGTGCATCAGAATGGTTAATGATCAGCTGCTCCTATATTTACCAGTAACTTCATCAGTTTGATCTACAAACCTATAGAAGAAAACATGTTAATGACATAATATAATGTGATATGTTAAAATGCAATATAACACAATACAATACGATATGAAGCAAAATGACGCATTATAGAGCACAATACAATGCAGTGTGATACAATGCTTTGCGCTGCAATGTAATGCAGTGCTCAACAAAGAAAAAGAAAGAACAGAAAAGAAATAATGATACACTACATACAGCGCGCCTTCAAGGATATTACGTAGTGTTATTGAGAAGTGTGTTTTCAAAATGCATGAGTGCAAGTTAACTGAAAACAGTTAAATGACAATATAACAGTTGATATATAGTACATATAAAAAGAAAATGCCTCAACTTCTTCCAATCCACACACTTCCATTGCAACAAGAGAAAGAGAAAGAGAAAGAAAGAGAGAGAGAGAGAGAGAGAGAGAGAGAATGTGTTTGCGTGTGTGTGCGTGTGTGTGCGTGCGTGTGCATGTTAAGTGAGTGTGCGTGCGTGTCCTACATTTTTCGTGTATACAGGAATATCCGTGAAACTGATCATGGATAGACACCTAACCATATTTTCAGTATCGCCCGACTTACACCTCCTGCCTCACTCCAACTCCACAATACACCTTCTACTGCTTAAAACTTATGAGATGACTAAGTCTATAGATACCTGTCCCATTTAGCATAACTGCCACTCTTCACGCACTTTATTTTGTCTTACTGTGTAGGCAAGGAGAGATGTGGGAAGAAAAAACATTTCAGTAACGAGATGCTGGCATGCTATGTGTCCTGTTCTTGTCATTTTTGTCGTTCTGTCAGAAAACCAGTTCTAATTCTCAGAAGATGTATGTATGCTCCATTTATTAGATACATCTTTTTGTTGTGTTCTGTCCTTTCTTTGTCTTAGCAGCTTATGTCTACATATCAGCAATAAGAACACTCACTACTATAATCATTTCTATCACCATCGCCATTGCATGCGTTGCTGCTGCTGTTGCATTTGCTGCTGCTATTAATACAACCACCACCACCACCACTACCACCACCACCATCACCATCCTCCTCCTCCTCCTCATTACTTATTCTGCTACTTCTGTGTACTGCATTAGATTAATACAATGATGGGAAAGAGTATTCCAATTGACTGAAATACCAGTAGAACAAGATCTGAGAGAGAGACAGACAAACAGAGAGAGAGAGAGAGAGAGAGAGAGGGGGGGGGAAAGAGAGAGTGAGACAGACAGACAGAGACAGACAGACAGACAGAGAGAGACAGGCAGACAGAGAGGCAGAAATGTAGACAGAGACAGAAACAGAGACAGAGACAGATAGAGACAGAGAAACTGAAAACTGAAACTGAAACTGTTTATTGTCATTACCCGAAAAGGTCTTTTGACAAGGGGGATAACAATTTTCCAGTAGTGCGACACATAATCCACTCTTTGTATGTGCGCAACTTCTTCACGCATAATCAAAAAAAAATATCGAACATCCATTCCTTGAACAGTCGAACATATTCAAATCATATATAATGAACAATCATCCATTTTACCACTACTACATAATACAAAGAAAACAACAACAAAAAATATCAGAACAGTGTTCCCACATTCAGGCCAATAATTTGTCTAGGTTTAGACAAACCAAAATCTTTTTCACACACCCACACCCACACACACACACACACACATCCATATACACTCACACGCGGGCGCGCGCTCGTGCACACGCACACACACATCAAAACTATAATATGGTGAAACATCTGGGCTAGACCACCCAAACCTTACATTTAGTGATAATAATATAATCTTCACATAACTGCCCCAAAATACTCTGTTAACAAGGGACATCACTATGTCTTTTTATTTATTTATTTTTTATTTTTTAATTTTATTTTTAAATTTTTTAAAATTTTTTTGTTAACATGTATAGTAAACCCTTAAGTGTCTATATACCCTTTCAATATCCACTTCTAACATATTCTACAAATATACCATTATTTTCATATTATTAACTACTCTTAAATTATCGGCAAACAAAGCAAAATAAAGCAAATGAAAACAGCTCTTTACAAAACAAAATCTATAATAAAGCGGCTTCTTTTGAAGTTAACGTGATATAGCCCACATCAGTCAAAAGAGATTAAATTAATCCCAGTATGATATTATCTAGCACTATTGTCGGGCTTGTAAATGTTTATGTCTTATTTTTTGTGCTTCCGCAATGTATAGTGCCACTGATTTGATTATGACTTCGTCATCAGACGACAAAATAGATACAACATCTTGTCTTTTGGCCATGTCGGATTCAAAAACTTTGCATTTTCCACGTATTTTGTCCAAAATTTGGCATTGGAATAAAAAGTGTTTTTCATTATCGACATTGTTTCCACATAAGGGGCAAGGATATACTGTGGACGTCCCAGGTTGAAACCAATTTTTATTTGCATTGAAACCAAGTGTTCTTAATCTAAATCTTGCGTAATTAGTTCTTTGCCATTTATCCGTAACAACACTGAGATATTTTTCGGTTTGAAAAACATCTTTAAATGAGAAGAACCAACTATATTTTTCTTTGTTTTCCATATCTGAGTGCCAATTTTGTTTAAACGAACAAATAAGCCTGTCTTTAAATTCATTAATAAACTGACACTCATTTCCTACTCCCTGGGACAACCACACGATTCCAAACCCAAGTTCTGATAAAGCCTTTTTTACCTGATAGGCCCAGTTCTGTTTTCCTATTTCCATTTGAGTAACCATCATTTCATATGCCTGTTTACATAACCGAGATTGTGGAAGCCTTAACAATTTCAACCAGTATTTAATACTCTTCACAAAGGTTCTAATGTATAAAGGATATCTTCCAGTTTCTCCATATAAAACAGTATTAGAAGAGTGAATTGGTACAGCCAAAAAACGTTTTATAGCATATGTATGCACTTTTTCCATATGTGGATTTACAGTAAGACCCCATACTTCAGCTGCATATGTAAGTAAAGGTTCTATCTGTGTATCAAACATTTTCCAATATAAATTACAATCAATAGAATTGAGCTTCCGTAAGGATTTTAGAATTTCAATAACACCCTTTTCCCCTTTATTACAAGATTCTTCCCATGCATAATTTAAACTTAATTTTGTCGAAAATATCATTCCTAAGTATTTATAAGAATTAACAACTTTAACCTCGTTAATTCCATAGAACCATTTTTCGTGTTTTGATAAATGTCCACCCTTCCTGAAAATCATAATATTAGTTTTATCCATGTTAACTGTTAAAGCTAGTCGATCCGATTCTTCCTTTAAGACATTTAACTGGTTTTGTAAGCCTTTGACTGTACCAGAGAGAAGAATAACATCGTCTGCAAACAGCAATAGGAATATCTCAATAACCCCAGGGATAATTTGAATGCCATGCCTGCCTTTTCTTGACAGTTCCACTGCTAATTCATTAATGAAAAATGAAAACAATTGAGGACTCAATTGACACCCCTGTTTCACTCCTTTAGGGCATTCAAAATAATCTGAATATACACACTTCTCACGCACGCATGCAAACACTGAGTTATAAACTCCTCTTAGGGCCATATATAATTTTCCATTCACACCACTTTTACGTAATATATTCCAAAGATTATTACGATTCACAGAATCGAATGCCTTCCTAAAATCCACAAATGCAACATAAAGTTTCTTATTTAAAAGCAAATGCTTCTGCACAAGGGAGTAAAGTGTGAAAATATGATCAATTGTACTGTATTTTGCTCTAAATCCAGCTTGTTCTTCAACTATTTTCTCTTCTTTTTCTGCCCACTTTGTTAATCTCTTATTCAAAATATATGTATAAACTTTACTCACTATACTTGTTAGAGCGACTCCTCTATAATTATCTGGATTATTCACATCTCCTTTTTTATGAATTGGGATTATTATGGACTTTGCCCATTCTGACAGAAAAAATGCCATTATCAAAAAGCTTGTTACATAAATGGACAAGGAAATCAATTACATTAGCATTTGCATGTTTTAACATTTCGCTGATTATTTGATCTGGTCCTGCGCTCTTTCCTGCTTTCAAATGCCTGATACTCGCAGTCACTTCTTCTTTAGTTATAGGCTCATTGAAAAGTGGCTCAAAATTATTTTCTTCCTCTACTATATTACTCTCTTGTGCAGTATTTCCCCCGATATCATTGAAAACACTGCAGAAATGATTGTACCATTGTTCAATAGAGATTTCATTGTACACAAAGGCCTTTCTATTAACAGATCTTATTATTGACCAGAATGTCCTGGAGTCATTGATGGAATCTTTGAGTGTTCTTATTTTCTTATCTTCGTATTCCCTTTCTTTCGTTTTCCTTAGTTTAACATACTCTTTTCGTGTTATGACATATGCTTCTCTTTTTTCTCTTTTTTCTTTTTCTGTTTTGCATCTCTGGAATCTTTTCAGTAGCCTCTTAACTTCTTGTTTCTTTCTTTCACATTCCTTATCAAACCAATCATTCTGTTTCTTTTGTCCTTGTCTCACTGTTCGTACCATACACGCAGCTGCCCCGCATAAAGCCTTAGTAAACTGCTCCGAACTGTCATTCACATTATAATCTAACAAACCGAAAGCTGTCTGTAGACAATTGTTGAACTCAGAACCATCAAGCTCGTGTACAAATAAACTTGCTAATTCTTCAGACCATACAATTTTTTCTTCCCCTTGTTGTCTTGCACTTTCTACATCTGTATGATTATTTCCCCTTTTCCATATTACCTCAACAGATAGATGCCATGAATCAACACAGTTACCTACCCGTAAATCAAAGCATGAGACCAGATTATATGGAACAAGAAAATAGTCAATCACACTACACCCGTTTGGAGACACAAAAGTGTATTCACCCTCTGTATCTCCATCACAAAAACCATTCAAAATAATCATATCCAACATGAAACATAAGTTCAACAATGTTTTGCCAAAACTATTCACAGTTTCATCTTTAGAACAACGTACATCACATTCATTATACATCCTGTCATACTCAATGTCTTCCAAATAAGTAGTCATGTCTTCAGGCGCAAACTGTTCGTGACCTGTTCTAGCATTGAGATCTCCCATAATTATAAAATGTGTTTTTTCTTTTTCAAACTGTTGTAGCATTAATTCTTCCAGCATCAAGATCCCATCTTTAATTAATGTTTCGTTATATCTAGGGCTTCCTTCTGGCGCAACATAGCATGCAATCAAAATCAGATCTTTGTCTAAATCAAATACATTTTTGTTTACTCTGATGGCAATGGTGTTATCATAATCTAACATTATTTCTTTCACACAATTTTCTAAAGTTTTTTTCACCAACAATAAAACTCCACCCGAATTCCTGCCATGGTGTGACAATTTAGATAGAGACAGAGAGAGAGACAGAGACAGAGTGGTTTGCAGAGTACAGAGAAACAGAGAGCAGAGACAGAGACAGCTCTAAGAGACAGAATCAAAAAGAGAGACAGAGACAGGGACAGAGAGAGCTCTAAGAGACGGAGTCAGAAAGAGAGAGAGAGAGAGAGAGAGAGAGAGTGAGTGAGTGAGCGAGAGAGAGAGAGAGGCAGAGGCAGAGGCAGAGGCAGAGACAGAGACAGAGATTCCATGTTTCAAAGACAGAGGAGTTGGTGCATGTCATTATATTCACAGCTGGCAAAATAACTTTTTCAAGACAGAACAGAATGAATATGTGAATGGCATGACATTTTCTTGCTGAGCTAGCTTGCGTTCAATGATCCTGCATAAATAATGTATCATGCTTTTTTCAATTGTCTGCATTTTGATTATAATAGTAACACATGACTATACCTTTTGTAAAATCAGCGATAATGTCTTCAATTCTTCCATACATTTAATATTAAACAATTTATACTTTAGAAAAATTAGTTGATCTGCCCTAATTGACACCATGCATGTTTATTCTCAATACGTTGTCTCAGTACGGTAATGTACCTAAGTATGTCAACTGACCAATCCAGTAATGCAAGGAAATAAACTAATCGACAGACATTCATAAAAAAAAACAAACTTAGCTGTCTGCAGACAAAATGAAAGTGGATAGAATAGTGCACCTTGCGATACTCCAATGTTCGTTAACATTATGTTTGATGTAAGAGCAACAGATCATACATCTTAATAGCGGAGTATGTGCAGTGATCCTGAAACTATATCACAGCTAGGAAATGTTGAAAAAATCCTTATGAGGAAATGGGTTTCAAGTGTGATGAAAGCTGTCCACATGATTTAGAAGGGGATCTCTCTCTCCACCCCATCACCCCAACCCGAAATAAATTTAGATGGACGAGAACCAGTCACACCCACAAAAGCACTATAACAAACTTAAAGTAAGGGAAGACGCATGGGCAAACTAGCAAGGTTTATTTGCTTGCCTGATGTGAAAACGTTTCATTAGACATACACGGACTAACTCCTAGATTGCCACCTACAATGATCTACTATGGTCTTATTCTGAAACAAATGATATGGTTGGTCAACTGATAGCTTCCAGAAGATGGTATATTCCAAATGGAAATGAACAATATATTATTCCAAAAGAGAGTAACACATCCATCCGCTGTCAAGAAAGCGAGAGAAAACATTTCTTCAGGGATGAATGATGGGAGCAGCCAATGTTTAATCGCTGGTAGAATTTTGCTCCAGCCTGAAAACTGGCAAAGATAACATCTGGATATAAACGTACCTCAGGAAGTGTAGAAATATACGTACTTATATTCTTTATAATGGTTAGCGGAAAGTCTGCTCTCTTCATAACAGGTCTGAAATGCATATAGCTTTACTAACACTGCCATAAGAAAACCTGCAGTTTGATCGTTGCTTGCCATCGTTATGCAAAGAAACACACTGTTAAGAACATGTAATTTGCTAAACATGACAGTATGCGAGAGAGCACAGGAAAGATAGATCACAAACAGAGTAACTCAAAACAAGCATAACTACGCTATGAAGTTGCACTAAGGTACAGTGAGTCAGCACAAAATAGATGAACGCATGACTGACAAAAACGATTGTAAAGCTTGTACAAACAAATGGAATGAAAGCGATTCTCATCAGAAAGATGTAGGGCAGTGACTGGCATGCCAAACAAAATCAGTTATCATTATACACAACAATATCGAAGATAAAACATAGAAAAAAACTCACATAGGATCAATGTATGGACAGCGTACATCTGAAGTTTAGAATCATATGAGCAAAGAGGACAAAGAAGCTTAGAACTGTCCTTGCTCTGGTCTAGAAGAGGACAGGTAATATATAGAACACCCTGAGTCAGTGGTCAGATTCCAGTTTGAGCTGACAACATAATTCTGTGTTGGCTTCACCCAGTGCCAAAGAGGAAAAGAAAGGAACAGGCATGCTACCCAGCCAGGTCCACCAAAAAGAAGTGTTCCTATGTGAGGCAATTGTACATGTATATAAATGTTACTCAGCTGCATAAACACGACTTTCTCTTTGATGTTTGTAAGTAAAAGTACAGAAAACTAATAACTGGACAGACGTCTCTTAGAAAAAGTGTAATGTTAATGACAAAATTTAGCATTTTGTTCACGTTTAAAGCCATCTTTTCGTGTATGTGTTTCTCATGTTTTGGATGGCTATTTCTTATTATGTTTTACAGATCCACAAGCACTTGTTTCTAACAAATACTTTTTAAAATAAAAACTTCAAAGGAAACGGTAGTAGACAGACACAAATCAGTGTGCTTTGCCTGGAAGTCCATCTACAAGCCTGGTGACAAAGTCGATAGAGTTGTCCACCTTATCCACTGTCAGGAACGCTCAGTCTGACTCTGACAGAACGCAGTCAACGTCCAAAACACACAGGTGACAGTTTTCATGGACCAATGATCACACACTCTTTCCTCCTCCAATGTCTGGGGACCACAGGCCACAGTCAGCCCTAAAAGAGCTGTGACAATGATTTGTTGCTGTGTTGATAGTTTCCCAGACACAACAATCGCCATTTGTCAAAAGGCCAGACGCTCTGGGGTGCAAATCCACAGTGTTAAGGTAGGGAATGTGGGCGAAATTTAATGTGTGTGTGTGTATGTGTGTGTGTGTGTGTGTGTGTGTGTGTGTGTGTGTGTGTTGTGTGTGTGTTTGTGTGTGTGTGTGTGTGTGTGTGTGTGTTTGTGTGTGTGTGTGTGTGTGTGTGTGTGTGTGTGTGTTTTAAGAATTAAAAAAACCTGAATACAAATACACAACCATAACTAAATACACTAAAACATATATAAAAACTGACCTAAATTACCTGCAACTGCATCTCTACATCACGTTTCCTCAGAGGCAAAAGTGCACTTAATACCCAATTATCGAATCCTAATAGAAAGTATGTAATGCTTTCAAGAGCACACAGGTGACTGGAAAAGCAAGTCAAAATATTATAGAAAGAAGTGACAAAAAATCAAAGAAACAAGGCAAAAACAAAAAGAGTGCCAGAAAATAGGAATCTTCCAGTACAAAATTCCAACAAGTGGAGATACTATCAAAATTGAAAGACCCTTCAGCTTTTCCATGGGGGATGGTGGTGGGGGGGGGGAGAAAGGCAAGAACTCTGCCTCTGTACCAAAAGTGTTTGTATTCACACGTAGGTAAATTGTAGTATATGGGATTTTCATTCATAATTTTTTTTTTATTATTCTGTCGTCGTCAACCTGGAGCATTCCTGTTGATATAGTATGGTTCAGATTTGTCATTTGTTTCTCGTTAAAGGATGTTGTTTAGAAATAAAAATACCAACTGTGATCACACCATCAGCATCTGTAACAACAAGTAACAGCTGCTACAACAAGAAACAGAATCAAATCACTGTGGCTTATCTTTTTTATTTTCATACAATACAGGAACAAACGTCATTGCCATTTCTTCACCTTGCCCATTGTCTGAAACACTCTAACTCTGAGAAGACTCGGTCATCTTTCTCACACAGTCGTGACAATTTTCGTGGTCAGTGGTCACACTCTCTTCGATCCACTGTCTGGGCACCGTGGGCCAGGGTCGGCACAAACACGCTATCTCAAAGAGTTGTTGCTCTTTGTTTTTGTTTTTCAGCCACAACAATCACAGCGTGTCAAAAGGCCGGGTGCCCTGGGGTGCCAATCTATTGTGTTGTAGGGACTGGCGACCACGTGATGGAATGTGTGTGTGTGTGTGTGTGTGTGTGTGTGTGTGTGTGTGTGTGTGTGTGTGTGTGTGAGTGTGAGTGTGTGTGTGTGTGTGTGTGTGTGTGTGTGTGTGTGTGTGTGTGTGTGTTGTGTGTATGTGTGTGTGTATGTGTGTTTAATTGTGTATGTGTGAATTGTGTGTGTGCGCGCGCATGCGTGTGTATTTTACAAGCATGAGTGTGCACCTGTGTAGGCCTAGATATGATATAAGATAAATATGATATCTGAATCAAAGTAACTGCCAACATTCAAGGAAAAAACAAACAAACAAAACAAAAAACCCAAAAAGAAAATGAGAAAGCACATTCAATTCAGAAATAAGAAACGTTTAGACCAACTGGCCTTTATCAAGCGTTTTCACGCACAAAAGACAAAAATGTAAATACACTAAACTTACACATAACACTTAAGACAAAAACAACAAAAAGACATTCACTGATGTTTCACTGATCCCGAAGAAATGACCAATGATAAGATATGTATCTATATATAGCAAAGAGGGGATAAAGGGATCTGGGAGCAGATCAGAGGATAACTTGGGCAGAAATATAGCGAGAAAAAGACCTTAAATCTCTGTTAATGCATCATTCACGCTCAAAAGGTAAATACATGTGAGACACGAGTCACACTGTCATCAGCGAAATTGCTTGGAACGAAATCCTTTAGACAATCAAGTTGAAATATCAACAAAACATGTAGCCATTTCTGTGTCAGCAGCTGAGTCTGACAGAGACTGATTGTGTCACAATGCCTTTGGCTTCGGGAAAAGAGAGGTTTATTTGAAAACCAATGGTGGCGTTTGCCACAAGCAAATAACACATCAAGTCCCCATATCAATTTACTTAAAACGCAGACTTGATGAAAACTGTACATTTGTTCTTGTTGTTATTTTATCGTTTATTTGTTCGTTTCTATGAAGTTTTTTTGTTGTTGTCTTTTTTGGTTGTTTTTGTTTTCGTTTTTGATCATGAACTGCGTACATTTAACATCAATTCCCTTGATGAGAAAAAAAGTTTCAAGGTTTAATCTATTAAGTTCAGATACGCATTGTTTCTCCCTGTTTTTCCCTCCACATCTTTCTCTTTCACTGTCTCTTTCTGTTTCTCTCTGTCTCTGTCTATCTGTCTCCTTTTGTCTCTCTCAACCCCCTCTCTCTCTATCACAGAGAGAGAGAGAGAGAAAGAAAGAGAGAGAGAAGAGAGAGAGAGAGAGAGAGAGAGACAAAAGGTAGGAAAATGGAACGTATAACTGACAGACACACTAGTACTGTTCCTATCTTCTACCATGAATGGAGCCTTCTATTCCATTAAGAATTTCTATCAGACTATTATCGTCCAAATATTTTTGCAGACATAACCCTAGTCTGGCCTGGTCGGCACTCGACCACAAGAGAAGACCCCACTGACTGGCATTTGGTCAAGAAATAGGACTAGTCAGTAGACATTTGCCATGATTTATTCCGTTTATCTATACCCCTCCCACCAAAGTAAAAAAGCACATGCAGCCACTAAGGTAGATGTAAGGGAAGAAAAAAGAAAGAAAGAAATCACCACACACACACATCACCCCACCACCACCACTACTATAATAGTACAACTACCACCACCATTATTCAATTTGTTTTAAATCAACGTGATTGCAAGCGTTTATGAAAACCAAAGAAGAACCAACCGAAATACAATAAAACAAATTTTCACCCGTCACACGTCAGTATCATCAAGTTCATTGGTAGCCGCATGGCAGTCGTCACAACAACTCTCCTCAAATTACTTCATCCTGACTTATCTGTACTACATCATAGACCTGAAGAGTGTTAGTATTTGTGATGCTGTTCTATAGGAGGTAGGTGGTCTTCCCAGATTTCGTTTTACCTCAACTTTTCCTTGTGTAACTGTTTTCATTAGGGTTGTGTTGATGATGCGGTTTGCTGATGTATTTCATTTTTCGTTTGTTGATTTTTGCCAGCTGTTGACGTTGGACTGTGAAAAAAAAAACATGAAAAAAAGAATCAGAACGCGTATTTCATAAACCAGACACGACTGGCGCAAATTTTCAGCCAACTGGCCTTTGTCAAGCGTAAGATCACAAACAAACACCAAATACAAAAAAATTAGGCGAAAAAGACTGAAACTTCCCTGCTGCTTCGTTCATTATGGTACCTCTGTTGAACCTATAACTTGCTTGGCAGTCTGGCAGTTCATCTTCCATTTTTGATCTTATTCTGTTTAGTATTATGATGGGTAAGATTTTGCTGGCGTGAATGACGAGAGCAATGGTTCTGTAGGTGTTAGTCATTGATGTTTCCGCTTTTGTGCAACATGACAATTTTTTGTGGTTTCCAGTCTTCTGGCCATTTACATGTTCGCCATATCTTATAGCATTGGTGTTGCGATGAATTTATATCTGATTACCTGGTATTTTTCAAAAGCTGTCCAGGAACGTTATCTAGCCCTGGTGATTATCTAATTTTCAGTTGAAAGATGGCTGCTGTTACCTTCCTTAAGAAAGGTTCCGATTCGGATGTTTAAAATCAAGATAGTGTGTATGTTATTGATGTTTTTTGCTGTGGTGTCATCCAATAAATTTTTACGGTATTCATGTCATCTTGCAAGAATGTCTTCTATATTGGTTCAAGTTGCACTGCTTTTGATACATTGATTTTGTGGTTGAAAATTCGATTGAAATCAAACTTTGATCGAAATCATTTGTTCTTAATGGGAAAACACATCCCCTATATTACATATTACTTCTACAACAACAATAATACTACTACTACTTCTAGTACAACTACAATTATTATTACTTCTACTAAAAATACTACTATCACTATTCCTATCACTACGACTACTACTACTGTTACTATGACTATTTCTACTACCATACTACTAATCCTTTTTCTTCTTCTACTACCATCATAAAAACCAGATATGCAGACAAGGATTATTTTGAATATTGTTATACTTTTTAATGTTGTCCTGATCTGGATGCTAAGAGTTTGTTAAGAATGGACATTTTCTATGGACTGCATCATGCAAAACTGAATGTGTACGTCGATTCATTAGTTCTATATTTTGCTTTGTTTTGTTTGTTTGTTTTTCATTTATGTATATATATAGGCCTACATTATATATATGTATGTATGTGCGTATGTATACATACATACATACATACATATATACATACACGTGTATGTGTGTGTGTGTGTGTGCGTACGACTGAATAAAAGAGAAATGTCAGCTTTAGCACTTATCCAATGAAAAAATGAAGGAAACACTACAATGCAAGGCATTTGTTAAATTTGCTACTGTTTTCACAAACGCTAAAAAAAAAAAAAATGCAAAAAACCCCACCTCAGATCACACACATAGATACACACACACACACACACACACACACACACACACACACACACACACACACACACACACACACACACGCACACACACACACACACACACACACACACACACACACACACACACACACACACACAAAACGAACGCACGCACACACCACCGAACACACACACACACACAAACAAAACACACACACACACACACACACACACACACACACACACCACACACACCACACAACACACACAATGCAAGAACAGCAATACCACCATTAACAAAATTCACGAAAACAAAAATGACACGCAGCTATTTCAAGGCCATTAGCTGATTCTTGACAAAGATTGATTGTGTATCTTTGCCCTGCAATCTCTGTTGAGAAAAGATTTGATGAGATACCCAGTGGAGTGAAAACAAAAATACAATAACATGTCTTAAACATTATAATCATAAAATGAACTTAATGCACTGAACCTCTTGGGCGATATAGCAAAAATGTCTGAACATGAAAACTAGTACACAACCTTTTTAACGCAAACAAAAAGACAGACACACAGACACACATCTATCTATCTATCTATCTATCTATCTACCTATCTATCTATCTATCTATCTATCTATCTATCTATCTATCTATCTATCTATCTATCTATCGATCTATCTACCTATCTATCTATCTATCTCTCTATATCTATCTGTCTGTCTGTCTGTCTATCTATCTATCTATCTATCTATCTCTCTCTCTCTCTATCTCTATCTCTATCTCTATCTGTCTATCTATCTATCTATCCATCTGTCTGTCTATTATCTATGTATCTATTTATCTATCTATGTATCTATGCATCTATTTATTTATCTATCTGACTATCTATCTATCTATTTATCTATCCATCTATCTCTATATATCTATCTCTATCTCTCTCCCTCTCTCTTTCTCTCTCTATCTATCTGTCTGTCTATCTATCTATCTATCTATCTATCTATCTATCTATCTATCTATCTATCTGTCTGTCTGTTTGTCTGCCTGTTTGTCTATCTATCTATCTATCTATCTATTTATCTATCTCTTTATAGAGGTACACACAGAGACACACTCAGACACACAGAGACACACACAGACAAACACACACAACACAGACACAGACAGACACAGCAGACACAACAGCCACACACGACACACACACACTCACACACATACATAACACACACACACACACACACACACACACACACACACACACGGGCGCGCGCGCGGGCGCGCGCACACAGACATGTTTACTTATTGGGCTGAAGGCTGGCAGCATGTAGCAAAAATTCACCACCACCACCGCCACCATCATCATCATCATGAGCAGCAGCAGCAGCAGCAGTAGCAGCAGCAGCAGCAGCAACAGCATCGTCGTCGTCGTCGTCGTCGTTATCATTACCACTACCACCACCACCACCATCATCATCGTCATCGTCATCGTCATTGTCATCGTCGTCGTCGTCGTCGTCATCATCATCATCATCATCATCATCATCATCATCATCAT
>CM060310.1:73345127-73347627 GCA_030674185.1 Monoplex corrugatus | reverse complement strand
TCTGAAGAGTGCTTGTCACACACACAACTGACCGTCTCCTCTTATCTGTGATAAAAGATGTCTTTACTTCATCATTTCTTCAGTCTTCCAAATGCTGTCAGTAAACATATCAAATGGCACGATCTATTAACACTGTTATCAAATATATACAAACTAAATGGAAAAGAAAGGAGTACTGCACCATGTGTGACTTCACATTTCAATGATATTTGTTTAAAGTACGCACAATACCATCAAATGATAGAAAAGAGCGTTCTGAAAACGAATAATCTGGACAACAGGCGATACTGGGATACATTCACATGTTTTTCAGACATTGCTCTGTGAGCAAACAAATTTCAATGAGCTTAATATTTTTCAAGAAAACTTCGTTCGTTTCGTATAAGCGTAGGCATATATGGGCTGCTCGCATGCACAAGAGTACCATTAGTCAGCACAATATGCATAAGCAAAAACGAATAAAGAAACTAGTAAGTTTAACTTCTCCCATCCCCTGCCCCTCCGATGTTGACAACAAATCCCCAAATATGACAAAGGTTACTCTTAGTGTTTGTCCCTATATTGATCTGAATGATCTGATTCTTACATTAACTTGGTCAACATAAAACTTCGAATATGATTCTTACATATACTTGGTCAATATAAATCTTCGAATTAGGAGGGAGCTGTCACCAGGCTTCAATATAAAATGGATCTGGCACGTTTCAAATGACCATTGATATTTCGCCCATATCTATCTTTGTCCAAAAGAAAAGAGCTCTTCATGGATACAGGGATAAACGTTGGGGCAACTATGACTTTAATGCAGACGAGAATTTGCACCAGCCTGAAGTGTGGCTAATAGGATTCTGAGTTGAAATTTGACCGTAATAATGACATAAGAAAGTATGATCAATATATTCTGTGTAAACAGAAGCAGCAGATCGTTTGCTTTCCTCGTCACCAGGCTTCAAGACATGAATGCTAAAGTGCTAGCAGTTTCAATGGTGTCATCGAAAATGGTATCACAGAAATTCATTGACAAACATCCTCTCTTACAGAAATAAAGAAACAAAACGCTAGTCATATGTTACAACAAAAAGAAGAGAGAGACAGAGAGAGACAGAGAGAGAGAGAGAGAAAGGAAGAGAGAGAGAGAGACAGAAAGAGAGACAGAGAATAAGTGAGAGAGAGAGGAAGAGAGAGAAAGGGAGAGAGAGAGAGAGAGAAAGAGAGAGAGAGAGAAAGAGAGAGAGAAAGAGAGAGAGAATGAGTGAGAGAGAGAGACAGAGAATAAGTGAGAGAGAGAGAGGGAGAGAAAGAGAGAGAGAGAGAGAGAGAGAGAGAGAGAGAGATCATGAATAAGATAATTCAAATCAAGCAGGACTACACACAGATGTTGCAGTAAAGTTTCAGTTTCTCAAGATGACGTATCCATGCTTAAATGAATCCGATCCCCAGTGACGTCACTGGTGCATGTGATGGGATGGTATGATGACTCACACTTGTTGTGAAAGTAAAATTTTAAGCGTCTAAGGACTTCGACTTTTGAAAGTAAAATTTTAAGCGTCTAAGGACTTCAGACTTTTCAAGATGGAGAATTTTTGTTGTAGTGGCATTGCCTGCATGTTTGTCTGCACGTTCATTTCGTTTAACACCTCCGGGGCAATAGATCCACATGAGATTTTGTAGGTCAATAATGCTCATTGCTTTGTGCCAGTCTGGGGTTCCTATTCCATTTTGGCACATTTTAAAGTACATGTAGGTTCATCGAGTCAGCCAGGATGAAGATTTGACTTTCTTTCATTTTGTTATCCAGAGAAATTAACCACTGGAATACATGTATGGCTGCCTCAGTTTACATTGTTAGGACAATAGGTAGTGGTATCATATGTAGCGATTTGTTCATATATGTTGTTTCTGTTTTGTTTGACAGTGAAGCCCCCTCCAGATTTCTTATTGGTGACTGAGCCATAAGTGTGTATGATACATCTTTGAAGTGTGCAGATTAGTTGCTCCATGACTTTTTAAATGTTTGCATCAGCTTTCCCTTCTGGCCATTCACGACGGTTTTTCTCTTGCGTTTTGGTATAATTAAAGCACTTTTAAAAAAATCATATATACAGACACAAAGACAGACAAACAGAGAGATATACAGACACATGCACACAGGTACATATATAAACACACACACACACACACACACACACACACACACACACACACACACACACATGCACACACACACACACACACACACAACACACACACACGCTCAGACACAAAACACAAACGCACGCACATACACACACACACACACACACACACACACACACACACACACACATACACACACGCACACACGCACACACACACCAAGAAACCAGATAGACTCAAATTAGAACAATCAGCCCTGATACCATCACGTCATCTAATCAATATCTTCATACACCACCTAGCGATAAACTCTATAGACTTGTCCATCTTATCCATTGTCCAGAAAGCTTAGTCTGAACTCTGA
>CM060310.1:73327627-73332627 GCA_030674185.1 Monoplex corrugatus | reverse complement strand
GAAACTGTTAAAGATGATCTTTGTTTTTTTAAAATGAAGTATTTTTTTATCTTTGTGATTGTGTTTTCTATCTGTCTGTCCCTGTTCCCAAGAAGAAGTATGAAAACTTGTTTGTTTGTTTGTTTTTGTTTTATTTTGTGTGTGTGGGTTTTTGTTGTTGTTGTTTTTTTTTGCCAATGAATCTTATCATTTTGTTTCGAATATAAAGAATCAATACCACTTCACTGTTTATAAATTTTCTGTCTGTCCATTCATCTGTTTGTTCTCTCTCTTTCTCTCTCTCTGTCTCTCTCTCTCCGTCTGTCTGTCTGTCTGTATGTCTCCTCTCTCTCTCTCCTCATTCTCTCCCTCTCTCTCCCAAACGTGTTATACGCGTACTTTTTGGAAAGGAAAAAGAGCCCTAAAGGAAATATTATGTAAGAAATTTACAATTTTTTTCCCAGGATTGTTATACAATTTGTGTGGTTTTGTTGCTGCATGTATCCCCTCCCCCCTTCTAAAGGACTGTTGTGGCCTATGTGAACTAAATCATCCGAAGACTCCCTAACCTGCCGCCCATTTCAATGATAGCCCTCATGGCCATTCTGGTCTATGGTCTATAAATAATCGTGTCTGTACTGAAGTGCTCGAGCTTGCAGCTGTCGACTGTTGCCATTTCAGGAATCCTCAGGGTGTGAGTTAACAATGAGGCCTGGTGAGGAGGGGTGAAATGAGACGTAGAAAGCCGAAGTACCCTTAGTGATTAAGAGGCATTTCTCATGGCTTGTTGCTTATCGAGAGTGACAGCCGACCCTCCACAGAACCACCCGTATCCGTCCGTAACTCCTCCATCCGTATGACTCGTCTTCTTTTGCCTTGGTCCCACGTAACTTTCAAATTCCAGGGCGAGGTACCAGTACATGCACGCATGCTGGCTGGTTTGGGGAAGAAAAAGCGCCGTGGACTCCAGGTTTCATATCTCGAGTACAGTTCTACCCCATAACATAAAAGTTGGCACTTCTTACTGGTCTGGATTATTAATTGTTCTGAGAGTGTCATTGTTTCGTGGGTCATGTTTCCTTTTATCCATTCCAAGACCTTACTAGTGCGTAGACATTTTTGCGGAGGTTCGAGGCAAACTTGAAAAAGAAAGGTTTTCAGCTAATAACATCTACTGTTGAAATTTGATCTTTCATTTATGAACACGGGGGCAAGCTGGCTTGTTTTTTGTTGTTGTTGTTGTTGTTGAAAAAAATGGCTGTAGACTAAAGGTGTCATATGTCGAGTACAACTCCACCCCACAACATAAAACTTGGCTTGTTCGCTATACATCTTACTGGTCCTATAACTCAATTCATCTGATAGTGTCAATGTTTCATAAGTCATGTTTTCTTTTTTCCATTCCAAGACCTTACCAATGCCTTGGGATTTCTGAAGGCTGAAGGCAAATTCGAAGAAAATGGCTTTCAGCTGATGAATCTACCGCTGGAAAATAATGTATTATTGTCACTGTCATTGTTTTTATCGGTATGACCATTTCAGGAATTTTTTTTTTTTTGGGGGGGGGGGGGGGTATATTTTTGTAATTAAAGTTTTTCACACTTCATGTTTGTCTTATTTCTTGAGTTTGAAATAATGCAGCCCACTTTTAGGTTTTTATGCCAACATGTGTCGTGTAGCAAGGGTTAGGTATGAGGCGGGTCCAGTGGATCTACTGCTACTATCCTTGAGAAGATCAGTGTGTTAAAGTTTCCTTTTTGCGTTTGTTTGCTTGTTTGACAAGTGAAGTCAAGTCAAGTAACATTGCATTATCCCTCGGTGATATGAGAAATTTTACAGTAGGCATCATTCACACACACGGAAAAATTCAAACAACCAACCAACCAACCAACCAACCAACCAACCAACCAACCAACCAACCAACCAACCAACCAAACCAACCAAACCAATCAACCAACCAACCAACCAACCAACCAACCAACCAACCAACCAACCAGCCAGCCAACCAACCAACCAACCAACGCGCGCGCCACACACACACACAACACACACACACACACAAGTACACACACACTAAACTACACGAAACTAAGCTAGACTAAATGAAACGAAACGAAACGAAAACTGAACGAAACTCAACAAATACTCAACGAAAACTAAACTAAAGTAAATTAAACTAAACTAAACTTAAGTAAACTAAACTACAAAATAAAGTCACACAACAACAGTAAACTAAAGTAAACTAAACACTAAACTAAACTAAACTAAACTAAACTAAACTAAAGAAACGAAACGAAACTGAAACGTAAAACGTAAAACTAAACTAAACTAAACTAACTAAACTAACAAACTAAACTAAACTAAACTAACTAAACTAAACTTAAAGTTAAAGTAAACTAAAGTAATAACTAAAGTAAACTAAATAAAGTAAACTAAACTAAACTAAACTAAACTAAACTAAACTAAATAAACTAAACTAAACTAAACTAAATAACTAAACTAATAACAAACTAAACGAAACGAAACGAAACGTAAACTAAAGTAAACTAAACTAAAGTAAACTAAAATAAACTAAACTAAACTAAACTAAACTAAACTAACAAACTAAAACTAAACTAACTTAAACTAAACTAAACTAAACTAAATAAACGAACTGAAACGAAACTGAACTAACTAACAACAAAGAAACTTCGAAGACGAAACCAACGAAGAAACGAAAACTAACTAAACTAAACAAACTAAATAAAATAAAGCTTAAACTAACGCTGTCCCTGGCCAATTTTGAGGACAATCCACTGGAGAGAGAGAGGGATGAGAGAGAGAGGAGAGATAGAGGAGAGTGTGTGGTGGTGTGTGTGTGTGTGTGGTGTAGGGTTGTGTTGGTTGTGTATGTGTGTGTGTGTGGTGCGCGTGGTGTGCGAGCCGCGAGCGCCCGTCTGTATGTATCTGTGTGTTGTGTGTGTGTGTGTGTGTCTGTGTGCTGTCTGTGTGTGTGTGTGTGTGTGTGTGTGTGTGTGTGGTTGTATGTGTGTGTGTGTGTGTGTGTGTGTGTTGTCACTGTGTGTGCACGTGCGTGCGTGGGCGACAATTCCTATGTAACCTCAGGTATATGATCAAACTTTTACGTGTATGGTCATATTTTTACTCCTCCATTTTAACAGTCATGTTGCGTTTGAGGTGGCACTTCACTGTGGCGACGCACTCTCTTATTATTACAATATTGGTTATCAGAATTATAATGATGATGATGATGATGATGATAATAAAAGAACTATTACTACTATTACCACTACTACCACTACTACTACTACTACTACTACTACTACTACTACTACTATTTCCGCTAAATACAACGAAAGTTTAGAAATGGATATGAATAAGTAAATATACAAATAAACAAAAAACA
Source organism: Monoplex corrugatus (assembly GCA_030674185.1). Taxonomy (NCBI): domain Eukaryota; kingdom Metazoa; phylum Mollusca; class Gastropoda; order Littorinimorpha; family Ranellidae; genus Monoplex; species Monoplex corrugatus. Next base: position 73,329,242 of record CM060310.1, on the reverse strand, counting down.
AGCAACTAACTAAACTAACTAACTAACTAACTAACTAACTAACTAACTGTCTAACTAAGTAAGTAAGTAAGTAAGTAAGTAAGTAAGCAAGTAAGTAAGTAAGTAAGTAACTAACTAACAAACCAACTAACTAACTAACTAAAACTAACTAACTAAATTAAACAAATACAGTCCAACATCAACATGTATTCGTACTTAAAAACCACTCTATCACAAATCTATCATACCCACTAACCCATATACCTCCACCCATTCACAAACCACTCTGACAAGCTTTCCTTCTACATGTACCCAGCGACCTATATTTACCAAGCCACAAGCCAACCTACGACAAGACCCAAGTGTCGCTACTACCAGTGACTACATGTACATGTACTACCACTACGAGCAAAGAGCTTTAATAAGTAGAGACTGACTTCGCTACTATACTACCACCCGTAAGTCAGTGGGAGGCGCCGAGCTGAAATCCCTGAGTTGACACCTGACTCTTAGAACGTCTCTCACACTCTTACCTTTAAACGCAGTCTCTAAATACTCATTCACAGCCATTGAGACGTGGTCAAACACATATACGCACGTAAGTGCATACAGACGCACTCACACACACACACACACACGCGCGCGCGCGCGCGTGCGCGCACCCATGTGCGCGTTACAATATACATGAACGAACGCGCACGCAAACACTCTTACACACATAAATACATACACACGCATATACACACATATACACACACGCACGCACGCACACACACACACACACACACACGCACGCACACACACACATACGCGCACACACACAAACACACATGCAAACACTCACACACACACACACACACACACACACACCACACGCTCGCGCGCGCGTACACACACACAAACAGACACACACACATCAAACATACAAGTACACATATACACACACAAGCATGCAGACTATTAGAAATAGACACACAGGCACACACACAAACACACACACACATTCACACACACTCACTCACACATATACACACATGCACATACACAAACACACTTAACACACACACACACACTTAACATACACACACACGCACACACACACACACACAGAGCACCCCCCCCCCACACACAAGCACACACACACATCAAACATATACACACAAACACACTCACAAAGCACACATATATACACACAAATACACGCGCATGCGCGCCTGCACACGGCACACTCACACACTCACACAAACACACACACACACTCACACACACATACACACCGTCTAATATCACTTATAGTGAAAAGACGTTAAATTAAAGAACGAACGAACACACATACACAGTGGCCTTTCGCCTGCCAGGCTTACACACACAAACACACACACACACACACTCACACACACACACACACACACACACATCACATACCGTGCGCGCGCGCGCACACACACAGACACACACATAACAACACACACACACACACACACACACTCAAACACATACAACACACACACAACACAACAACACACACAACCCCCCCTGCCACCCCACCCACCCACCACCACTCACACACACACACATACCCCCTTCGCCAGCTGGGCTCTCGTGGATCCAAGCCTGCATACGGTTCCAGATCTGT
>CM060310.1:73305127-73325127 GCA_030674185.1 Monoplex corrugatus | reverse complement strand
CAGTTGTGTGTTGTTGTTTTTTTTTTATATAGAAAGATTTGAAAAGAACGGAAGAAATGAAAAACAGAGGCTCAGAGACGTACAGAGATCGAGAGAGAAATAGAGAAAGAAAGAAAGAAAGAAAGAGAGAAAGCTAGCTAGATATCTAGATATCTGGATAGATAGCTAGATAGATAGACAGACAGATAGATAGATAGATAGATAGATATAGAGAGAGACAGAGACAGAGAGAGACAGACAGACAAACGCACAGAGACAAACAGAGACGGAGACAGAGATATTAAAACAAAGAGAGGGACATAGAGAAAGACAGAGATAGAGACAGGGAGATCAAGAGGCAGAGAGACAGAGAGAGAGAGAGCTCAATATTGAAATATCATGTTAAAACAAATTATGTTTACCTTCAAAACAATCACGTTTTTGTTTATACCTGCTTTCATTCCATTTGGATGAAAAGCTATTATCATGACAAAAAACAAACAAACTGTTTTTCAGCGAAATAATTATCATTCTGAATGCATCTTTCTGGGAATAAGTTTGTTTGCATATTTCGTTATTTCCACAATGAAGGCAAGGAGCCATGTTGTCTTGTGGATAATCTTATTGATTGTGTCTGAATTTGCTTTACTTCGTGTTTTTTTACGTATCGTATAATTGTTTCACTAGCATCATGTTAAATTACATATCCGAATTTCTTCTCTCATTGTTTTGTTCAAATGTCTGGAGGCAAAACTATAACATAATATCGGAAGAGTTGGGGGGGGGGGGGGGCGGAGAAGCAAAGAACACAAAACAAGTAAGCGAAAGAAAAAGGCGGTGTTCACAGAGAAAAATGAAAGAAAGAAGACACACAGACAGAAAATAAAGACAGAAAGAAGACAGACTAAAAGGAAACAAGGAAATAAGAAAAAAGAAAGAATCAAAGAAAGAAGTAAGTCAAAAAGGAAAGAAAAAAAAAACAAAGAAAGAAGGAAAGAAAGAAAGAAAGTGTAGACAGAATAAAAGAAAGACAGAAAGAAAAAAGAAAGAAGAAAGAAAGACATTTAGAAAGAAAGAACACGAAGAAAGAAAGAACGAAGAAAAGAAAGAAAACAGAAAGAAAAAAGAAATAATAAAGATAGTAGAAAGAAAACAAGTTAAAAAAAAAGAGGAGCAAAAACGAAAGAGAGAAATGGAAAAAGACAGAAATAAAAAAGAAAGAAGACAAGAAAAGAAAGCAAAAAAGAAAGAAAGAAAGACAGACAGAAAGAAAGAAAGAAAAAGGAAAGAAAGAAGAAGAGAAAGAAGATAAAAGATTGAAAGAACGAAAACAACAACAACAACAACAACAACAACAACAACAACAACAACAACAACAAAACACGAAATATAGGAAGAAAGGAAAGAGAAAAGAAAAAAGAGATGTGTTTTGAACTAAAAAAATAAGTGAGGACAGCGATAGCCGAATGGTTAGGACACTGCCCTTCCAATTCCAAGGTTTGAGTTCGAACATAGCTGGGTACTTCTGTTCGGGTAGTGAGTGGAGAATGTTCTAATCATCAAGTTTAACATGTCTGAAGGCCTGCTGGTGTCTACCCCTTTGTATGCATATACAAGCAGAACATCAAATATACACGTTACAGATTCTCTAAGTCATCTCAGTAATCGATGGCTTATGGAAACACGAAAATAACCAGCATGCACACCTCCCAAAATGGAGTATGACTGTCATGATTCCAGGGTAAAAAGAAAGAAAGAAAGAAAACCCAGCCAACCAAACAAACAATAAACAAACTAACTAAAACAGTTAAATTAAGAAAAAGAAAAGAAAAGTAAAGAAAAGAAAGGAAAGACTTACAAATTCTAACATACAAACTAATAGAAAGAAAGAAAGAAAGAAAGAAACAAACAAACAAATAAAAAACAAACAAACAAACAAACAAACAACCAAACAAACAAAAACAGTAAAATTAAGAAAAAGAAAAGAAAAAAAAAGACTTACAAATTCTAACATGCAAACTAATAAAAACAAATCAAAGCCAACAAACAAATCACAGCTAGTGGAACGACAAGAACAAAGCAAAACAAAGTATATGCAAGACTGTACGAAAACCCAACAGATCAAGTCATGTTGAAAATCCTCTCAAAAACCATCAAATTCTGAGGGCTTAAATATAGCACCTTATATTCTGGTATAGATTCATACTTTCGGTACACATAGTACAGATATACTTCTAGTACATATTCACACGATTAGTTGTCAATCATGCTAGCAAAGCAAAAACTCAACCTTTTGACTTCCTCACTTTATCCACTAGCTTCCTGCAGGAAGCTAGTGGATAGGGTGAGGGAGTCAAAGGGTTAAGTTTTTGCAGTGGTGGATAAGATGTAAAAGTCAAGGGGTTAAGTATCAAGCCAATCTACCATCATGATACCGGAACTGGGCTATGGCCATTTTAACCTTTATCAGCTTATTTACGACTGCTTCCTGTTTCCTGTCCAACCCTTGTCCTGTGTTTGATAAGTCTCCAAACTATGCGTGTTATTTGTAGCTACATTAATTTTGGATGAAATGTTTTTTCTCTTTCTCGGGTGCGGTGTACCCACCTTGTTTGGCTCACACAGTGCAGGTTTTGTATAGCTGCACAGTCTGCATACTCCGCCTTCAGCGAGTGTGCATGCTGAATGTTTTCATGTTTCCATAAGCGTTGGCATCAAGACTTGGTTAATTAAAGGGATCTTAAACCAGCGTATCTCATGTTATGCATACTCATATCAAGGCTGGATCGGGGGGGGGGGGGAGTGAAGGAGGGGTTTATAAACGGGATCCCTGGGCAGAGCTCCTGATGAGGGTCTTTGGTCGTTGCCTGCTGAAGCATTATTCCATTTGAAAGCTCCAAAATGGCCCAACATGAGTCTTTTCTTCTCGTCTTACGCACACAAATGAAAGTAAAAACTGAAAAAGCAATATGCTGATAACGTCTCAGGAAAAAAAACAAACAACAGAACTGTTTACCAGAACTCCGAATTTTGTTTGACCAATCCCCTTCTAAAAGAGTGATCATACTACAGACAACACAATATGTGATCATGACATGTAGACACCAATCCGTTTATACATGTAGAATGATTATAAAGGTTTTTATCTGTACATAGGCTACATTTCATTCGCCTCTCTCTCTCTCTCTCTCTCTCTCTCTGTCTCTGTCTCTCTCTCTCATTCTTTTGTTTTCTTTTTTTCCGTCTCACTCTCTGTCTCTCATTTTATATCCTCTCTTTCTTCTCTCTCTCTCTTTCTCTCTCTTTCTCTCTCTGTCTCTGTCTCTCTCTTTCTCTCTTTCTCTCTCTCTCTCTCTCTCTCTCTCTCTCTCTCTCTCTCTCTCCCCCTCTCTTTCTCTCGTTGTCTCTCTCCGTTTTCTATTTCAGGACAGCAGAGAGGGAGGTGGGCTTAAAATCCAGGTAACCATTCCACCCTGGGTCCCACCATGCATTCGCACGAACAGTGTTCAGACACTAGAAAGCATGCACAAGTGCTGATCAAGAAGGAAACAAAATATGACTATCCTCTACTCACCAGGCGATACCCGGGCAGGAGAAAAACCAAACCTTCCTATTGGAAGTATGGCTGTTACACCAGTCAGATACAAAATCACTACTGATCTGTTTTTTACAGTTTTGATTATTGTGACCCAGCTACTTATCTGGTCCAGTATGCATTATGTGATACCCGAGGAGAACAGCACCACATTGTGGTACATAACCACCCAAGACAACTGTGAATATTCTTTTGTGTGAATATTTTAGGCGCTTGCATGCATGGAAGAGGTTTGACTTGGGTTTTAACATGCAACATCTTTTGTTCGGACAGTTCGGACGTAACAGCATAAAAAGGAAACAAAACGATCGACGTATAATTACAAAAATAAGATGAATGATACATATAAAACAGCGAATAATAAAATAAAAGATAGTTTCAACATAGGACACCAGTTTAATCACTCTTGAGTTACAGCAACACCGACGACGATGACAACGAAGACGACAACAGCAGCAACAACAACGACAACAACAACAACAACAACGACGACAACAACAACAACAATAGCAACAACAACAACAACAGCAACAAAAACAACACAATAAGAATAAAAAATAGAAATGCTAATAAATATATTGGTATTTTAAAAAAACAAAAACAAATAGATATCGATTTTAACAGCAGCAACAATATCTTTAATCTCTCACTTGTTTATATATGCAGGCCACTAAAAATATCCTTCTTAAAGCAAGCAAACAGATCATGAAAACCCACATAGTACACTTAGAACGCAAACTGTCCATCGCCGACAAATCTCAGAAATACTTCAGTTCTGTAATTAGCAGAACACTAAACCCAACTCTCAGTCTCTTCATTAAAACCACCATCATCAATTTCAATGCGTCACTACAAAAACACATGCAAACCATAAAAGACAAAAAATTAACCAACTTGAACAAGACTGCAAACCCGTCTGCACCGTTCCTGACACCCATCAGCAACCCAGCCCCCTCTCCACCTTCCTCTAGCTCTGCACATCACCCCCTTGTACATTGCATTCCTTCAAACTTACCACTCTCTGAGGCGGAAGTGTCAGCCCTTTCAAAGGGCCTCAAATTTGTCCCTTTAAAACCATCCGCCAGTAAATACCAAACTATGAATAGCTGCCAACGATTTTTTAGATCCCTACGTTGGATGGCAGTACTGGGACATCCTCCCAAACAAAAATTGAATCCTGATGCTGACTTATTTACAAAACTTTTCCATAAGCCTGCTCATCGGGAACCTCCCCGCAACACCTTTCCCGAAGTTGAACATTACATCAACAAATGCCACCAAGAAATAGACTGTCTCAACATGCGACCCAAGAAACATTCCAACATCTCCAAAGAAGAAAGGGACGCACTACACTCCCTCAAAAACAGAGACGACATTGTCATCAAACCAGCAGACAAGGGGGGTGCAATTGTAGTCTGGGACAGACATCTGTATATCAAGGAAGCCCAGAAACAACTCCACCATCACGCCTTCTACAAAAAGTTGGACCAACCTGCCCACATGACCAATCATGCCAAGATATCCAAACTTATCAACAATCTCATAACCTCTAAGCAGCTGCCCCCCACTGCCAGACTACTCATCAAACAACTTCCAGTCCAATCACTTTTTTATTTACTTCCCAAAATACATAAAGCCAACAATCCTGGCCGTCCTATCGTGTCAGCTTTAAACTGCCCCACTGAAAACATTTCTCAGTTTCTTGACCAACCTTTGCCTACCTTCATCAAAGACACTAACCATACATTGAATCTGATTCAAATATTAAATGAAGACCACACCTTCAAACCCCAATACCTGTTCACTTTGGATGTGACCTCTTTGTACACCAGCATACCCCACTCCGACGGGTTAAAAGCTCTCCAGCATTTTCTGGACAAACGACGTGACCAAACATTGTCCACTTCAACCCTTGTCCGACTTGCGGAGCTGGTTCTTACCATGAACACATTTTCGTTCGGAGATGAGACGTTCTGGCAAGTTAGCGGAGTCGCCATGGGTACTAAGATGGGCCCCAGCTTTGCCTGCTTATTCATGGGATATTTGGAGGAACAAATCCTACAACAATACAAGAAACCCAAACCTGAATTATACAAAAGATACATAGACGATTGCATTGGCATGACATCCCTCGACCATGACCAACTTTTACAATTCATCCACTACGTCCAAACGTTTCACCCATCCATCAAGTTCACATGAAATTTCAAACACATCCATAAGCTTCCTGGATATCGAAGTTTCCCTTCAATCTGAACAACTAGTCACTACAGTCCACTACAAACCTACAGACTCACATTCCTACCTGGACTACCAATCATCTCACACTTCCAACACCAGAAACAGCATTCCCTACTCGCAGTTCTTGAGACTACGACGCCTCTGCTCACACGAAGACAATTTTCAGGACAAAGCAGTTGAAATGACTAGATTTTTCCTGCGCAGACATTACCCACCCGAGGTCATCAATGAAGCCCGGAAAAAAGTCAGCTCTGTCTCTCGGCCAAATGCCCTCCATTCAAAGCCCAAAGCTGTCACAGAGGATCGGCCAGTCCTCAGTCTTGTTTACCACCCATCCGTGCACCTCATAAAAAGGATCATCTTGTCCAACTGGAACATTTTTGCGATCCAGTCCCACTACAGGTGAAACCTTTGACAAGCGCCCTTTGATCGTCTACAAGAGAGACACAAATCTCCGCGACTTGCTGGTGCATTCGAATCTCAGCAAACCAGTCAGCCAACCTCCAGGAACCTCTCCATGCAACAAACCTAAATGCAAGACTTGTCCTTTCTTGTGCTCAGCCACCACAGTCAAAGGACCCAAATCTCATTTGAGAATTACAAAACATTTCAACTGTCAAACTTATAACATTGTCTACTTGATCAGCTGCTCTAAATGTTCCCAATTGTATATTGGTGAAACTGGACGCACCCTTGACACACATTTCAAAGAACACTTGGCTGATATCCGCCACCAAAGGGATAAAACTATCCCCAATCATTTCAACCAATCAGACCATTCAATCAATGACATCCGAGTGAAAGGTCTGTGGCTTCTACACAATAACAGCACCATAGACAGGAAAGACAGAGAATCCCACCTCATAAATAAACTTGGAACACGCAAACCACATGGTCTTAATGACAAACCATAAGTAACAAAATTCAGACATGCCGTTTCATGTCTCTTCCTGTTCCCACGCCTTCCAGATTCTTGGCACCGGGCACAATCTACTCCCTTATCTCTTGGCTCTTGCCCTGTGCCTTCTTCAGAACAGGGCTATACCGATATAGCATGGCCACTTCTCAAAATTGCAGAACTCATCTCACTTCCCTTTTGACATCATAGTTGCCTCCCCTCTCCCCATTTCTTACTACTGCTCATGATGACATGGGCATTCCATCTCTTACCCACTGGACGAGGCGGCAGGGAAGTTTTTAGTCCCGTTTTTATTATCCATTGTTTGGTGTCTGTGATCTGTCTATGACCGTGCGTTCGCGCTTGACAAAGGCTAGTTGGCCGAAAATTTGCGCTTGTTTTGTTTTGTCTTGTTGGAGACGCGCTTACATTGGTTTTCTTGTTCTTCTGGTTTGTGTTTGCTTGGGCGCGGGCAGTCAATCTTGTTTTGGATCTTGTTTATATATGGTCTAAAGATGCTGATATGTTACTAATTTTGAAGACGTGCTTTGAAAACATCTAACGTCTTATCCGTCCCGTTTCACTTTTATGTCGGATTTCATGCTCATAATGCAAGGGCGAAAAATGACATGTATAAGGGGATGGGGTTGAGTTACGTAAAAAGGGTGAGAGAGACAGAAACACAGAGTGACAATGACAATGTTGTGACAATGACAGTGACAACGACACTGTATTTTTCAGCAATAGAAGCTATTAGAGACAATCATAATGTCAATGACACTGTCTTTTCCAATGGGAGGAGAAAACTTGCCGTTGCTAATCTACATGTGGCACTTTCAAGAAAAGGATGAAAAGAGAACGCACCAGTAAATCAACAATGTAAGACATAATACATGAGGAGGTCAAATATTAACAACATTCGTTGTCTTTTTGAGAGAGAGCGAGAGAGAGAGAGAGAGAGAGAGGGAGGGAGGGAGAGAGAGAGAGAGAGGAAGAGAGAGAGAGAGAGAGAAGAGAGAGAAGAGAGAGAGAGAGAAGAGAGAGAGACAGAGAGAGAGACAGACAGAGGACGAGAGAGACGAGAAGGAGAGAGAGAGGAGGAGAGAGACGAGAAGGAGAGAGAGAGAGAGAGTCAGAGAAAGACAAAGAGAGACGGAGAGACAGACAGACAAACAGACAGACACAGCGAGAGCTAGACACAGACAGACAGATAGACAGACAGACAGACAGACGAAAGCAGACAGATTGTCAGGTATGGTTGGACGCTAGAGTGTTTTTTGTTCAGAGGCACGCAACATACCCCCAAACAGCTGCCAACGATGCTGTAGGTGACATTAACCAATCAAATCAACTGTTACGCTACTCGCCGTCTTGAAACACCAACCAATGTTTACGAGAGAGATTGCGTTGGCATCCGAAGCGAGAAAGATAACGGAGGAAGATATTGCTGACATAACATGAAGCCATGTGAAGAACTGGACTAGACGCATCTTACCGTTATAGTATTATCCTCATTGCGTGAATACCTAAGGAACATAATCATTATTTCTTTGATCATGCGCTAAATCTGTTAAGAATGTAAAGAGTACGTTTCCGTTCTATTTGCTTTTTAATCTCCCTGTCTTAAGAGAGAGAGAGAGAGAGAGAGAGAGAGAGAGAGAGAGAGAGAGAGAGAGAGAGAGAGAGAAAGAGACAGAGAGACAGAGAGACAGAGAGAGAGAGAGACAGAGAGAGAGAGAGAGAGAGAATTATTTCATATCGACCAGAGAGAGCTTGGTGTCTGTATGTCTGTGACAAAAACTTATTAACAAGATTCTCTTAGCTGTTTTTGTCCTTCTTGTTGTTGTTGATGGTGTTGTGGATAATGGCGATGCTGCGCTTCTTTCTTCTTCTTTGTTTTAGTTTTTTCATGTATTTTTTTTTTTTGTTTTTTGTCTGTCTGGTCTTCGTTTAACATGCGACAACACGGTAATAAAACTGATTACAACACGGTCTTATGAAAGAGTTGATATAACGCGACTCTTTTTTTAAAGTTTTCCATACTGTAGGGAACAAGGTGACACTGTAGGCTTAGCTAGTATTCGAGTGATGACAAACATTAGCTGACAACAAGCATGGCTAACGACATGAACGGATGCTAAAAGCGCACACCATCATCAACAATTCATCACCTTGTCCTCCCAGGATAATCCCCAGTCCAAGGCGCAGAGCCTGGGTTCAAAGCCTGGTTGGATCCAGGGACTGTGTTTGAACTACCAGGTCATTAACGTTTTTGTGTGATCGTTTGTATTTTTGCTTATTTTTTTGCGCCACATTTCACCGACCACAGTGTCTGAGAGAGTTTTGTTTTTACACAATGCCGTGATGATGGATGGCTATGGGGATGATGATCATGATGCTGTCGAGTTCTGTTCGGGATTGATATTGCGTGACAGGGCTGTACTCTACGCCCACTTTCGTATTATGTCCTGACATCAACCAGGCCCGAGAGATACAGACAGACTTGCAATTTTTGGTCAAGAAATTTGAGCAACACCTTCATTGACGAATATCTGTAAAGTGGATGAAATTCAGCTGTTGGGTCCCAATGTTTCCAATGAACCCATAGCACCCAAACAATATCCACACCTTTCTTATCGGATACTACTAGGCAGGTTAGAACTCAGACATTGAGGGTGGAAGTCAGACGTCGTAACCAGCTTGGACATCGTGCCCGTTGTTAGCCGTATCAGTTGGTGTAATGAACGCAGCTTAGATTTTAATGGTGATACATGTGTGTGTACATATTGTGCTGCCTGTCTCTTCGTGGCTGACACTGCATTTGAGCGACTAGGGACGTAAGTAGGCTGGAGAGTGTGGAGAGGATGGCAGGTCCTCTCACAATTTGAATATAGTCCATGTGCTGGTCAGCATTGAGTGCTCAACCTTTAAGATTGAAAAAATGTTAGTTTGCCAAGTATAGAGGTCTACTCATCAAATTATATATATGTGGATTGCCAAGTTATACAGTATCTACTGATCAAGTTAGGAAGATTGAAAAAAGACAAGCAATATCTAGAGGACATTTATGATGCAAAAGAAATTAGAGCACCCAGTCACAACAGGAAACTTGGAGGGAAAGAGAGCACCGGGTAGATCCAGAGAGAAAATATTGGACGGGCTTGCAGAGTGGCTGAGGACGGAGAGGGTGGGGGAAGTACTTGCAGCGACAGTGGATAGATTTGTATGGAGGGCCATGATCGCCAACGCCATGCGACAGGGCACATGATGATGATGACTCATGAAATACTATATATGTGGCTTGCCAAGTGTAGAGTGCCTACACATCATATGCTACCTTATTTGGACAGTACATGTTTGTACGGAAGACAATCACATCCCAAAGAAGTTCACGTACAGACATCTGATTCAAAATACATTGACCAGAGAAGACCATTAAAACGATACAAAGATACTCTGAAGGTTGCCCTCATCAAATGTAGAATCAATACGAAAAGATGGAAAATGGCATCAACATGAACAGCTGAAAGATGACATCAACTCGAACAATTGGGAAGATGGCATCAACACGAACAGTTAGGAAGATGGCATCAACACGAACAGTTGGGAAGATGCATCAACTCGTACAGTTGGGAAGATGGATCAATACGAACAGTTGGGAAGATGGTATCAACACGAACAGTTGGAAGATGACATCAACACGAACAGTTGGAAGATGCATCAACACGAACAGTTGGAAGATGGCATCAACACGAATAGTTGGGAAGATGGATCAACACGAACAGTTTGGAAGAATCATCAACACGAACAGTTGGGAAGATGACATCAACACGAATAGTTGGGAAATGGGCAATCAACAGTTAGGAAGATGGCATCAACACGAACAGTTGGGAAGAATACTGGGAGTCAACACAAAGATCAGTTAGGGAAGATGACATCAACACGAACAATTAGGAAGAGTGACATCAACACGAAAGTTGTGGAGAATAGAAGTTGACATCAACACGAACAGTTGGGAAGATAGCATCAACACGAACAGTTAGGAAGTTGGCATCAACACGAACAGTTGGAAAGATGACATCAACGCGAACATTGGAAATGGCATCAACAACAGTTGGAAGATGGCATCAACACGAAATTTGCGATGGAATCGGCACGAACAGTTGGGAAGATGGCATCAACAGACAGCTGAATCATTGGGGGAAAATGGTCAACACGAACAGTTGCGATGATGGCACGAACATTGGGAAGATGGCATCAACACGAATTGGAAGATGACATCAACACGAACAGTTGGGAAGATGGCATGAAGCCGAACAGTGGGAAGATACTGCCTAAAACAATACTGCCACAATAACGCATACAAAACAGAATCACATTTGAGCAACCATGATAGCCGCTATTCAGCAGAGGAGGGATTGGCGGAAGTAGAACCCAAAGGGCACAGGACTCCTTCCCACACAAAGAGCCTGCGGAAGAACATGCCTCTCCAGGATCTATCCTGTGTCCCACGTGAAGACTCACGCTTGGCAGTGAAGACCAAATCCTAATCATCTATCAGATCGATAGGAAAGCCCATCAAATATTGAACCAAACCTGGAAGAGTTTCTGTACTGTTGGAAAATAGACATTTGAGCGATACCTAAACACTTCTGGGTTTCAGTAAGCCATTACCATCTTTGATTTTGTTTTGTTTTGTTAATTTGTTTGTTTATCTATCTCAGCTATTTTACGACTTTCTGATGTTTCCATCTTCATCTTTCTTGCCGTGTATGTACATTTAAGAAACACGCACTGATATGAATAGTAATGGATATACGCATGACATTTACAAATTTAAAAAGTCATTCTTTATGTAAACGATCAAAAGCAACGAAGCCAGCCAGCCCCAAACCACTCCACCAACCAAACCACCAACCAAACCAACCAACCAACACCAACAACAAACCACCACCAACGCACGCGTGGATTATGTGTCCAGTTTATAATTAGATACTCGGACTCTGTCTGGATACCTCACTTGACAAAGCCGAAGATTCAAAATTTCAGTCGTTTCCACCTTGTACCTTTTCATTTGAAAAATGGCCCGATGGATACCCGCCATTTATATAACATCTTTCTCGCGGCATTGTCTGAATGTTCCTGACAAAATCTGGGCCATTCCCTGTCCACTCTCTAAGCCTTGCAGCTAGTTACATACCTCAGTTTTAAGGAGGATGGCAGAAGCATTTTGCACAGGATCACGACAGAATCGGGTGAGGCCCATATGGAACTAACTATTGAAATGCCAGGAATTCATCTAGAAGCAATTTAGAATTTCAATTCCAGCTCGCCTCAGGGGTACGTGTGATTATTTTATCCGCACGCTATGCCACTGATCGCCTGACACTCGTTTAAAGTGCAGCGGCTTGAATTTCAATGCAATGTCTCTGCTTTGTTTTTCTTATATATAACTTTAAAATTCGATTAAGAAGGATCCATCACACTTGAACAATTTCATATGAGCTGTACACAAGCCTGCTAGTCATGATTTCAATGACTCCCCCAGGCCCTCCAAAACCCTAGTGCGGGTGATGTTTTTCAAAAAAATGGAATTGAAGGAGAGTGAGATGGACTGAAAAAAAACAACAACAACAATATTGACTAATTCTTTATGATATGAGCTTGGAGTTAACTCGGAACTCCAGATCTTGAATTGTTAGTTTAGCAACTGAACCGAGCACCCTCAAAACCTGTTTATATGTTTGCATTGTAGTAAAAAAAAACACATTGAGCATTGGAGAGGAAAAGAAAAATGCATTCTTTGCCTTATATCAATGAATTATCAATTAATCAATATTAGTGTGTTGCTTCAACTCAGTAGAAAATGCTTTAAAGAATCATTAGTTTGATTATATGACGATGAATATGACAAAAAGACTACATGAACATTTTGTAAAATCTATGTACTTTAGTGGACTTATCTTTTCATTTGTTTGTTGAGTGTGATTAGTTCCTACATCCTGTTTTGTTGTCTGGTATATTGCCTCACAACACGTGTCTGTTCTCAGTATTTTGTGTAGGTACTGCTTTTGTGTTGTCGTCATCGTCGTCATTGCTGTTGCTGTCGCTGTCGGTATCGTCATTGTCTACACTGATGTAGATGATGGACTTTCCCGTCGAACCAACAGACGAGTATTCATACCGATCCTTATCGCCTGGTGTAGGTCTTGAGGTGGGGTGTAAGATGGATCCTGTTGGGACATGTTCTTCCGCAGACACTGCATAGGAAAATAGTCCTGCAGCCTTGATTCTGCTTTTGCTGTTCCTTCTTCTATTGAATAATAGCTGTTCTACCTGTTCAAATGTAATTTTTTTAACCCAGTCTACATTAATCTACAGGCATGGTTGTTTGTTCGTGCGTTTGTTTGTTTGTTTGTTTGTTGTTTATTCCTTTTCTCACACCGGACAGAGCAGCAGGGAAGTTTCAGTTTTTCTCTCCTAATTTTTGTATCTGGTGTTTGTTTGTTTGTGATCTTATGCTTGACAAAGGCCAGTTGGCCGAAAATTGCGCCTGTCTTGTCTTATTGCATTAAGTACGCGTTCTTATTCTTTTTCAGTGTCTTTTTTATGGTTCCTGTTTGTTTGTTTGTTTTTGCTGTCTGTCCTTTTGAAAGAAGTGTTTCTGAGAACAGGTTTCCTGCTGCGCAGGGTAATTCATTCAAAAGACCAATGCCCAGGCAGCAGATTTCAGAATAATTGCTGAGAACAGGAGAGAGAGAGAGAGAGAGAGAGAGAGAGAGAGAGAGAGAGAGACAGACAGACAGACAGACAGACATACAGAGACAGAGACAGAGACAGAGAGAGACAGAGAGAGACAGAGACAGAGACAGAAACAGAGACAGGGACAGAGACAGAGAGACAGAGACAATGGGACTGAGATAGAGAGAGAGAAAGAAAAGGAAGGAAAGAAACAAAGAAAGAAAGAGAGAAAGAGAGAGAGAAAAGAGGGGTGGGGTGGGGGACAGAAAGAAAGAAAGACAGAGAAAGAAAGAGACAGAGACAGACAGAGATAGAGATAGAGAGACAGACAGACAGACAGACAGACAGACAGACGAGACAGAGACAGAGCAGGACAGAGAGTTTAATGGAAGGAAACAGGTAGGAGAGGAAGCACTTGGAGATGAGTGGTCTCCAGCCAACTGGTACAGGCAGGCGTCGACACAGATTAGTTAACACTTCATTTTTTCACATCCCTAAGCCATGCTGACGATCCACTGTGGGGTGCAATTGTCTGCATACAAACAGCTGTGCAGAAGACAGACAGCTCAATTGTTGTTAGAATCACATCATTAAACCTTTAGCTCATTTGCTATGAAGATGATATACATTTTTTTTCATTGTTGTTAATGTATATCGTACAATCATTGTTTTCGGCGTACACAATTACTTCTTCTGTTGTAAAATGAAAAACAAACAAACAAACAAACACAAACAAACAACAAACAAAAACCTAGGGGCTCATATTTTGTCGTCAAAAATGTATGAACAAGTAACTAATTTTGTTGTCAATCTTTTCTGAACATGTGGTTTTTTTGTTGTCAACGTATTATGAACAAGAAATCTAAATGTTTTCAAACAACAACAACAACACAACAACAACAACAACAATAACGACGACAAACATCACCACCACCAACAACAAAACTGAGAAACATACAAAACAGAAAACGAAATAATAAAAAAAAAAGAAAGCATAGCAACAACACCTTCACCACCATCAACAACAAGACAATAACAACAACAATAACAACAACAAAAGCAACATCGATAACAAAATCCCACACACAAACAACAAAATTGCACTACCAGCCCATGTGTTGTTAAACATTCTTTGAACGACTAACACATTCGTTTGTCAAAGTTCTACGCAATCAACTAATTTCGTGACAAAAAAAAGTAAAATAGATAAAAATAAATAATATATGCATAGGTAAAATTAGGCCAGGGTCCGAAGTCTACACATACAGGCAGACAGGCAGGCAGGCAGACAAAACAGACAGACAGACGAGGGAGAGAGAGAAGAGAGGAAGAGAGGCAGAGAGGAAGAGAGGCAAAGAGAGAGAGAGAAGACAGACAGGCAGAGAGAGAGAGAAGAGAAGAGAGAGAGAGAGAGAGAGAGAGAGAGAGAGAAGAGAGAGAGAGAGAGAGAGAGAGAGAGAGAAGAGAGAGAGCTGTTTTTCTACTACTCAGCTGTTTGTGTGCAGACATTTGCACCCTGTCTGTTGTCAAAGTATCCTAACAATATATCCGATATCTCTATTGTCAGCATTTCGTACAAATCAAGTTTGTCTGTTATCAGATACTACCGGTAACCTCGTACGTTTATCAATATTCTACTCAAAAACGAGCCTATTTCATCAACTTTCTTCAAAACAACGACTACTATTTCGTACAACTAGCTAGTTTTGTGTTAGATCAGTTATTTTAACCTTTGTGGTCTACAATGCAGGGTAATGTGAAAGACCTTTAACCCGCTCCTGTGGGTTGAAAGGGAATCTTTGCTTTATTTTAAGTTTTAGTGTTATATATTAGATTCTCTTTGCTCTATGTAAATCGTGATGCGTGTACAAGTCAGATATCTTAACTCACTTGACTACTCTCTCTCTCTCCTTCTGTCTGTCTTTCTGTCTGTCTCTCTGTCTTTGGCTCTCTGGCTCTGGCTCTGGCTCTGTCTCTGTCTCTGGCTCTTTCTCTGTCTCTGTCTCTGTCTCTGTCCCTGTCCCTGCCTCTGTCTGTCTGTCTGCCTGTCTGTCTGTTTGTTTCTGTCTGTCTTATATATACATATCTCTCTCTCCTTTCTCTCTCTCTCTCTCTTCTTTCTCTCTCTCTCTCTCGCCCTCCCCCCCCCCCCTCTGTCTCTCTTCTCCTCTCTCTCTTTCTTGCTAAAGTGTGCACTTGCCAGGTACCCATGGGTCTGCCCCTATTTCTTTTCCCAGCTGGGGCCGAGAGACCAAATCAAGTCTCTGTGATTGTTTGGACAGTACCTTTTCAACATCTTCGTGTGGTAAATCATGTCTATATGGCATGGAGCTGAACGATGTGGTCAGTGTCAAACAAAGTATTTGCAGGATGATTTATTTCATTACACCCATCGTAGACAGGTGCGGTAGTCAAGTGGGTAAGGCATCAGACCACCAATCGGAAGGTCTGGGGTTTGATTCTGCCTGGGAACCTCCCGCCTGGTGGATGAAAAATGATAGATTTTCCCCGTTTTCCGGTAACACGTGTGCAAAACGGTTAACACCTATACCCTCCCCCTCCCCTTTTGAGTGTACACACACTCAGAACATCAAATAGGCACGTTCGTCATCATCAGGTGCCCTGCCGCATGGCGTTGGCGATCATGGACTTCCATTTGTCCCTATCTCTCGTTGCTCCTAGCATCTCCCCCACCCTGCCGTCCCCAGCCACTCTGCAAGTCCGTTCAGCATTTTCTCCCTGGGTCTTCCTGGTGCTCTCTTTCCCTCCAGCTTTCCCGTTGTGACCAGGTGCTCCAAATCCCCCTTCCTCTTAAAATGGCCTATAAATGTTGCCTGTCTTTTCCTAATCTTCCTTATGAGTGATCTACTTGTGTCTGCCTCCATCAAGACTGTCTCTCGTTTGTTTTCTTTGCTGTCCATGGTACTCTCAACATTCTTCTTAGAAACCACATCTCGGCTGCCTCAATCTTGTTCTGGCTTTGCTTTTTGACTGTCCACGCCTCACATTCGTACAACAGTATTGGTTCTATATAACATTCAAAAACTCTCTTCCTGACGTTAACTGATAGGCATTTGTTGGTAATGCTTGTCATCTTTTGAATGCTATTTTGGCTTGGCCGATTCTGCCGGCTATTTCTGATGTGCATCTGCCGTCTGATGAAATGATCGTTCCCAGGTATCTGAATATATCAACCTGTGTCAAGGTTGTGCCATTTGCTGTTACTTTGCATGAGGGGGATTTCATGTTTTTTACTGATCACCATGACTTCAGTCTTCCTGCTGTTTAGTTCCAGTCCCAGTTCCAGTATGCACGTTAAAGATCCTCTAAGTCATAGTCAATGTACAAGAAGATCATTCATAAGGAAGATTAGGAAAAGACAGGCAACATTTAAAGGCCATTTTATGAGGAAAGGGGAATTAGAGCACCTGGTCACAACGGGAAAGGTGGAGGGAAAGAGAGCACCAGGTAGACCCAGGGAGAAAATATTGGACGGTCTTGCAGGGTGGTTGAAGTTAGAGAGGGTGGGAGATGCACTTGCAGCAACAAGGGATAGATACATATGGAGGGCCATGATCGCCAACACCATGCGGTTGGGCACTTGATGACGATGATGATTATAGTCAATGTCTAAAAGTTTGTGGAAAAAAAGAAAACAGCCAGTAGAACACCTACTTAAGACAGTATGGATACTATGCAACGACATATTTTCTGCGTAATGTTGGCCGAACAACACGCATCCAGCCACACATCCGAGAAAAATCGGAACACCTAAAAAAACAACAACAACAAAAAACAACAACAACAAAAAAAACAAAAACAAAAAAACAAAACAACCAGCACGCACACTTTCTTAAGACAGGAAATGGAGAGTATGCATCGAGACATTTTCTGCGCAATGTTGGCTAAACAACGTACATCTACCCACATACATATACTATGGAAAAGAGATGCCTTCCATCTTTCACGACCTCTCTCACGCATAGTGTAGCAATGCTGGGTGACGGTTGCCACATCTGTTCGAGCACTATCGGAACATGAACGCTATCTGGATAAGGCGCTTTGAAAGGATGCATGCTCCCTGAAAGTAGGCCACTGTGACGTCAACCAGTTTTGGCAAAGCCGCCTGTCTGTCTATCTGTCTGTCTGTCTGTGTCTGTCTGTCTCTGTCTCCGTCTGTCTCTGTCTCTCTGTCTCTGTCTGCCTGTCTCTTTGCCTGTCTCTCTCTGTCTCCGTCATTGTCTCTGGCTGTCTGTCTGCCTGTCTCTCTGTTTGTCTCTCTCTCTTTCTCACTCTATCTCTGTCTATGTCTGCCTGTCTTTCTGTCTGTCTGTGTTTCTGTCTCTGTCTCTGTCTCTCTTGTCTCTCTCTGTCTCTGACTCTTTCTATGTCTCATGCTGATTATGTAATTGTAGCCTGAAGTTTTAAGTTTGTCTCTCAGTCTCGTCCGTGGCAGCCCTGAGCAGGAAGTAATCATTGCATCGTAATTCTTAGGATGAAATCATTATTTTTTTCAAAACAAAAAAATTCGTGTTAGTTTTATCATTCCGTCAATGTTGCTTCTAAAGACTGTTCGCTGATTTCGCTCGGTCAGTCTGCGACATTTGTTTCTTTTTCTTTTAAACAAATCTGCGTTAGACATGTTTGCAAGATAAGACATGCATGGCCAGATAGTGCCCCGACACATGTCTCTGATTACTGCGTGGTGTGCAACTATCTGCGAAAACGAGAATTGCTCTTGGGTTCAGCTCTGGGATTGCAAAGACAGAAGGCAGACTGAATTTTTCATTCAGTGTTTAGACCCTAGCACTATCCACCCGCCTCCTGCATAATCAGCAATGGTAGCAAAGTAAAAAATTAATTCCTATCAGTTGCCGTAGTGTAGTGGTTAACGCAACCGACTACCGACTGGAAGGTTGTGGGTTCGAATCCCCATCAGTCCCTTCAAAAAATCAGTTGGGCTTTTTCGGCTCTAACTGGCTCCTACCCCGAGTTGGTCGTGCTGTGGGGCTCACTGGGGCACACAGTCGAATCTCATCCACTTCACTGATGCGTCATTGAGGGTGTTGCTCAAATCTTCTGACAAGCACCGCAGGTATCTGTATCTCTTGGGCCTGGTTGACGCCAGAATATATTATGATAGTAAGCGTAGAGTACAGCCCTGTCACATAGTCTCAATCCTAGATGGAACTCCATAGCATCATGATTATCATCCTCATCGACATCATCATCATTGCATTGTAAAAACAGTGCCGGCTGCTGTGGCCATTAAGGGGGCAGACATACCCAGATTTGGGTACCAAGATTGTTATGTTCAGTGTTTCAGTTCTAATTAATCAATCACCATGATATTTGGCAAGAAGATACCTCAGACAGTATTCTTTGGATTGAATATCTTTGTTGGGTTTTGTGAATTATGAAAAGTTGACAAAAGTTAATTAATTAAAAAATGTTCTTGCGAAAATGAAAAAATATAGTACATACTGTGACATTTATAATTACACATATATTCATGTTAGGAATTTGATATTTAGCGAGCAAACACATCTGCATTATATGTATGGCATGTAGTAAAATTTTAGCTCTACCATCATTATTTTCTGTACAATCATCACACCAATTTTTAGAATAATTTCAATAAAAAAAATTATAATACAATTTTTGATAAAAATGTTTCTTTCAAGCAGAACTGCAAGATTTTACTATCGGCTATAGGTACCTGTCCCTGCTATATGTGTGCCGAATATCAAGGAAATCGGATAAAAACTGCTGAACATATTATGTCTGATGTATACAATCTCGCGAAAAATCGCAAACTTTCGCGGACTAAAAAATAAACTCAATTTCCTACTCACAGACCCCAAAAAAGATATTCAATCCAAAGAATACTGTCTGAGGTATCTTCTTGCCAATATCATGGTGATTGGTTAATTAGAACTGAAAGCACTGAACATCACAATCTTGGTACCCAAATCTGGATAGGTCTGCCTCCTTAAGGTGGCGTAGAAAATGGGGGAAAGAAGGTGAGTACAAAGGTAAACTCCCTGAGTGTGATGCTCCTTAAAAAATGATTAATTCCTTTACACCTGGGCCGTTTCTTTTCTTCTATTCTTTTATTTGCCGCTTCTACCGTCAGGTGTCGCGGAGAGGCGGAGACAACGGTCAAGGTGAGCTGCCTCTGTGACTGACAGGCCATGAACATGGAGGGTCACTGACACACCTTCGATCCAGCGTCTGCGAGGTCGTCCTCTTGCTCGGACTCTACATAACCTCTGATTGTAGGCTCTGAAAGCTGGTTGGTCAGCGGGGCCATTCTGATCAGGTGGCCAAAACATTTGACCCTCTGCTGCTGGAAGTGCTAATGGGTTGGTGTTGCTCCCACCATTTCCCGGGTAATCTCATTTCTTGTCATGTCTCTTCGCGTTTTGTTTGCTGTTCTGAGGAGACACTTCGTTTCACAAGTGGTTGTTCTTTTTTCCATGGCTTTTGTGTGTCCACACCTGGCACTGATCCGTCAGGGTTGGCAAAAAGAGTGTGTTGATCCGT
>CM060310.1:73297627-73300127 GCA_030674185.1 Monoplex corrugatus | reverse complement strand
TTTTTGAGTGCAGATCGCAATCCTCTTATTTTCATTGCCTGACATTACCCAGTCTTAACAGGGTCAGGTACCCAATCATAGCTGGGTGAACAAACAAGCCGCAAGCAGGGTCATGAATCAGAACCGAACCTGTAAAGAACAGGAACCAGAAAAAAACGACAGAAGAATATGAGCGCGTATTATATACAACAAAACAAGACAGGCGCAAATTTTCGGCCAATTGAGAAAAGTAACAAACTGACTAAGATGACATCATAATGTGTTTTTGAGTAAACATGATCTCTTCGCTAGTGCGTCATAGTTCTCATTTCCGCTCTGACATCACATTTACTCAAAAACACATTATGATGTCATCTTAGTCAGTTTGTTCCTTTTTTCACATTGAAGTCAGCAGCAGGGAAGTTTCAGTCTTTTTCTCATTTTTTTTTTGGTATCTAGTGTTTGTTTGTTTGTAATCTTACGCTTGACAAAGGCCAGTTGGCCGAAAATTTGCGCTGTCTTGTTTTGTTGTATTAAATACGCGTTCATATTCTTCTTTCGTGATTTTTCTGGATCCTGTATTGCTTGAACGCGGGCAATCACACTTGTTTTGGATTCTGTAAAAACAGTCAGAACAAAAGTCGGATGCCGTACCGCTTCCTCCGCCCTCTCACCTGCTGTATTCAAAATGTGCCCACGAAGTGACCTGGAAATTGTTAGGCAAGGATTGTGTTTGCATGGCTTGAAAATGTTTTATCTTATCGAGAAAATGATGTCTGCTGCATACAGTGCGAGGTTATTCCGAAAAATGTCGATGATAAATTCAATTCGGATCTTACATGATATTATCCAGATCCCGCAGACATTTGCTATCTCTTTCTTAGTGTACTGCCTCCTTCCTCCCCAAGTAAAAGAAAAAAAAAACCCAACTTATTAAGAAACAAGAAAGGAGGAGAAGAAGAAGATGCAAAAGAAAGAATGCTAAAAAGAAAACAATGTTAAAAAGAGAAGAAAAAGATAAGAAAAGAAAAAAGAAAAAGAAGGAAAAAAGAAAAAAGAAAAGAAAAAAGAAGAAAGAAACAAGAAAAATAAGAAAGAAGAAGAAGAAGAAGAAAAGAAAAGAGAAGAGAAGAAGAAGAAGAAGAAGAAGAAGAAGAAGAAGAAGAAGAAGAAGAAAAGAAGAAGAAGAAGAAGAAGAAGAAGAAGAAGAAGAAGAAGAAGAAGAAGAAGAAGAAGAAGAAACAAACAAGAAAGAACAAAAACAAGAAGAACAAGAAGAACAAGAAAACAAAGAACAAGAAGAACAAGAAGAACAAACAAGAAAAAACAAGAACAAAGAACAAGAAGAAACAAGAAAAAACTAGAAGAACAAGGAAAAAAACAAACAAAGAACGAGAACCAGAAGAAGGAGGGGGAGGAGGAAGAGGAAGCGAAAAAAGAAAACAAAGAAGAAGGAAAAGTAACAGCATGAAAAAGAAAAGCAGAAGAACAAAACAAATGAAAAGAAGAAGAACAAGTAGGGAAAAAAGGGAAAAAAAGAGATGAGGAAAAGAGAAGGAGCAACATAAAATACCTGATGGAAAAATAAAAGAAAAAAAAAGTGTTAAAATCTGGTTCTGTGCACTAGTTCTATTGGTCATTGATGTAATTATTTACAACTTAAAAAAGTCTATCAACAGACAGTTGCTTATCCCAAGAAGAAGGAAAGATGGTGAGGAAGAAAGATGAAAGAGAGACAGAGAGGGAGAAAGAGAGAGAGAAAGAGAGAGAGAGAGAGCGTGTGTGATGTGGGGTGTGTGAGACAGAGAGAGAGAGAGATAGAGAAGACAGACAGACAGACAGAGAGGGAGAGAGAGAGAGGGAAGGAGAGAGACAGAGAGAGACACAAACACAGAGACAGAGACAGACAGAGACGAAGACAGACGGATAGACAAACATATATTCAGACAGAGACACAGACGGTGAGGCAGACAGATAGAAAGCAGAGAGACAAAGAAACAGACAGACAGGCTGACACACAACACAGCTCTTCCAATTTCAAACACAATCAGATCTTTGATTTGAAACAACGTTAGCCCAATGTGATTATGGGAAAAAAAAACACCATAACTTTGAACCCAAATTCCTTTCACTGTAATCTAGGAAATGATATAAAGAGGACACAAGGTTGCCATTGTCCTTTCTATTGCATTCTTCTAAAGTTGGGGCATTGCTGAATATGAAAATGCTATTATTTGTCATTGTTTTCCTCTTCGTCAACACAACAACTCTAACCTTCGCCATTATCTATCATCGTCTCCGCTCTCTGGAATGTTAGACGTAGATCAGGTGAAATGTAATGCTCTCTTCCTCTCTTCTCTCTCTCTCTTCCCCCCCTCTCTCTCTCTCTTTCTCTCTCTCTCTCCCTCTCTCTCCCTCTCTTCTCTCTCTCTCTCCCTCCTCCTCTCCCCTTTCTTTCTCCTCTCTCTCTTCTCTCTCTCTTTCTGCTCTCTTTCTCTTTCTTTCTCTCTCTCTCTCTCTT
>CM060310.1:73282627-73292627 GCA_030674185.1 Monoplex corrugatus | reverse complement strand
AAACAAAACAAAACAACAAAACAAAGCAGAACAAAGCAAAGCAAAACAAAGCAAAGCAAAACAAAACAAAGCAAAGCAAAGCAAACCAAAAAAAAGCAAATTTAATCAAAATATAACGAACAAACAAACAAACAAAAAACAAAGCAAAAAAAACAACAAAAAAAACAACAACAACAAAAACTGTTGCACCTGTAGAAAAGTACATATATTGTACCATTGAAAAGCTGGTGGTTCAAAATACAGAGGTATTGAGGGAAGTGCGGAATAGGACTTTGCAGGCTGGTTGTCTATGTGGATATCAATGGTACTACATAACAGATGTCCCCTTTAGATACACCAATAACTTATCGGCAGTCTTGCCATCAGCACTAGCAGTGGTATTAAACTTAGGACAAGGTAAGCGAGTTCACAACATCTCAGCATCATTTACACCGAATACGAAAGACTCAACAGAAAGACCAAAACTAGAGTCTAAAATGGAAACAAGGTCAGTGAAAAACTGGCCCCTCTCCTTAAAAAAATCCCAATATTCCTTCTGAAACAAAAGCTAAGTTGTTCAGTTCCGTCTTCATACCTATTCTAACATACCAGTGCCAAGCGTTGACCCTGACTCCTCTGGAGCACAGAATTATCATATATGAGATTCGTATTTTGAGATGAGGAATCAATAAGCTCAGACACGACATGATCAGAGACGTCACTATCAGAGATATGGAGCAAGAAAGAAAGGAAGGACGATCTGGACCTACGGTGTGAAAGAGACTTTGATGTCACATGGTGTTTTTCTACTTCAGCTCTTAGCTAGCCGTCAACTCTTTCTAAGTAAGTAAGTAAGTAAGTAAGTAAGTAAGTAAGTAAGTAAGTAAGTAAACAAGTAAGCAAGTAAATAAGTAAGTAAATAAGTAAGTAAGTAAGTAAATAAGTAAGTAAATAGATAAATCAAAAAATGAATAAATGAATAAAAGAATGAATGAAAGAATAAATGAATGAATGAATCAATCAATCAATGAATAAATAAAAAACAGACAAATAAATACATAGATAAATGAATGAATGAATGAATAAAATAAATAAATAAATAAATAAATAAATAAATAAATAAATAAATAAATAAATATAAATATAAATGTGACCTGCCAGCACGAAATCAGTGTTAACTAGCATTTGGGGCATTTTGAGATATACATATCACTGGAAAGTGTACATTCTGCTAATTATTTTGGTACTTGAATAAAGCTTGTACTAAAAAAAATGTAGAAGTTATGTGTGTTTGAAGTCATTAAGTTGTATGACGGCCATTTTGAGAAAACGGCCTCTAAAGTTTTTGTGTGCTCTCCTACACATTTTCCTTAAATATCTTTATTTGGTGGCTTTGACCCAGTTTTTTTCTAATTTTTGCTGTCATTATCTCAAAGGTGCACCAATGTGCTTTCCAT
Organism: Monoplex corrugatus; assembly: GCA_030674185.1. Taxonomy (NCBI): domain Eukaryota; kingdom Metazoa; phylum Mollusca; class Gastropoda; order Littorinimorpha; family Ranellidae; genus Monoplex; species Monoplex corrugatus. The sequence goes on along the minus strand of CM060310.1, from coordinate 73,291,191 downwards.
CAGTATATTACATGTGCAGGTGCTGTTCAGGTTACGGTTCATAACAAGAGACAAAAATAGGTACTTTTGGTAGGAAATTGCATTCTTTCTGCTGCGATCAGTGCATTAAAATACCATTTTCAATTGATTAATCATATTTTTTCAAGAAAAAATATTCTGTGGGTGATAGATTATAGTCTACAGAAAGCAAATTTGAGAAAAGTCAAAACACCCCATACAGACCCTCAGTCACCTTTTCAGCTTTTAGTGCTGTTCAACTGACTGCTAGTTAAGACCGATTTCGTGGTGGGAGGTTACAAATACATAAATATATATATATATATATATATATATATATATATATATATATATATATATATATATATATAAACCAATAAATAAATAAATGAATAAATAATGAACAAAAATAAAAGCAAAAGAAAATACAAATAAACAAATAAAAGAAAAAGAAAAGGAGAGGACAATTTTTGTGTATTTCGTTTTGTTTCTCACCCTCTTACAACCCCTCAGATCCTTCAGCTCATTCTGCTGCTGCTCCCGACCGTCTCTCTAACGTGCATGTGCGAACAGATCTCTCAGTATGGCTTTCACACATCGCTTCCACTTTGCTCGTCCACATCAGAAAAAAAGGTCATGAAAGGAACGATTTGCTCTTGCAACAAAGCGTACACAGACCGTTCGAACACCACTTGGACAACATACAAAAGAGTTTGAGGAAATATCAAAAGACTTTTTGAAGCCAGATCTTGCTTTATAATACGTCAATATGTAATGGCTGGACACAACATCTAACGGGATTCTGCATGTTACAGTCTGACTACATGGCCCAATTTCCTCATTCGATTGATATATAGCGGAGTTCTCCATTAAACATCAAAAACAACCTTTGGGTCAATCCCCCATTTTCTTTTTGTTTTGCAGGGGAGACTTCTATAACCCTGTGCCTACAGTAGGAGGACTAGGCCTAAATCATTTGTATTTGCTGCAGTGTGATAGGTGATCAAAGCCTTAGTCATTTTGTGTTTGTGTTGTGGTGGAAAAGAACCAAGGCTTTTAGGATGACTGATTTCATTGTAAATATAACACCGCATGCGGAAAGGAAACAAACAAACAAACAAGCAAACAAACAAACAAACAAAAACAAAGAAACAATTAAATGAATGAATGAATAAATTTATAAATAGATAAATAAATAAATAATAAATGAAGAACGAAAGAGAGAAAAAAATAACGAAAGAATGAAAGAAAAGAAAAGAAAAGAAAAGAAAAGAAAAGAAAAAATAACAGATAAATAAATATATGAATAAATATAAGTAAAATAGATGGAGAGGAAAAGTTTTGTTTATTTCGTTTTGTTTCTCACCCTAGTCCAGCCTCTCATATCCTTCAGTTCATTCTGCTGCTGCTCTCAATCGTCTCTCTGGTCTCCATGTGCAAACACATCCCTCAGTATGGCTTTTACACATCGCTTCTACTTTGCTCGTCCACATAAAAAAAAGGGTCATGAAAGGAACGATTTGCTCTTGCAACAAAGAGCACAGAGATCGTTCGAACACCACTTGGACAAAATACAAAGAAATTTGAGGAAGTGTCTATAATAATAATAATTACAATATTTATATAGCGCAAAATCTTGATAAAATCAAATCTAAGCGCTGAAGCAGACACACACGCAAGCACGCACGCACGCACGCACGCACGCACACACACACACACACACACACGCATGGCTATAAATGGGGAGAAAGAATAAAAGCAATAAAAGCAAGAATAAAACCAATGGAAAATTATAGAGAGCATAGCATATACAATTATATATTATATATTATAACCATGTGATTCCCTCCGAGCGGAGACAGGCTGCAGAGAGGGGGGGGGGGGGGGGTTGAGTCTAAAGAGTTTTTGAAGCCTGACTTTGCTTTATATTACGTCAATATATAATGGCTGGACCAGTCCACAACATCTGACGGATTCTGCATATTACGGTCTGATTACATGGCCTGATTTCCTCATTGGATTGATATTATGGTGGAGTTCGCCATTAAACACCAAAAACGACTTTTGGGTCAATCCCCCATTTTTTTTGCGGGGGAGACTTCTATAACCCTGTGCCTACAGTAGGCAGACTAGGAGTAAATTATTTGAGTTTGCTGCAGTGTGACAAGTGATCAAAGCCTTAGTCATTTTGTGTTTGTGTTGTGGTGGAAAAGAACCAAGGCTTTTAGGATTACTGATTTCATTCTAAATAAAACTCTGCATGCGGAAAGGAAACAAACAAACAAACAAACAAGCAACAAACAAACAAACAAACAACAAACAAACAGAAACAAAGAAACAGTTAAATGAATGAATGAATAAATATATAAATAGATAAATTAAAAAAATAATAAATGAAGAACGAAAGAGATAAAAAAGAAAGAAAGAAAGAAAGAAAAAAAGACAGAAAGAAAGAAAGAAAAGAAAAGAAAAGGAAACAAAAATAATAGATAAATAAATAAATGAATAAATATAAGTAAAATATATGGAGAAGAAAAGTTTTGTGTATTTCGTTTTGTTTCTCCACCTAGTCCAGCCTATCATATCCTGTTCATTCTGCTGCTGCTCTCAATCGTCTCTCTGGTCTCCATGTGCAAACAGATCCCTTAGTATGGCATTCACACATCGTTTCCACTTTGCTCGTCCACATAAAAAAAAAGGTTATGAAAGGAACGATTTGCTCTTGCAACAAAACGCACAAAGACCATTCGAACACCACTTGGACAAAATACAAAAGAGTTTGATGAAGTATCAAAAGAGTTTTTGACACCTAACCTTGCTTTAATACTTCAATATGTAATGGCTGGACCAGTCCGCAACATCTGACAGATTCTGTGTGTTACGGTCTGACTACATGGCCTGATTTCTTCATTGGATTGATATATGGAGCAGTTCGCCATTAAAGACCAAAAACGACTTTTGGGTCATTTCCTCCTCCCCCCCCTTTTTTTTTTTGTGGGGGAGACTTTTATAAACCATGTGCCTAAAGTTGGTGGACTAGGTGCAAATTATTTGAATTTGCTGCAGTGTGATAGGTGATCCAAGCATTAGTCATTTTGCGTTTGTGTTCTGGAGCAAAAGAACGCAGGCTTTTAAGGTTACTGATTTCATTGTAAATTAAACGCTGCATGCGGAAAGGAAACAAACAAACAAACAAGCAAACAAACAAACAATAACAAAGAAACAATTAAATGAATGATGAATAAATCTATAAATAGATAAATGAATAAATAATAAATGAAGAAGGAAAGAGAGAAAAAAAAAAGAAAGAAAGAAAGAAAGAAAAGAAAAGAAAAGGAAAGGAAAGAAAATAAAAGAAATAATAGATAAATAAATAAATGAATAAATATATGTAAACTAAATGGAGAGGAAAAGTTTTGTTTATTTCGTTTTGTTTCTCGCCCTAGTCCAGCCTCTCAGATCCTTCAGTTCATTCTGCTGCTGCTCTCAATCGTCTCTCTGGTCTCCATGTGCAAACAATCCCTCAGTATTGGCATTTACACATAAAAAAGGGGTTATGAAAGGAACGATTTGCTCTTGAAACAAAATGCACAAAGACTGTTCGAACACCACTTGGACAAAATACAAAGGATTTTGAGGAAGCATCAAAAGAGTTTTTGAAGCCTGACCTTGCTTTATATTACGTTAATATATAATGGCTGGACCAGTCCACAACATCTGACGGATTCTGCGTGTCACAGTCTGACTACATGGTCCAATTTCCTCATTTGTTTGATATTATGGCGGAGTTCTCCATTAAACATCAGAAACGACCTTTGGGTCAATCCCCCCATTTTTGTCTTTGCTTTTTTTTTCGGGGGAGACGTGTATAACCGCGTGCCTAGAGTAGAAGGACTAGGTGTAAATTATTTGAGTTTTCTGCAGTGTGATAGGTGATCAAAGCCTTAGTATACTTATGATAGGTGATCAAAGAGCCTTAGTAATTTTGCATTTGGGTTGTGCTGGAAAAGAACGCAGGTTTTTATGATTATTGATTTCAGTCTAAATAAAACGCTGCATGCTGAAAGGAAACAGAGAAAGAAAGAAAGAAACAAACAAAGAAACAAAAAAAGAAAGAAAGAAACAAAGAAAAGACAAAAAAAAAAAGTACCAAATAAAAAATAATGCATAAAAAATAAACAAATAAATAAATTAATAATCTGACAGTAAATAAAACCGAATTGACAATATCACGACCAGTCAGCCAGCGATTCCAACACACAGACACCTTGAGAAGTATGAAACCTGATTTTCTGAAGTAATAAATATTTGTATGACAATTGAGCTTGTTGTAAAGGCTTGGTTTGTTTTTGATTTATTTGTTAGAATGACTCTACTTTTCTTAAGCACTACCTCTGTGTCTGTGTCTCCATGAAACTCATGACAGTTGTTCAACACACTTCCTAACCCACGCATTCAAAATGGTTTGTGAGTGTTGCATTTACTGCACATTCCTTCAATAAAGATAATGGAATAAAGCAATAAAAGCTACTAATACAACTTTAATTTAGTATTCCGCCAAAAGAAAAACTCAGTTATATGACTCGATGCATCAACCAATCAGAAGGAACCATGGAAGACATTGCTGCCATAAAATTAGAAAATGGCTGATGAAACAGAAAAAAATGCACTGAAATCACAATGAAACGGTATTAATCATACAATTGAGGTCGTGTGGGACTTTTTAAGCATTCAGAATTTTAAAAAATATACCATTAGGTCACGGGTAAGATTGTAGAGCATTACTTTCAGGTCAGCATTTTAGAGGCAAATCACATTCCCATCTTGCATTTGCTTTAATTTCCAAAAACTTGAATAGCTTGTTTGTTTTTGTTTGTTTCGCTGGTTGTATGGGTCTTTCATTCGATATTCTTCCGTCTGATAACGATAGCCATGGTTCATATTTCGTTAAGTTTTGGCTACTGGCTTTATTGCAAATCTCGAAAACCTTGAATACAGTTAAGCGCCCATTCTAAGCTAAATGGATTAGAGATCAGACGTTTAAATTTTAGTCGATCAGGACTGAACCCATGCATTCAGGGTTAAGATTAAAGTTCTGCCCTCCATCTATACCAGTCAGGTTTTTCAACACGAGTTTCACAAAGGAGATGGAATGGGACTAAGTTTGCTCTTAAAACTGTCAGTGAAACTCTGTTACCTAATGCTATTATTTAAACCAGTCTTGCAACATAACCGTTACCACATCAAAATCCATCTTAAGCATTTGACTCCCGCACCATGTCCACTAACATTCTGCATTGTCAACGATACTAGCAAAGCAAAAAACCAAATTAACTCTTTGACTCCTTCACCTTTTCCACCAGCTTCCTGCAGGGGCAAATCACGTAAGGGTGAGAGAGTCAAGAGTTAAGTTTTTGCAGTTGGCAAAACATGCTGGAGTCAGAGAATGAGAAAAGTCAAAGGGTTAAGTTTTTGCAGTTGGCGAATAGATGCGGGAGTCAGAGAATGAGGGAGTCAAAGGGTTAAGTTTTTGCAGTTGGTGAATAGATGTGGGAATCAGAGAATGAGGGAGTAAAAATTTTTAGTGGTTTAGAATTATTTTGCATTGGCGAATAGGTGCAGGAGTCAAAAGGATTAAATGGAAAACTACAGCTTCAAAACATTGTGGTATAAAGTAATGGCCTTCTTCTCTACTGGTTCTGGAAGCACAGTCACTGTATCAGAAACCAAAAGGAGAAACCTCCGCACCCCCACCCCACCCCCACCCCCACCCCCATCCACGGCTTCTTCTCTCAGCTTTGATTGGATTTCCTGACGTCCCCAGACTTTCATTAAAGGCACGAATCGTTTCATTGTGATTTCTAAAGTTGTAGTTATACATAGCCCTCCACATGCATTACTGTTTTGACTTCTGGTACTGCCGTCTGATACGTAAGTCAGTAGATACAAAGCTAATTGAATAAATTCATGATCGATTTCAGAAAATCAGTCAGTCAACAATCAAGCAGTGTATACATTATAAATAAATAAATAAATAAATAAATAAATAATAAGTAAATAACTAAATTTTAATGAATAAATAAGTAAAATAAACACAAATAAAAAAACTAACTTTATATATCTATATCTCCATGTCCCTCTCCCCCCTATATCTCCGTCTTTCTGGTGTTAGGGATAGTAGTACTACTACTAGTAGTTGTAGTAGTAGTAGCAGCAGCAGCAGCAGCAGCAGCAGTACCAGTACCAGTAGTAATAATAAAAGTAGTAATAGTGGTATTAGTTTAGTAGTACTGGGAACAAATATAAAGAAGCAACAGAGAAAATACAAGAAGAGTGGTCGCAAAGTCAAAGCAAACAGACCCTAGAACCCAATTTCTCTGATGTGTTCTGGCATTTAAAAGGCCTTTTATACAACAAAGTGACAGAAAGGGAGAAGGGGGGGAGGAGAGAGAGAGAGAGAGAGAGAGGAGAGAGAGGGGAGAAGAGAGAGACAGACAGACAGACAGCAGACAGACAGACAGACAGACACAGGCAGACAGACAGACAGACAGATATACAGATAGGCACAGACATAGAGAGAGAGAGAGAGAGAGAGAGAGAGAGAGAGGAGAGAGAGAAAGTGTGAGAGAGAGAGAGAGAAAGTGTGTGAGAGAGAGAGAGAAGAGAGAGAGAGAGAAGAGAGAGAAAGAAAGAGAGAGTGAGAGAGAGAGAGCAAGAACAAGAAGACATTATGATTTTCAAGGGTAGTGGCATGAGCGTAATACTTTTTCATATCCAACCCTTACAGTAGAGCGACCGAGAGATAGAGATAAAAGAGAGAAACAGACAGAGAGCTAGAGAGAGGGAAAGGGAGGGAGAGGGAGAGAGAGAGAGTGAAAGAGACAGAGGAGGGGGAGGGGGAGAAAATGGCAGTGACGATGACAACGATAATTATGAAAATCTATTTTAGACTTGTTGATGCTTATAAGTATATTGTCAAGAACTGAGAAAAATTGAGAGAAGAGAGAGAGAGAGAGAGAGAGAGAGAGAGAGAGAGAGGAAAAAAAGAGAGAGAGACAGAAAGAGAGAGAGAAGAGAGAGGGAGAGAGAGGGGAGAGAGAGAGAGAGAAAAGAGAAAGGGGGAGAGAGAGGGAGAGAGAGAGGAGGCAGAGAGAGAGAGAGAGGGGAGAGGAGAGAGAAGGGAGAGAGAAGAGAGAGAGGGGAGATAGAGAGGGAGAGAGAGAAGATAGAGGGAGAGAGAGAGGGCAGTGAGAGAGAAATAGGGAGAGAGAGAGGGAGAGAGGGAGAGGAGAGAGAAAGGAGAGAGAGAGAGAGAGAGACAGAGAGACAGAGAGAGGGAAAAGTGAGAAGAGAGAGAGGGGAGAGAGAGAGAAGAGAGAGAAAACCAAAGAGAGAAGAGAAAGGGAGAGAGAGAGAAGAGAAAAAAAAGAGAAGAGAGAGAGAAAAGAGAGAGAGAGGGAGAGAGAGAGGGGGGAGAGAGCAGATAGAGAGGAAAAGAGAGACAAACACAGAGAGAGAGAGAGAGAGAGAGAGAGAGAGAGAGAGAGAGAGAGAGAAAAGCAAGAATGGTAGTAAGAGCGAGAGCAAGAACAATAAGACATTTTATTTTCAACGCTAATGACATAATAGAAATGCTTTTTATCATATTCATAGCCGGCCTTTGTAGTAGAGTGATTAAAAGAGAGAGAGAACAGGAGAGAGAGAGAGGGACAGAGAAGGAGAGGAGAGAGATGGAGGGAGAAAGAGACAGAAAGAGATGAAAATGGTAGTGGCAATGACATCCATAATAATTGTAATTATAAAAATCATTTTCAGGCTTGTCAATGTTAATTACTAGATCTGCCATGAACTAAGGAAGAGAGAGAGAGAGAGAGAGAGAGAGAGAGAGAGAGAGAGAGAGAGAGAGGGAGGGAGCAGACAGACAGACAGACAGACTGACAGAGACAGACAGATAGACGGACAGACAGACAGAGCGACGGACGGCCGGAAGAGAGAGAGAGAAAGAGAGAGAGAGAGAGACAGGCAGGCAGACAGAAGAGAGACAGAGAGACAGAGCGACAGCGAGACAGAGACAGAGAGATACAGAGATAGACAAACAGACAGACAGAGAGAGAGGAGAGAGAGAGGGGAGAGAGAGAGAGAGAGAGAGAGATACAGAGACAGAGAGAGACAGACAGACAGAGAGAGACAGAGAAAGAGGAACAGAGAGTGAGAGAGACAGAGAAAGAGATTGCTAGAGACACAGACAGACAGACAGACAGACAGACAGACAGAGACAGAGAGAGAACTGTTGGTTTTACGTTAAGTTCCAACGAAGTAACTAATGGAACTGTAGCTCTATGCTGTTTAGCATCAGTATGTGAAAAGGGAAGGTTTGCCTGCCCCCCCCCCCCCCCCCCCCCCACCCTACGAATTGCCACAGTGTGATGTAACAAGAACAATTTCCTGCATGTCATCGATTGACTGGCTGCTGCAAGATATGGACTCTTTTGTCTACAGCCTTGCTAACAGTTGATAAATATTTGCTTTTTTTTGGCACTGTGGTGTGATTGGTTAACGCATTGGAG
>CM060310.1:73260127-73277627 GCA_030674185.1 Monoplex corrugatus | reverse complement strand
ATTTCCTGACATCAAATAGATGTGAAGTTTTGATTCTGCAGTCGATGAATGTTGTTGCAACCAAGCTTCCCAATTTCCCCAATTATTACTATCCTCCAGTCTATGAATGTGGGAATCACGGGAAGAAGGTATCCACCGCGATATACATACTCAAAGAGTTACAATACTGCTTACTTACTTCCCCGGTTTTGAAATCAAGCGACGATTTGCACGCTTGTGCTGCCACTGTCCAATTAAGCAATTCTTTAAACATTAACGTTTTGTCAGTCTACCTACCAACAGGTCCAAACGACCGCAACACAGAATGGCTGCGCACGATCCAAGATCAGCAGCGTGGTAAATGGCTAATAGGTGGAGACTTTAATTCCCACTCCCCATTTTGGGAAAAGAACTGTTCTACTGTTACGAGCAATCGTTTGGTAGAAAATATCGTTGATAGTTCGCTTTACCTTCTAAATGATGGTAGTGTCACTAGGATCCCTGATGTCTCCAAACACAGGGCGACAGCCATCGATTTGTCTCTGATATCACCAGAATTAGCACCATCCTGTACCTGGGAAACTCACAGAGACACTTTGGGAAGCGATCATCTACCTATCATCATAACCATAACTGACAAAAACATCAGGATGAAAGACAGCTCTCCTGATATTATTCCAAAATATAATTACAAGCGTGCAGACTGGTCCTTATTTCGAACTGCTCTTGCTAATCAGGATTACAGACATTATGAAAGTGAAAATGTAGACATTATGTTTTTTAAATTCCAAGAGTCAATTCTAGCCGCTGCAGACGTATCAATTCCGAAACTCAAAACTTCTAAATCGAATAATCGATTGGGTAATGTTTGGTGGACAGAGGCATGTGAGAAAGCAGTTCAATATAAAAGGGAGAAATTCAAAATCTACATCAAAAGCCGGAAACCTGAAGATCATGTGGAAATGAAAAAAGCTAACATCCAATGTAACAAAATCATTGCTGAAGCAAAGAAAGATTATTGGGCATCATTCTGCAAAAAAGAAATTTCAGATTTCAAAGATTTCCATAAAGTCTGGACGAAAATGAATCAAATAAAGAATGGAACCAACTTACCTAGGTGTCCGATAATGATAGAAACATGTAACACATTTCCTTCAGACATGGACAAAGCAGAAACCTTTGTGGACTTATTTGCTAAAAACAGTAAAGTTGAAGGTTTATCTCCAGACTGCAAACATCACAGAGAAATGGAAGATAACAACTCAATCTACACTGATCCAATACCTCAGAATGATCTCTGGTTTAATTCTCCAATCACCTTAGAAGAGCTAAAAAACACAATACTGTTTCTACACAACAAAACGAGTTCGGTAGGTATTGATGCAGTTTCGACTGAAATGATTAAACATCTCCCTGAAAACTATCTTATTTTCCTACACAAAATTTTGCAGAAATGCTGGGTTAGCGGAACTGTATCACAAATCTGGCAAAAGTCTATAGTTATACCGATATTAAAAGCAGGAAAATCGAAAACTGATAAAAACAGTTACAGACCCATTGCTTTGACGTCCCACACGAGCAAACTAATGGAAAGATTGATCTTAAACAGACTTTTACACTACTGTGATAAAAATAACGTTATTCCGGTAAACCAGGCGGGTTTTAGAAAAGGGAGATCCGCAGTTGAACACCTGGTAAAACTTACGACTCAGATCAAACAACAGTTTGCCCGCAGAAAAAGTGTTTTAGCTACTTTCTTTGATGTAAAAAAAGCTTACGATCAAGTTTGGCATAAACGTTTATTGTTCAAGCTAAAATCTGTTGGTTTATCTGGCAATATGTACAATTACATTAAATCTTTTTTAGCTAATAGAACAATACAGGCTAGAGTGGGAGCTAGTTATTCTCCTTCACGGCGCCTCAACATGGGGATTCCACAAGGTTCAGTGATAGCACCTATTTTATTTAATATCCTTATACAGGATCTTCCTAAAGCTTTTTCAAATCGTGTTGTTTTAGTACAGTATGCTGATGAATATCACTTTAAAAAAGACAACTCCACAGAGAACACGGAATTACATCAGGAAATTATATCAAATTGATCTTGATAATCTTGGAAACTATATGTTAGAAAATGGTCTGTCGTTCTCGGCAGAAAAGACTAACATGATGCTGTTTGATCCTGGTGGTAACTCAAATAACTGGCCTACTTTCAAATTGCTTGGTGAAGTGTTAAATTACAAACAGGTCGTAAAATTTCTGGGAGTTTACATCACTTTGAAATTAAGCTGGAATGTTCATTTTGATTATATTTTAACAAAAGCACGAAAAAACCGTAAATTTTCTAAAGATAATAAGCAAATTACCCTGGGGAATGGATACAAATATACTGATTCATCTGTCAACAGCACTGGTCAGGTCTAAATTATCCTACGCGCAAGAAGTTTTTTTCAATGCACCTAAATATTTACTAAAAAAGATTCAGAACTTGGACTGCAAAAGTCTTAAAATTGCACTAGGTGTACCAACTCATGCTTCTACTCTGGAAACGTACAAAGTTGCTGGAATTCTACCTCTAAACAACCATCGTGAGCTAGCTACAGCAAAGTTTGCAATTAGAACTACTTCACAAGTGAATAATTTTGTGAGCAAAGAAATTAAAATCAGGTCTGATATTGACTTTCCAAAACGAGCAAAAAACATTTCATCACAAATTACAACCGCAACTTACATATCTGACCTGATCAAACAATCCAGCATAACTATGGATGAAATAGCCGAAAAACCAATGTTAACGCCTATCCCTACATTGGAAATGCTAAAGGCCACGTTTGATCTCGATTTTGCAGACGTTAAAAAAGATGATAATGTCAACATTACGCTATCCACAGCTTGTGAACACATCGATGAAAAGTACCGTACCCACCTCCACATTTTTACTGATGGGTCAGTCTTAGCAAATCAGAGCGCGGGAGCAGCGTTTTATGTTCCAAAATTTAACATTAAAAAGTCTTTTTTCATTGGGGCAAATGTATCTATATATACAGCAGAATTGGTCGCTGTTGTTCAAGCGTTGCATTATTTAATAAGCCTTCGGCCTGTGCCTTTTAAAGTAGTTCTGTTTGTTGATTCAAAATCTGTATTATATGCCTTACAGTCTTTTGATACAGACACAAGACCTGATTTAATAATTGAGGCAAATCATCTAATACACTGTTTAAAGATAAATGGCTCGGAAATCAGTTTATGCTGGGTGCCTTCTCACGTTGGTCTTCACGGCAACAACGTAGTTGACAGAGCAGCTAAATCCGGTGCACTCCGTTTTGAAAATTCCATAGAATGACATGTTAACACCTCGGTAAAAGAAACTTACAACTCGCTAGAATTAGCATCATAGATTCGATTTCATGAACATTTAAATGAAAAATTTGTGTCTCAAAAAAGAATCAAACTTTCAGTTCAAAATATCTGTAAAAAAATGCAGTATTCTTCGATATATCATTTGAGATTAATTGTTACCACATATTTTCGTATTCAACTGAACGCTTTGAAAACAAAATATTGTAAAAACGTTTTATGTATTTGCGGTGAACAATTCACATTGTATCACTGTTTGTTTTACTGCAGAAAGCTTCGTTATTTTTTACCAAAGATGTTTACACAAGGAAACTATCTTGAAAAGTATTTTAAAGAAGTGATATCAGATCAAGTTCTGTTAGTTAAAATTTCAGAATCATTGGTTCACAGTCCTGTTAATGCGTTACTTTAAGGTTATTATTTTAATTATCATTATCTTATTTTGTTTTGTTTTGCCCTTTATGACAATTTTTCTTTTACATTTGATATTAGCGTTGTTCTAGTTTCATTTCTCTGATCATCCATATCATTTTTCTAAAGACCTTGCCGGTTCCTTTTAATTTTTTTTCCGTCTCTTACTCTGTTCCCTTCTTTCCCCTCCTCCCTCCCCCCCCCCCAAAAAAAATCATCCTCCATGCCATTTTTATCCGTCTAATATCACTTATAGTGAAAAGACGTTAAATCAAGGAACGAACACACCACACACACACACACACACACACACACACACACACACACACACACACACACACACACACACACACACACACACACACACACGCCATGTTTAATCAAAGAGGCCATCTTGAAACATAGGCCCACTTGCATTCTGCAGGTCAATTTACGAGACAAGCGTTGTTTTGTGTTGTTAGCTTCTCTCCCCATTTAGCCCCATGGCTCCTTAAGTTCAATTGCTTTTCCCGATCCTCTCTGTTTCTCTCTCTCTCTCTCTCTCTCTGTTTCTCTCTCTCTCTTTCTTTCTCTCTCTCTCTCTCTCTTTCTTTCTCTCTCTCTGTCTGTCTGTCTGTCTGTCTCTCTCTCTCTCTCTCTCTCTCTCTTTCGCTCTGTCTCTCTCTGTCTCTGTCTTTGTCTCTCTCTCTCTCTCTCTCTCTCTCTCTCTCTCTTACCCCTCTCTTTCGCTTTTCCCGATCCTCTCTGTTTCTCTGTCTCTGTCTCTCTGTCTGTCTCTGTCTATATCTGTCTGCCTCTGTCTCAGACTCTGTCTGTCTGTCTTTCTCTGAGATTGTCTCTCTCTCTCTCTCTCTCTTTCTCTCTGTGACTGTCCGTATGTCTTTCTATGTCTGTCTCTTTGTCACTCTCTCTCTCTGTAATCTCTCTGTCTCTCTTTCTGTGTGTCTCTGTCTGTGTGTCTCTCTCTCCGTCTCTCTGTGTCTTTCTATCTCTCTCTATGTCTCTGTCTCTGTCTCTGTCTGTCTCACTTTCTCACTTTCTCTCACTCTCTCTCTCTCCCCTCTCTCTCTCTTCCCTCTATCTCGTCCTCTCTCTCTCTCTCTTCCTCTTTCTCTCTCTTGCTGTCTCTTTCTTTCTGGCTTCAGTGTGCAAATTCAATTTTCAATGTGGCCTTGACATATCATTTCCAGTTTGCCAAATGCAACACAGAAGGTCGTGTGGGTATTACCTTCAGGCGGACCGAATTTGTGTTTATCCTGGCTGCTTGCTTGTTTTTGGGTAAAATCGTAGACTTAAGATCTGATATCTCGAATTCAATCCCAGCCCAAACATTAAAAACAAAAATAAGCTCAACAAACTTATTCTGTTCACTGCCAATCTAAATGTTTCCATCATTGTAGTGGGTGTCAGGTTAGCGTTTCATACGTTACATGTCTTATCCTTCTCTGCATTTGAAGACTATGCCAGCGGCGGATAAGGTTTCGTGCGAGCTCAGGGAGTCTACCATAATTATAGTTAAAAGTTGATGGCAGATTTGGGCGGAGCGCACGTGGAATTGTCTGAGTGTAAGGAATCCTCCTCGAACAAACACCAAAACTCTGACTGCATAAAAACACATACAAAGAAACAAAGAAACAAACGAAACAAAGAAACAAACAACAAACAAATAAAGAAAAGAAAGAGAGAAGAAAGAAAGCAAAACAAATAAACAAAACAAAACAAACAAACAAACAAACAAAACAACCAGCCAACCAACCAACCAACCAACCAACCAACCAACCAACCAACCAACCAACCAACCAACCAACCAATCAACCAACCAACCAACCAACCAACCAACCAACCAACCATCCAACCAACCAACCAACCAACCAACCAACCAACCAACCAAACAAACAAACAAACAAGCAAACAAACAAACAAACAAACAAACAAACAAACAAACAAACAATAATCCCAGCAATAACATTAGAGGAAAACCTTCTGGAAGACGAAAACCGTTCAAAAAGGATACTGACACAAACTACTTGCTTTAAGGGATTGAAATCTCGTTTTAGAACTTTGTATTTTGTGTGATCCAACAGTACCATCAACTGCTACTGACACAAAATACAAAGATATTAAGAGATGATGAAGATATTTTTTCGTTTAATCTTGTATCAAGATACAACATTTTTTTTTAGAAACGTTTAATCTTGTATTAAGACATAACACTTTTTAAATTTAATCTTATATTTAAGATGTAATATTTTTTTAAGTTTAATCTTGTACATCTGGCACAATATACGAAGATGTGAAGATAGACTGAAAATGTTTTTTGTTTGTTTGTTTGCTTGCTTTGGTTTAAAGTTTGGTCTTGTATTATGATACAACAAACTGTCAGGAATATTAATACAAAATACGAAGTTAAGAGATGCCGATTTTTGTTTTTCGTTTTGAAGTTTGGTCTTGTATTATGATACAACAAACTATCAAAGTTACTGGAACAAAATACGAAGATGTTAAGGGATGCTGAAATTGTTTTGAAGTTTGGTCAAGAATAATGTTACGACAATAACATCAAAATCGTCTGACACGAAAGAAATATCTTTTTTTTAAAATTTGGTCTTGAGTGATGATACGACGATAACATCAAATACTTTTGATATGACATACGAAGATGTTAAGGGATGCTGAAATCTTTTTTTAAGTTTAGTCTTCAATGATGATACAACAATAACATCAGAAACTTTTGACAAGAAAGAAATATTTTTTGGAAGTTTGGTCTTGAATGATGATACAACAATAACATCAAACATTCCTGACACGAGAAAAATATGTTTTGATGTTTGGTCTTAAATAATGATAGACAGTAACATCAAAGACTTCTGACATGACATACGAAGACGTTAAAGGATACTGGTGTTTTTCAAATTTGGTCTAGTTTTAACTCTTTGACGACGGGCTACTTCGATCGAAGTAACAGCTGAGCTCTCACTGAGGACGGGCTACTTCGATCATAGTAACAGACGGTCTAGGGTACAAAACTCCCTCTACTTTTGTTATGCTAATGATTTAGTAGTTGGCAGTTGCTTCCCTTGTGGAGCGAACTTCCGTTGAACGCTTCAGCTACGTTTTGCCGGTTTCTTTGCTTAAAATTGATGGATAAGTTCACTTGCTCCCAGTTCTCAGTGATGTCACTGTGGCAGCCCCAGGCCAGCAGGAGAGCTCAGCTGTGGCAAGTGCAGTCACAATAGAGTTAAGATACGAGAAGAGCATCACCTGCAACTGACACAAGCTATGCAGGTGTTGGGGGCATGTTTTAACCGGGATTTTGTGTTATGATATAACAATAGCGTTAACAAGTCAATTGGAAACGGATGCGGATGGGACCCGGAGCACCAATACCCCATCACTCTCCAGACAGTCACCGTCCAAGGTCTGGAAGGCACTCGATAGTCATTTCATCAAGCAAAAGGGGGATGTCCATGCGTTGCATGACCCATTCGGACCCAGTCATCAGCTACTTTGTTTACAAACCGAATGGCAAGGTGGAAAATTGGCAAATCCCAGGACATAGCCACACAAGGCTCACCAACCAGGTCCAGCTCAGCCCCTGGATTAAGAGAGAATGGATGACCCTTCACTCGCCCTGCTCTTGTCTTCATTCTGTTTCGGGCAGCCCGCCCTGTCACCAGCTCGCGTAGTTGCCAGCTCCTTCCCCTTTACTATAGTCTTGACAGTCAGCTATAGACACAAAATATGAATGTGTACAAGGATGCTGGAGATTTTTTGTCTTTAAGTTTGGCTTTGTATTAAGATACAACAATAGCGTAAAATGATGATCATCAT
Organism: Monoplex corrugatus; assembly: GCA_030674185.1. Classification (NCBI taxonomy): domain Eukaryota; kingdom Metazoa; phylum Mollusca; class Gastropoda; order Littorinimorpha; family Ranellidae; genus Monoplex; species Monoplex corrugatus. The sequence goes on along the minus strand of CM060310.1, from coordinate 73,270,049 downwards.
CGTCATGTGACCTGCCGTATGGCTTTGGCAATCATGGCCCTCCATACGAATCTATCGCTTGTCGCCGCAAGCACATCTTCCATCCTCTCTGTCCTCGGCCTCCCTGAAAGTCCGTCCAATATTTTTTCCCTGGGTCTTCTCTTTCCCTCCAGTTTTCCTGTTGTGACCAGGTGCTCTAATTCTCCTTTCCTCATGAAATGGCCTACAAATGTTACTTGTCTTTTCCTAATCTTCGTTGTCAATGATCTTCTGGTGTTTGCCTCCATCAAAACTGTCTCGTTTGTTTGTTTGTTTGTTTTTGCTGTCCTTGGAGTTCTCAACATTCTTCCTAGAAACCACACTTCAGCTGCCTCAATCTTGTTCTGGCTTTGTGTGTTGACTTTCCACGCCTCACAACCGTATAACATTATCGGTTCTATATAACTCTCAAGAACTCTCTTCCAGATGTTAACTGATATGCATTTGTTGGCTAGAATGCTGTTTTGTCAGCATGATACCGACACAAAATACAATGTGGTCCAGGGACGCTGAAGAGTTTTTGAAGTTTGGTCTTGTACTATATAGTATAACAAACGTTAAAGACTACTTACACATAACACGAAGGCGGTAAGGGATGTTGAAAAGTTTTTAAACTTTCTCTTCGCATTCTATATGATACAGTACTATCACCAAATGTATGACACAAACTACAGAATGATTAAGGGATCCTCACGAGATTTTTGAAGACTGATCTTTTGTTATGATAATAACAACAACATAAAAGACTGTTGATACAAAATATGCAGGTGTTGAAGGATGCTCAAATTTTTAAAGGTTCATCTTGTATTATGATAACAATAACAACAACAACATCAAAGACTACTCATACAAAAAAATGAAGGTATTGAGGGATGCTCAAGAGTTTTCCAAAGTTGATTTTGTATTACGATAACAACAATAACAACAACATTACAGGTTACTGATACAAAAAATGAAGGTGTTGACGGATGTTCAAGAGTTTTCCAAGGCTGATCTCATATTATGACAATAGCAACATAAAAGGCTACTGATACAAAACATTAAGGCGTTGAGGTATGCTCAAAAGATTTTTTTAAAGGTTGATCTTCTGTAATGATAACAAAAACAACATCAAAGACTATTGACACAAAGCATAAAGGTGCTGAGGGATACTGAAGAGGTTTTGATATTTGGCCTTACATCGTGGATGATACAACAATAAATGTCAAGTGTTACTATTGACATAAAATACAAAGATGTTCAGGGAAGCTGAAGAATTTTGTTTTTTTAAAGTTTGGCTTTGTAATACAATACAACAATAACATCAAAGGGTCCTGACACAAAATACAAAGGTGTTTTGGGATGTGAAAGAGTTTTTGAAGTTTAGCCTTGCATTATGATACAACAATGGCTCCTCGATGACCCAATTTCCTCCTTAGTTTCATATATGTCGCAGCTCCTCGGTAAACATCAAAAACAAGCGATAGGATAATCCCTTTCCCTCACTTCCCCCGTACCAATCCAATTTTGGTAGAGGACCTTTATAGAACCGCGTTTAACATAACGACTAACGGGTGCATTAGTTACATATTAATTGAGTCTGTTGAAGCATGCGGTTTTTTTTTTCAAGAGGGATTCATTGTACTCGGACAATTCCATATGCGCTTCACCCAGGTTTGCCAGCAATTATCTGATAGACGCCTTGAGCCTGCGCAATACTATTTGAGCTGGCAAAGTATTTAAATGGGGAGGAGGGAGAGGGGACATATGGAGCACTATCAGAATGATGGAAACAACCAGTCGCCGTGTGTTGAGGTTAACGCAACGGACTACCGACTGGAAAGTTGTGGGTTCGAATCCCCATCAGTACCTTCAAAAATCATTGTGGGATTTTTTCGGCTTTAACCGGCTCCTACCCAGAGTTGGGCATGTTATGGGTTCATTGGGAAGACTGGGACCACACAGTCGAGTCTCATCCACTTCGCGGATGCGTCATTGAGGGTGTTGCTCAAATCTTCTGACCAACACCGCAGGTGTCTGTACCTCTCAGGCCTAGTTGACGCCAGGATATATTATGATAGTAAGCGTAGAGCACAGCCCTGTCACGCAGTCTCAATCCTAGATGGAACTCCATAGCATCATGATTATCATCCACATCCACATCATCATCATCATCATATGATAAAAACTGTTTCAGCTTCTGTGGCCATTAAAGTGGCGTAGAAAATGGGACGAAAAAAAAAAAAGGTGAGCACAAAGGTAATCTCCATGAGTGCAATGATCAAAAAAAAAAAAAAAAAAAAAAAAAAAAAAAAAAAAAAAAACAGAAAGAAAAAAAAAAGGAAACAACAAGATAGGCAGCGAACAGGCCAGTTTTTTTTTAAATGTTGCAGGCTAGGGTTGAATTGGCGATAGCAGATCTGGAGACCACGGCTCCATCTTTGATAGAACCAACCAGTCTGCCGCATGAAAGCAATGAATACGTGGTGTAGTGAAAGTGTGTGTGCTCCGGAGCAAAAAAAAAAAAAGAAAAAAAAAAGCTCACACTTTTCATTTCTTTATTCATTTCTTTCTTTATTTATTGGTTTGTTTATTTATTATATTTATCTATTATCGCGATTTTTATCTATGTTATTGGTTTGTAGGTTTGTTTATTTATTATATTTATCTATTATCGCGATTTTTATCTATGTTATTGGTTTGTAGGTTTGTTTATTTATTATATTTATCTATTATCGCGATTTTTATCTGTTATTGGTTTGTAGGTTTGTTTATTTATTATATTTATCTATTATCGCGATTTTTATCTATGTTATTGGTTTGAAGGTTTGTTTATTTATTATATTTATCTATTATCGCGATTTTTATCTATGTTATTGGTTTGTAGGTTTGTTTATTTATTATATTTATCTATTATCGCGATTTTTATCTATGTTATTGGTTTGTAGGTTTGTTTATTTATTATATTTATCTATTATCACGATTTTTATCTATATTATTGGTTGGTTGGTTTGTTTATTTATTATATTTATCTATTATCGCGATTTTTATCTATGTTATTGGTTTGTAGGTTTGTTTATTTATTATATTTATCTATTATCACGATTTTTATCTATATTATTGGTTGGTTGGTTTGTTTATTTATTATATTTATCTATTATCGCGATTTTTATCTATGTTATTGGTTTGAAGTTTTCTGTTTATTTATTATATTTATCTATTATCGCGATTTTTATCTATGTTATTGGTTTGTAGGTTTGTTTATTTATTATATTTATCTATTATCACGATTTTTATCTATATTATTGGTTGGTTGGTTTGTTTATTTATTATCTCGATTTTTATCTTTCTTATACGTGCATTTCTGTGTATCTGTAAAAGTGGATTTTTCAACAAGCGTTTACCAGGGACAACTCCTGTCTTGCCGTGGGATTTTTAACGTGCGCTAAAATGCGTTTGCGTACGGAACTTCAGCTTATCGTTTCATCTAAAAAAAACAACAAATAAATTTTAAAAAAAAATTTTTAATTTAAAAAAAACAACTTAGTTCCAAAACTCTTCAAAAACTCTTTTTTAAATATCTTAACTAAAATGTGAAAATGCTCACAGAAAACATTGTACAGGGAAAAAACTGCATGACAATGCAGAACATTGTCATGTAAAATCATCAGGTTTAAAACCCGGTGACTGACGCGATAGTCAAGTGGGTAAGACATCAGAGACCTGATTGAAAGGCCTGGGTTTGTTCCTTTGAGGATACTTCCTGCCTGGTGGGTACAAGGTGGGATTGTTTTTTTTTTCTGATCTCCCAGGTCAACATGTATGCAGGCCTGCCAGTTCTCAGGCTTTCTAGGTGTGTGTGTGTGTGTGTATAGAACCGATACTGTTGTACGTTTGCGAGGCGTGAACAGCCAACACGAAAAGTCAGAACAAAGTTAAGGCAACTGAAATGTGGTTTCTAAGAAGAATGTTGAAAGTTCATGGACATCCAAAAAAGCAAAACAAAACAAAACAAACAAACAAACAAACAAAAAAACGACAAAAAGAAAACAAAAAAAGCAAAACAAAAACAAACAACAAAGACAGTCTTGAAGAAGGCAACGCAAGAAGATCATTAATAAAGAAAATTTGAAAAGACAAGTAATATTTATAGGATAGATTACCAGGAAAGGTAAATTAGAGCACATGGTCACAACAGGAAAGCTGGAGGGAAAGAGAACACCAGGTAGACCTAGGGAGAAGATATTGGACGGACTTGCAGGGTGGCTGAGGACAGAAAGGGTGGGAAATGTACTTGCAGCGACAGGGGATAGATTCGTGTGGCGTACCACGATCGCCAACGCCATGCGGCAGGGTACATGATGATGATGATGATGATACGTACGCAGGATAACAATTATAGATCTTAAAAATCCGGCAAGTCTTTCTTTTTTCTTTTATTGTTGTTTAAAGCCCAGCCGACTGCGCAGAGCCATATCAGGGCTATAACCGCTTCAAAACACACAAAACTTCAACAGGAAAAAAAAAAAAAAAGAAAGAAAATTAAGTACACATATCAATGCATTCGGGCACATGATCTAAGGACATGCCCCCGGCGTAGGACCATTCCGTCCGATTTATCGCACGGGGAGATTTAAAAAACACATCTGAATACAAATATAAGCATACATAAGGACACCAAAACATACATAAAAACAGGCATAGATTACTTAAAATTGCTTCCGCATATCTCACCTCCTTAGAGCCAAAAATGCACTTAATAAATGTACCCAATTATCAACCCGAAGAAAAAGTACATAAGACTTTATCAACAAAAAAAAAACACAGGTGAATGGACCAGTAAGGCAGAAAATAAGTAGAAATGACAGAAAGCAAGGCAACAAGGCAGAAACAAAGAGAGTGACAGAAAAGAGCAAATTTCTAGCACAGAATTTCCAGAAGGTGGGGATACTATTTATACTGAAAGAGCCCCTGGCAACCCAACGGGGGCCATCCGGCAAGTCATGTCAGCGGCCAGAGATTTTGGAAGCATGAAAAACACCCAGCATGCACATCCGCCAAAGACAGACTTTGCAGACTTGTGCAGCAACATGTGTCTGCACACTGCAGTTAAAACAACCTACGTTCACACATCCTATAAAACTCCTAATGATAATGACAAATTCGTGGAAAACCAGACCAGCCAGCCAGTGTGTCCACAACGCACAAACTTGTTTGTTTTTCTAAGCCGTTCTAGCTCTGACGAAATTTGTTTGTTTTTTAAAGCGTTTTTAGCTCTGTTTTATTGTGTGTTCTTTAAAAAGGACGAATGATACTACTAAACTCCGCAGCGAACAACAAGTCGTATCAGTGGATGCATTACCTCCAATCAACTGCCCTCGTCACTAAACAAACATTACAAAATCTCACTGACGGACACAGCAGAACAAAGTATGTGTTGAAAGCGTAATAAAACCCTGTGTTTTTGAAGCCGTAAACAAGGGCTGTTCTGCACCATTGCCCACAAACTTAAAACCACATCTGAAGAATGGGAGGTGGGAGGTGGGACGTGGGAGGGAGAGGGTGGAGGTTACTCACTCAACCATAATGGAAAAGTATGTGCTGTTACAATTAAAAGTGTGGCTGGCCTGAGGGTTCTACCCGCGACACAGGCGTTAACAGCTGAGCTAATGGAGCTATGTTGGAAGTAATAACAGTAATGATAATGAAACTACTACTACTATTAAAACTTTTACTACTTCTTCTTCAAATACTACACATACACACATCCACACTCAAACAAACAAACACATACACACACCCACGCACACAAACAAGCACATGCAAACACACACACACAGACACACACGTACACAGACAGACAGACATACACACACACACATACATACAAACACATACACGCACACACACAGACACACACACACACACACACATACATACATATATATATATATATACACATGGAAAAAAGTTAAGCAACCCTAAATTTGATCTACTGTCGCAGGTTACTGTAAGTATTAACATGGCACAAAATGTCATTTTGGACAAGACTGGTATTCCATAGCGATGATGAAAACAGCCCAGTGTGACAGTGAGGCACTGGCTCCATGTGGCGTGCACGAGCACCACGCCATCCACGCACTCGCCAAAATGAAGTTTGCTCACGCCACAGATACGTGCGTGTTTGAGGCAGTTTCCCACTGCATAGTCACTGTCCTACAAGATGGAACGAAGGAGAATGTCAGAAGAACAACGGTGGCAAATTATTGGCATGCATTCTACTGGTATGACCTGCACAGCTATAGGACGTCAACTGGGAACCAAACGTCAGTAATCAGCCGATTGATACGAAAACATGCTGAAACGAACACTGTGAAGGACCGGCCACGAGCAGGCAAACCACGTGTTACTACCCAGCGTGAAGACAGGGCGCTGTACCGTCTGGTACGGCAACAGCGATTCGCATCTTCATCCCATCTGAAACGGCAGTGGCTACCAAATCGACATCTGTCCACAAAAACTGTTAGAAATCGCTTGAGAGCTATAGGACTGAGGGCAAGAAGGGTCATCAAGCGTCCACTCCTCACAGACCGTCATCAGCGATTACGTTTGGCCTGGTGTCTTGCCCGACAGCACTGGAACCTGAGGAACTGGCGGAAGATCCATTGGTCAGATGAAAGCCGCTTCTTACTCCATGTTACCGATGGGAGAGCGAGAGTATGGAGGCAGCCCAACACAGCTTATGCTGCAAGGAACATCACACCAACTGTTCCTCACGGCGGAGGCTCCATCATGGTCTGGGGGTGCATCTCCCACGACTGCAAACTGGACCTGGTGACCATTCGTGGCAACTTGACAGGAGATCGCTACATCCGGGAGGTCCTGCAGCCAGCTGTTGTGCCTCATTTTGACGACCACCCATTAGCCACCAGACCTGTGTTCATGGACGACAACGCCAGGCCTCATCGTTCCAGAGCAGTCGCAGCATACCTCCAGCAAGAGGCGGTGACAACATTACCATGGCCTGCCATGAGTGCGGACCTCAATCCGCTGGAACATGTATGGGACTTGCTTGGCCGTCGAATACAGTCACTGGACCCTCCTGTGCAAAATCTCCATGAACTGGAAGCAGCATTGCATCGGGAGTGGCAGCAGCTCACCATTCAGCAGATCCGACGCCTCACCGGAGGGATGAGACGTAGGGTTCAGGCAGTCATCAATGCACAGGGAGGATACACCCGGTATTGACTTTTGTTTGCTGTTATGCTACCTGGACACGTAAAATGTTGGTTTCATACCACTATTAATTTCTGGACCAACTGTATGAAATCGTTATTTCCAAACTCAACATGACACGTTTTTTTAACCAAAAATTATGCACATCTGTCTTCAATGTTATTGACGTGAATTGTCAAACACAGAACCATATTTCTTTTGTTTATGTCTTATGCAAGTGTCATACTTTCATGTAATAAAGACCATTTTGTGAACTTGAGCGTTGCTTTCTTTTTGTCAGTATTATATCGCTTCCTTAGCGCAAAAATGTTGGGCTTGCTTAACTTTTTTCCATGTGTATATATATGTGTATATATATATATATATATATATATATATACATATATATGTGTGTGTGTGTGTGTGTGTGTCTGTGTGTGTGTGTGTGTGTGTGTGTGTGTGTGTGTGTGTGTGTGTGTGTGTGTGTGAGAGAGAGAGAGAGAGAGAGGAGAGAGAGAGAGAGAGAGAGATTGTATATTCATTACTGGAATCTATAAAGTGCACGTCAAAATTCGTAAATTCCAATAATACTATGTATTTATATGCTTTTTTATTTATCAGTCTATATATTCATTTCCTTATGGATCTATCTATCTATCTATCTATCTATCTATCTATCTATCTATCTATCTATCTATCTATATATCTATCTATCTATCTATCTAGCTGACTATTCATATATCGATCTACATATTGATCTATCCAGATATTGTTCTTGATTCGTCGTTGATTTACATGAGCTGTGATTATAAAATCCAAGATGATCATTGCATTCTTGCAAAAACATTCTATCAAAATTTGTTTTAAAATTCTATTCAATTCCAACACTACCATTCATCCATAGTTCTAAAAAGAACGTAAATCAAAACAGAAAAAACAAAGGGCACATCAAAAGACCTTGTTCCACGCTTGAATAGCTGTCAAAGAAGAAGGACTCATCAGAACACTTGTGGGTGCAGCTTTGAACAGAGCTTTAAATGTACATTAACATGCGAATCTATTGATGATGCATGATTATTGCTCTGCATCATAACATATCTTGATCTGCGATGTCAAACGCTTTCTGGAGGTCAGCAAAAGCGGCAAAGGACATTCTTCTGTTATGATATATAAACACTCAGATTTCCTGATATATTCTTTCTTGGTAGAAAGAAACTCTAGGGAGAGCTAGACAACAGAAGGTCTTCAGAGAAGTAACCCCCTTTAGACAAGTGTTTCGGCCCTGAATTCCTTACACTCTCGGGGGGCCGGGCCACATCCAGGTCATGACTCCTGGATGCCCTTCTGCTGCTGTCTATTTTTTTTTTTTTTTTTTCCCACGCCGGGGAGCGAACCTGGGCGATTCTGCGCTTCAGAACTGCGGTACGCGGTTTTACCAATGTGCTAACGGGGCACACATCATCTATAGGGAATCTAATCCTTATGAAGTTCACTTTTGGTTCCTCCTTGCCCAGATCCAGCTTGAGCTCCTTTCTGCTGCCTCTGCCATCGCTTTAAGGGCTCTAGTCCTCTTCTTCCCAGAAATGGCGAGTTGTTTCATGAGATCATAAGCGGAGGTGCCCACAAACCCTCTTGCCCCGACCTCTATGGCGAAGATTTTGACCCGCAGACCTGCTTTCTTCAGGGTGCTGGCAAGACCGGCGTATTTTTCGGTCTTGTAGATATGTGCTTCTTCCATTCTGCTTTCGTATGGCACAGTGAGTTCTATCAGAATCACTTGTTTCGAGGAGTCAGAGTGGAGAGCGATGTCTGGTCTCATGCCTGTCTTGCTGATGACATCTGGGTAATTTCTCCACTCTGGGAGGTCTGCTGTACACTCCCAGTCGACTGCTCCATCCAGAAGACCCTTTGGCAATGTGCTGGTTGTCATAGCACTTTCGGGCCAGACCTGTTTCCCTCCTGCTTTGTAGAACGTTGTCATAGCAATTGGTGCGTTTGGGGTCATGGTTTTTTCGCTAACCACGTCTGTGATCACTTTCAGAACTTGGTTGTGCCTCCATGTATACCTTCCTTGGGCTAGCGCTACTTTGCAAGAGCTTAGGACATGTTCCACTGTTTGTTTCTTCTGACAGAGCGGACATGCTGGGTCGTCTGATTTCCCCCATTTCACTAAGTTTGCATTCGAGGGGAGCAGGTCATATACAGATCTGAGGAGGAAGCTTATCCTTAGAGGAGCCATGTGCCACATATCGTTCCAGCTGAGACTTCTTTGGAGTGCACTGTCCCATGTTGTCCATTGCCCCTGTTGACCTTGCTGGACTGCCTTCTGCACTCTTTTGACATCTTCTTCTTCCTTCAACTCCTGTATGATCATGTCTCTTTTTTCCTTCCCTTTGGCTTTGGACCACCACTGCATTTTTGTTGCTCCCAGTCCCTGTCTGTTGGTTTGCGTGTGTCCAATTATTTCTTTGATGCTGAGGTTTCTCTTGGCATTGTTTACAGCCTCTTGGACTTTCCACTTCCTGCCAGTTCTCAGCTTTGGATGAACTGATCTCACGATATTGTCTTCCGATTCCTCCAGCATGCTCAACAGTCTTGCTTTTCCAACTTTGTATTCCTCCACTATGGATTTGAGAGGTAGCTTCAGCATTGCTTGACGACAGTAGAATGCAACATCAGTGAGACCAGGTGGGACACCGAGCCATTTTCT
>CM060310.1:73250127-73255127 GCA_030674185.1 Monoplex corrugatus | reverse complement strand
GTTAAGCTTTTGATTTGCTTTGTTTTTGTTTTTTTTGTTTGTTTTTTTACACACCAGAGTCCTTTATTACCTTTGAAATACAGCAACAAATACTAGATCAAAGCAATAGTTGCACCAGGCATCTTATAAACAAAAATACACGGGTACTTCAGGCTTGTTATACCAGTTACTATTACCGTCTTTTCATTGAAAACTGAAAGCGCCAGTACTACCTCACATTTTCATGCGCAAGGAGTGAAGAAAATGTGACCTACTGATTAAAGCACCCACCTTGGACACTAAAGGTCACGGGTTCTGTTCCCAGATAGGACAGGGATTCTTTCCCTCCATTCTCCACTACATGTAGACCTCAAGTGATGATCTGAGCACCAATGTTTCAGAAAAGACCATAAAATTAAATCTTGTGTGAAGTATGAATTCCGAACAAGAAAAACAAACCAGGATAAAAAAATTCTTGTTTGGCAACATTCTTTTAAAATAACAGATGAACAAAAATACATGTAACAGAAAAAAACCCACTTCATTCTGCAGTGTACAACACTCTCTCCCACAAGGGAACAGCCTGAATTCCACATGGAACGCTTTTGCTTTGCTAGCATTGTTGACATTGCAGGATGCTGAGGGCCAGGCCTGAAATGAACTAAATGTGACCTGCCAGCACGGAATCAGTCTTAACTAGCATTTTGGGCATTTTGAGATATACATATCACTGGAAAGTGTACATTCTGCTGATTATTTTGGTACTTGAATAAAGATTGCGCTCAAAAAAAATGTAGAAGTTATATATGTTTAAAGTCATTAAGTTGTATGACGGCCATTTTGAGAAAACGGCCTCTAAAGTTTTTGTGTATTCTTCTACACATTTTCCTTAAATTTCTTTATTTGGTGGCTTTGACCCATTTTGTTTCTAATTTTAGCTGTCATTATCTGAAAGGTGCACCAAAGAGCTTTCCGACAGTATATTACATGTGGGGGTTCTGAACAGGTTACGGTTCATAATAAGAGACAAAAATAGGTACTTTTGGTAGGAAATTGCGTTCTTTCTGCTGCGATCAGTGCATTAAAATGCCATTTTAAATTGATAAATAATATTTCAAGAAAAAAATTTCTGTGGGGGACAGATTATAGTCTACAGAAATCAATTTTGAGAAAAAGTCAAAACACCCCAGATAGACCCTTCACCTTTTCAGCTCCTAGTGCTGTTCGACTGACTGCGAGTTAAGACTGATTTCATGGTGGGAAGTCACAAATTGTATTATCCATATTGAAAAAACAACTGAATTCATACGATCTGTACTCATCTGTACTGAACTAATGTAGTTCAGATCTGCAATTATTAAAACTGAAACAATCTGTTATAAGACATGTATTCTGATCTACATTGAACTAAACTATACGATATGCACACCGTCATGGCAGGTGTCCGTTTTGAAAGACTGTAAACAGTTTTTAATTCCAGTGACCGTGTGCATGTATTATGACTGAATTATCGTCAACACAATAAAGATTTATTGATTCAGGTTACCTTGGCAAAGCCAATTTCAGAAGCGCTTGCGTTGGAGAGAAACACAACGGAATTCCCATCCAATGCAAGTGTTGGATAACAGCGACATCATCATGGAGAATTATTCTGGGATTTGTTATTGTGTCGCATGTCGTATGCAAAATGATAAGTAATTATATAATTATGATTATTCCTTACTAGGCAACGTTCAGAATCTTCCGTAGAGCTTAGGCTCAGAGGTAGGTTGTGTGGTCAGCCTTAATTGGATAAGTACTAACGAGGCAGAATCATGGATCGGAATTGTAATAATAATAGTAATTACAGTATATATACGGCATCAAATCTTGACTATTTAAATCAAAGCGCACTCACGCACCAGGCATACGCATACAATCGACAAAGACCACCTTACGGTATCAAATACACAGACTGAGAGAGGGAAAGAAGTGGTTGTACACTTCATTGCCAGGAAAAGGGGTAGATTTTTTTTTAATTGTACTCGCAAATACATAATGAGTCTTGGGTCTGGTGGAGTCGAGCATCAATCTCTGACAGCAATAATCATTAATTTGTTTCCATCTAAGTCTGATTTACTTGGATTATTTGCAACATTTCTCAGTCGCTTTGTGCACACCCGCCGCTAGCATCTGTTTTCTTGGCGAGCCTTCTCGCCCGCTTTCTTTGTCATGCAACACGTTTAAATCTGTCTACGAAAACCACGATTAAACGTGCCTGTACGTTGTGTGTGTGTGTGTGTGTGTGTGTGTGTGTGTGTGTGTGTGTGTGTGTGTGTGTGTGTGTGTGTTGTGTGTGTGTGTGTGTGTGAATGTGTGTGTGTGAATGTGTATGTGTATTTGCGGTTTGTGTGTGTGTATGTGTGCGTGTGTGTGTGCGCGGTTTTGTGTGTGTGTGTGTATTGTGTGTGTGTGTGTGTGTGTGTGTGTCTGTGTCTGTGTCTGTGTATGTCTGTGTCTTGTGTGTGTGAATGTGTTTGTGTGAATGTGTGTGTATATGTGTGCGGTTTTGTGTGTGTATGTGTGTGCGTGTATGTGTGTGTGTGTGTATGTGTGTGTGTGTGTGTGTGTATCTGTGTGCGTGCGTGCTTGTGTATCTATATCTGTGTATGTGTGTACGTCTGTGTCTGTGTCTGTGTGAGTGTACATGTACCTGTGTGTGTCCGTGTGTCTCTGTGTGTCTGTGTGTTCCTGTGTCCGTGTGCGTGCGTGTGTCTGTGTGTGTCTGTGTGTGTCTGTGTGCTATATTCACATAATAGTAAGGTCATTGGTGGCCGAGGTTGTAATAGGTAGGGTAGACATTTAGGCGGACCATTCTCCTCTGTCTCCATGCTTCAATTTTCGCCCTCAACAGAACCGGGAAATGATGACAATACATGACAGTAGAGATCTTTCTGTTCCAGAGACACAACTTCATCCGTGTCTGAAGTCTCTCAATCCTGAACAGTCATGTGTTTTTTACTCATGGTCATGTGTGTTTGGAGCTTGAAGTCATTCGCCCAACCTTTTGTTGAATTTCAGGCCAGGTTCAAATCTATGTATACCAACTGGGAAATAGAGATCTTAGCATATTGCCGTTTGTGTCCAGTATACCAGTGTGACATGTGTGGTTAGATTCAGTGGGACAGTGAAACGATATTTCGAAATGGAAGTTTTGTTTTTCTCGTTTTTTCGTGTGTGTTTCTGTTTTTGTTTTCCCTGATGTCTTGTGGTATATTGCTCTGGAAAGGTCTTCTTCCTGCAAGTTTATGTAAGTGGTGGCATGTGTGTGTGTGTGTGTGTGTGTGTGTGTGTGTGTGTGTGTGTGTGTGTGTGTGTGTGTGTGTGTGTTCCTGTGTGTACATGTATATGCATGTGTGTGTGAGTGTGTGTGTGTGTGTGTGTGTGGTGTGTGTGTGTGTGTGTGTGTGTGTGAGTGTATGTGTGCGTGCGTGTGTTTGTGTTTGTGTATGTGTGTGTGTGTGTGTGTGTGTGTTTCGTTCGTTCTTTAATTTAACGTCTTTTCACTATAAGTGATATTAGTGTGTGTGTGTGTGTGTGTGTGTGTGTGTTTGTATGTGTATGTGTACTTGTGTGTGTCTGTGTGTCTGTGTGTCTGTGCGTGCCTGTGTCCGTGTGCGTGCGTGCGAATGTCTGTGTGTGTCTGTGTGCTATATTCACATAATAATAGTAAGGTCATTGGTGGCCGAGGTTGAAATAGGTAGTGTAGACATTTAGACTGACCATTCTTTTCTGTCTCCATGCTTCAGTTCCCCCCCCTCAACCGAACTGGGAAACATGGCAAGAGAGATCTTTCTGTTCCAGAGACACAACTTCATCGGTGTCTGAAGTCTCTCAATCCTGAACAGTCATGTTTTTGTTTTTGTTTTTTATGGCATGTGTGTTTGAAACTCGAAGCCTAGCCTCTCGCCCAGCCTTTTGCTGAATTTCAGACCAGGTTCAAATCTGTGTATACGAACTGGGAAATAGGGGTCTTAGCAATATTGCCATGCGTGTCCGGCATACCAGTGTGAAATGTGTGGTTAGATTCAGTGGGACAATGAAACGGTATTTCGAAATGGATGTGTTTTTTCTACCTTGTTGTGTGTTTCTATTTTTGTTCTCCTTGACATCTTGTGATATATTACTCTGGACAGGTCTTCTTCCTTCAAGTTTATGTAAGTGGTGGCATGTGTGTGTGTGTGTGTGTGTGTGTGTGTGTGTGTGTGTGTGTGTGTGTGTGTGTTTATGTGTGTGTGTGTGTGTGTGTGTGTGTGTTGTGTGTGTGTATGTGTGTTGTGTGTGTGTATTTGTGTGTGTGTGTGTGTTTTGTGTGTATGTGCATGTGTGTGTATGTGACAGAGAAATAGAGAGAGAGAGAGATAGAATAAGAGGGAGAGAGAGAGAGAGAGTGTGCGTGTGTGAGTGTGTGTGTGTTTGTGTGTGTGTGTGTGTGTGTGTGTATTCGTGCGTACGCGTATTTGTATGTGTGTGTGTGTGTGTGTGTTGGTATGTGTGTGTGTGTGAGTGTGTGTGTGTGTGCGTGTGTGTTGATATATGTGTGTGTGTGTGTGAATGTGTGTGTGTGCATGTGTGTGTATGTGTGTGGGCATGCGTGTGTGTGTGCATGTGTGTGCGTGTGTGTGTGTGTTTGTGTGTATGTGTGTATGTGTGTGTGCATGTGTATGTGTGTGTGTCTGTGTGTGTGTTTGTGCGTGGTTGTGCATGCATGTGTGCGTGCGTGCGTGTGTTTCTCTCTCTGTGTCTGTTCTCTCTATTTCTCTCTCTCTCTCTCTCTCCTCTCTCTCTCTCTCTCTCTCTCTTCCCCCCTCTCTCTGCGTGTGTGTTGGCGCGTGCGTATACATGCTCATGTACGTGTTTGCACGTGCCGGTGCTCGCGCGTCATTGCCTCCAAACCGCATATCAAAATCTGTTTACAAATCGACGAACATTGAAGAGGAACTTCAAGAAACACTTAATTAAGTGAAAGAGTCCCTTCAAGT
>CM060310.1:73237627-73240127 GCA_030674185.1 Monoplex corrugatus | reverse complement strand
AAACTTCATAAAATCTACTTTTTCGAACGGATATTAGTAATTGCATTGTTGGAATATCTATGTTCATTCATGTATAATTTATGTAGAGTGTGGATCCTCCTTAGGTGACGTCTATATACGCTTCTTTCACACCCTAGTAAATATACCTCTCTCTCTCTCTCTTTCTCCCTTTCTCTTTCTCTCTCTCTTTCTCTCTCTCTTTCTCTCTCTCCCTCTTTCTTTCTTTCTCTCTCTCTCTTTCTCTTTTTCTCTCTCTGTCTCTCTTTCTCTCTCTCTTTCTTTCTTTCTTTCTCTCTCTCTCTCTCTTTCTCTATCTCTCTTTCTCTGTCTCTGTCTCTCCCTCTCTCTCTCCCTGTGTCCTCTTGTTTCTCTGTATCTCCTTCTCTTTCTATGTGCCTATTTTCTGCCTGCCTGTCTGCCTGTCTGTCCATCTGTCCACCCGTCTGTCTGTCTGTCTGTCCGTCTCTGTCTATTCCTCCCTCCGTCCCTCCCTCCCTTCCTCCCTCCCTCCCTCCCTCCCTCCCCCTGTCTCTGTCTCTGTCTCTCTCTCTCTCTGTCTCTCTCACCGAACGAATTTTTCTTTACAGTGAGATTGATCTGTTTGCTCTGTTTCAGTAGAAGCACGAGAAGCACCTCTTCATCCCTGAAAACAGCCTGGGTGGATAAAGCAAGGGCCGTTCTGTTTCTGTATTGAAGAAAACGTTGCATTCAGTCTGTGGGTTGAATTTGTTTTACCTGTTTAAATTAGAACTTGTGGTGTTTTTTTTTCCCTGGCTGTGATTTGTATTTCTATACTGAGAAACCTGTTGCTTCCAAACTGCAGAATTTGTTGTGTTTTGTGTTTCACAAAGGCTGGGAATAGTGATTTTTCTTCGCAGTAAATACAGAGATATCTGTTAGTTAAAGTTTCTCAAAATAAGATCAGCATCAATGTGAAGAGAAAATTTAATCTCAGCTGGAACAGAAAATCAGATTCAGTGTGAACAGAAAATATCTGCTTGAATATAAGCAGAAATTTCAACTTCAGTGTGAATAAAAAAAACCACTTCAGTGCAAAGAGAAAACCACTATTAGTGTGAACAGAACTTTCAACTTCAGTGTGAATAAAGAATCCACTTCAGTGCAAAGAGAAAACCAGTATTAGTGTGAACAGAAAAAAATCAACTTCAGTGTGAACAGAAATCCGAGTTTTACCGTGGACAAAAAGAAAATCAGCTTCAGTGTGAATAGACAATCAACTTAAGTCTGAACAGAAAATCGGCTTCAGTGTGAACAGACAATTAATTCCAGTGTGAACAGAATATCAGCTTCAATGTGAATAAAATATCAGATTCAAAAAGAGCAGAAAATCAACTTTAGAATAAACAGAAAGCCAGCTTTAGTGTGGACAAGTAATCAGATTAAGTGTGATTAGAAAATTAATTCTAGTGTAAATAGAAAATCGGATTCAGTGTGAACAGAAAATCAACTTCTGTTGGAGAGAAATCAACGTCGTGAAAACAAAACCAACTTCAGCGTGAACAAAAAATAGGTTCAGTGTGAATAGAAAACCAACTTCAGTGCAAACAGAAAATCAGAGATATTGTGAGCTTAACATCAGCTGGACGTGCCTTAGGTACATGCAGCGGTATAGTGTCACTGGCTAAGTGGTCAAAACTCTTTCTTCTGGTCAGCTGGGCGGAATCAAGGTGTCCCATCACCTGATCAGCGAAACATCCTACAAAAACTGTTGTATATTTGCACCAACTTGACTGACAATCAAAAATACTATTTGTCCATTATGAGTCGTAGAAATAACAATGTGGTACAACGTTCATTAACGGTGTCGTTCTACTAACCGACCAAACAACCAACGAAAATCGAAAACAAACCACAAGCGATTTGACAAACTACAAAGAATCTCAAGAACAAAAGACGAATTCTCTATACAGAGCCAGAAGTAGGAGATATTGTTTGTATCATCTCTCAGCCTGTGATGCTTGCCAGGCGCACAATCTGTTCTCGTAAAGTATTAGACATTTAGACCGGTAAAAGGGACAGCATCGTTTGTGGTATGATATTGCTTGTATCACCTCTCACTGTCAACCTGTGAAGTTTGAATGGTACACTTTGTCCCCGTGAAGTTTTAGACATCTAGAACGGCAAAAAAGAAAAGCATTATCTGTGGCATATTGATCTTGACATGTATTTTGTTATCTAGTTTTTTGTGCGTGTTAAAGAGTTAATCAAGATCAGTCATTCGTTTTGTAATAACTAACAATTGAAATTGTTACAGAGTTTTTGTATTCATGGACACTGAAAACTGTAATCCACACGTCAGATATTTTTGTGAAAGGTAAATCCTTTTATCAAGAAACAAAGGGGTCAGATTTAAAGTGTAATTCCATTCTTTTTTTCCATTTAACTCCGATCAAACTCTGATCAGACTTGTAGTTCTGTACTGACTGCAGCGCAGTTATGTTGTGATCATTTCTTTGATTTAAAAATCGTACGCAACACA
>CM060310.1:73227627-73232627 GCA_030674185.1 Monoplex corrugatus | reverse complement strand
GGTGAAAGAGTTAAATCGATTCCAGTAGAAAATTTGTTGCTGTTCCATAATTTTCTCAGTTGGTCAAATGTTGTTGTTGTCTTTCCAGTCTGGCATTGCTAATCACGGTCATAGTTTTCTGTGTCGTTGATGAAACTACCATGGTACGTGACGTTCTCTGTCCCTGTACAAATATCAATAAGTTGTTTGTGTGGACGTGGGGAAATGAAGAAAGAAAAAAGTTACTTTACAGCAATAAGAAAAAGGTGCTCAGTCTTATTCTCTGTCTCTATCAGTGTCTCTGTGTCTCTCTGTCTCTCTTTATCTCTGTCTTTCCGTCTCTGTCTCTGTTTCTCTGTCTGTCTGTATATCGGTGTCTGTCTGTCTGTCTGTCTGTCTCTGTTTGTCTCTTCTCTCTCTCTCTTCTCTGTGTCTGTCTAGCTCTGTATGTGTGTATGTCTCTCTCTGTCTCTGTGTCTCTCTGCCTGTCTCTCTCTAGCTCTCTCATTCTCTAACACACACACACACACACACACACACACACACACACACACACACACACACACACACACAAGCCACGCAAGCACACGCACCTGTATGCACAAATGGCTGAATACCCAGTCACAAACATCGAGGTAAAGAGAGAGAGAAAGAGAGAAACAGAGAGAGAAACAGAGAGAGAAACAGAAGAGAAACAGAGAGAGAGAGAGTGATAAAGAAAGAGAGAGGGAGAGAGAGAGATGGAGAGACACAGAGAGAGAGAGAGAGAGAGAGAAAGAGAAAGAGAGAGAGAGAGAGAAACAGAGAGAGAGAACAGAGAGAGAATGAGAGAGAGAGAGACAGACAGAGACAGACAGAGAGAGAACAGACAGAGACAGAGACAGAGATCGACAGGCAGACAGATAGACAGACAGAGACACAGACAGATACAGACACAGACAGAGACAAACAGAGACAGAGACAGAGATATGTGCGTGAGACACTGTGTATGTATTCAACTTCAATCAACCCGAAAACGCACAACATAAGGTACAAGTGGAAAACCACCCATGTTTGTGTGGAAGAAGTACAGAATAATCCATACATTTGGCCAATGCAGAGGACAGGTGCCGGTGCCGGTGCTATCGATGCTATCACTCCAAACCTGTGCCCATGCATCACACAGCCTTTTATAAAGTCTCTCACAATAAGGCAGAAGATGTACTGCATGCAGCATATATACATTCATGCAAGAGAATGAATGCACATTGGGGAGAGAAGAAAAATCAGCTACGAAGAAAGTCTCCTTGTGAAAATTCTGTTTAGATTGATGAAGTCCACTGTTAGAGATAAACCGAAAGAGGAAAATCTAATAAACGATGGGATTGAAAAAAAAAGAAAAAAAAGACAGAAACAAAAGAAATAGAAACCATAAAGGAAAGCTAAATAAAATAAAAAAGAAAGAAGGAAAGAAAGAAACAAATAAATATGCAACGAACACAAGGATGGCAATGCACTGTTGCGATGCCCTCTCCAAAACCTAAACAATGAGAATTTTATTAATAAGTACAGACAGACAGACAGATAGAGGAATATTTAGATTGATATATAAATAGATAGATAGATAGACAGATAGATAGATAGATAGATAGATAGACAGATAGATAGATAGATATATAGACAGATATACAGATTCAAGTTCATATTGTTTACAGCCTAACGGACTACTAGAGCCATGTCAGTGCTAAGATAGAGTGATATACATATACATACATATATATATATTAGTGCCGGCAAAAAAAAATCTTTACATGTACAGCGCGAGATGAGAAATCACATGTTCGTTACCTATGAGCTATCAAGAACCCACAGTGGTTTGCTGCTGAGTGTTGTGTATGCCTGGGACGGTGGTATTCTTGCTTGACTGTTGCACACTCTTTGTGGGCATATCGGTGTGTTCTATTTTTAGCACTGATGTAATGAGCCTGCCCTTCAGTATGCTTCTTTGAGGGCTAGTTAGCATGGTAACTGCATCACAGCTGACTAACGATGGGTCGAAAGAAGAAAAAGTTCGTGCTTTAACCCTTTTAGAACAAGGAATATCAGTGATAAGAGTTGCTGCAGATCTAGGGGTGACAAGACAGGCTGTTTACGACCTCAAGAGAAGGGCCAAGTCTTTGCCTCCAGGTGCCTGTCCAACGAGAAAAGAAGGGTCTGGCAGGAAAAGAAAAAAAAACAACACAGAGGACTGATAGCATCCTAAAACGTGAAGTGCAGTCAGACCCATTCGTAACTGCTGCAGCATTGAAGAAAAAACATCCAGATCTGTTTCAAGATGTGTCAACTAGAACAGTCTGACATCGTCTTCAGAAGGACCTAGAGTTACGAGCTCGCCGGGCTGCAAGGAAACCTCTCTTAAACAAGGCCATGAGAAAGAAAAGGGTGGCTTTTTGCAAGAGATATCTGCACTGGACAGCAGAGGACTGGAAAAAGATGTTTTTCTCAGATGAAAGCACATTCAGAATGGTGAGGGGTGTGTCCAAGACCGCGCGCAGGCCTGTTGGTGCATCCAGGTGTGACTCTCGTTACACTATCAAGACAGTGAAACACCCTGAGAATGTCATGATTTGGGGAGGATTCAGTGGAAATTATGGCAGGGGAGGGCTTTACTTTCTGCCCAAAAACCAAACAATGAATGGCAGCACATATTTAGATGTGCTACAGGGACATCTGCTGCCATTCTGGGGCATCCATGGATGCAGCTTCTTCATGCAAGACGGGGCCCCAGCACACAAGACCAAGACTGTCACAAAATGGCTCAAAGACAAACAACATTGCTGTGCTGGAGTGGCCTGGTAACTCCCCTGATCTCAATCCCATCGAGTATGCCTGGAATTACATGAAAAACAAGGTCCAGGAGGCCCAGCCAAACAGTCTGCAACAGCTGAAGGAGACACTGAAGACGCTGTGGGTGGCCATGGACAAGCACTACTGTGTCTTCCTGGCAGAGTCCATGCCATCCAGATTGAACCAGGTCATCAAGGCTAAAGGCAACAAGACAAAATACTAGGTATGTGGCCAAGTAGACGTTAGAAAATGCCTTATTTGATTTGAAATGTACGATTTGTAGTGATTTTTGTTAAATTCTGTGAATGTAAAGATTTTTTTTGCCGGCACTGTATGTAGTGTATGTGTAATATATATATATATATATATATATATATATATATATATATATATATAAATACATATATACATAAATATATGGACAGATAGACCGATATATAGATAAATGGATAGATAAACAGATAAATTAATTGATTAATAAACTACTCATTGTCTCCAAATGCATCATGATTTCTATATCTCTAGAACTTTGTCCATAATGAAATTGCCAACATAAGTTGGCGTATGAAGGCCACAGACTTGTTATCTACTATCTATCAGCAAAGACCTTTCCCAGTCAGGATTAATGTATTGCTCTGTTACGATTTCGATCCAAGCCTGACCCAAGCAGAACACTGTGGGGGCTGTAACCTACTAGCTCACACTGATCAATTGCAAAATAAATGAATAAATAAGTGAATAAATAAATAAATAAATAGATACATAAATGGATAAATAAATAAACAAATAAACAGATTAATAAATAAATATATAAATAGATGTGAATAACAAATAGATAAATAAATAATTGAATAATAGATAAATAAATAAATAAATGAATAAATAAATAAATAAATAAATAAAATGAAAAATTACTTTTACTCTTTTAAATCATTTGCAGATATTTTTTATCCTTTATTTTCTACTGCTTATCAAAAACATACAAACCAACCAACCAACCAACCGACCGACCGACCAAGCATGCAAGCAAGCAAGCCACCAACCAACGAAGCAATCAAGCAACTAACCAAATACTAACTAGTTGACTGGTGAATAAGTCAGTAAGTAAGTAAGTAAGTAAGTAAATAAGTAAACAAATAATATCGCAACACAATAGTCGTCCCTGGCCAATTTCTCTTTAAAATGTCATTGTTACGGCTAAAGAAAAGGTACACAGAAATTGAGCAAGAAAACAAAGGGAAGACAAACATAACAAAGAATGAAAGAAGGAAGGGGGTAATGCTATGAAAAAAAAGAAAAAACGAAAGACAGGATGAAAGACAGAAAGAACTAAAAAAAAAAAAAAAAAAAAAAAAAAAAAAAAAGAAAAACAGAAAGAAAAAGGAAGAAGAGGGAAGGATAGAGAAGAAAAGAAAGAAAGAAAAAAACCGAGAAACTTAAAAGAAAGGGAGAAAGAGAGAAAGAGAGTGAGAGAGAGAGAGAGAGAGAAGAAAGAGAGAGAGAGAGAAAGAGAGAGAAAAACAGACAAACCGAAAGAAAGAAATGAAACAGACAGAAAGAAAGGAAGACTGAAAGAAAGAAAGAAAGAAGGAAGGAAAAGGAAATAAAGAAAAAAAGAAAGGAAAGAAAGAAAGAAAGAAAGAAAAGAAAGAAAGAAAAGAACGAAAAAAGAAAGAAAGAGAAAGAAATAAAGAAAGAAAGACAAGAATATCTAATGGATGATAACTGCCACATGGCAACAACCTCAATCCATTCTCCCTTGTCCCCAGAGAAGCACCGCCTAAATTTCATGCAAGACTATGCATTGCAACATTTTTCATTTAAAATATGCCTTTAAACTTTGTGGATCGCTGCTGTAATATAATGACGTGTGTCCGTTCACAATAAAAATGAATGAGAGCGGAGTGAAAGAACGTTTACTCGATGTTTTTTTAGCAACAGTAAAATTACCAATGATGCGCCACCTACCGTAACATTTGTACAGCTTGCTGTAGTCCACAGATACGCAAAAAGCTTAAACGCTTACGACACTACATTTGCTTCCGCAGGTTTGGATAGCTCACTCCTGCACTTGTGTACACAATTCTTTCCTGTTATCATCCAAGACAAAACGCCAAAGTACGGCACCACCCATTTATTTCCCTCTGTGTGTGTGTGTGTGTGTGTGTGGTGTGTGTGTGTGTGTGTGTGTGTGT
>CM060310.1:73192627-73222627 GCA_030674185.1 Monoplex corrugatus | reverse complement strand
GTCTGGTTGTAATAAATACACGTTCTGATTCTTTGTTCGTTGTTTTTTTTTTTTTCTGATTCCTTTAAAAAAGAACACCACTTAGACCGAAGGCGGACGAAAAGATAATCAACCACTTAGTCTAAACCACAAACACTCTATGCATCCACATTACAGAAATCACCCCCCCCCCCCCCCCCCCACAGTTAATACGACACATAGACTCATCTATACACCAACATGATTAAATTATCATCTCCGTTATCGTAAGTTATTGTTATTTTTGTTATTATTGTTTAAAGCCCAGCCGACCGCATAGAGCCATATCAGGGCTATTACCGCTTCAAAACATACAAAACTTCAACAGGAAAAAAAGAAAAGAAAAGAAAATTAAGTACACATATCAATGCATTCGCGCATATAATCCAAGGATATGCCCCCGGTGTCGACCACTCCGTCTAATTTATCGCACAGGGGTTTTAAAAAACACACCTGAATACAAATTTAACCATAACTAAGGACACCAAAACATATATAAAACTGGCATAAATCACCTAAAACTGCTTCCGCATATCTCATCTCCCTAGAGCCAAAAATGCACGTAATACATGTACCCGGTTATCAATCCGAAGAGAAAGTAAGTAAGACTTTATGGAACACATACAGATGAATGGACCAGCAAGGCAGGAAAGGATAGGAAGAAATGCCAGAAAACAAATGAACAAGGCAGAAACAAAGAGAGTGACAGAAAAAAGGAAATTTCTAGCACAAAATTTCCAGAAGGTGCGGATACTATTTCTACTGAAAAAGCCACCGGCATCTCCACGGGGGGAGTTATCGTAAGTCCTCCAATTCACAATCATAACGAAACTTTCAAAAACACAAGTATAAAAGATGACGTAGCCTTAACCCTTTGACTCCCGCACCCTGTCCAACCGGCGTCCTGCATTGTCAGCCATGTTAGCAAAGCAAAAAAACTTAACCCCTTTGACCCACTCACCCTTTCCACCAGCTTCCTGCAAGAAGCTGGTGGATAGGGAGAGGGAGTCAAACGGTTAAGTTTTTGATGTCGCTAGACAGGCTTTGGGGAGTCAAAGGGTTAAATTCACTGTGTGCTGCTTACGTTAGTAACCTGTGTGCCAGAGGGTGGTATGGTCATTGAGTCTGACTCGAGTGGACAAGTCCCGGCTTATCTTTTTGCGGTCAGCTGTCAGCGCTAGTTAGTTGTATGTAGGCGATCTGAGCCAGCACTTAGCCTACATAATGCATGATACGTGTCTCACTGAGCGACAGTGTTGACATAGTACCCTGCATTATTCATGATGTGTGTACGTGTTAGTATGCGCGGGAGCACGCGAGCGCGTGTGTGTGTATGTATGTATGTGATGTGTGTTTGTGTGTGTGTGTGTGTGTGTGTGTGTGTGTGTGTGTTGTGTGTGTGTTCTGTGTGGTGTGTGTGTGTGTGTGTTCGTTCGTTCTTTGATTTAACGTCTTTTCACTATGAGTGATATTAGACGAAAAAAAAAAAAAAAAAAAAAAAAAAAATTTGCGAGATGAGAGATGGGTTGGTTTGTTTTGGGGCATAGAGGAGACATAGTTATAGACATAAGTAGGTGGGAAATAGAAAAATGGAACAATAACTTAACACTAACATTTAACATCAACAATGTGTATGGAAAATTTAACTCTAAAGTACAAACTTCATAAACTTAAAGTAATGCATTAACAGGACTGTGAACCAACGATTCTGAAATTTTAACTGACAAAAATTGATCGGAAGTTACTTCTTTAAAATGAGTTTCAGAATAATTGTCTTGTGTAAACATTTTTGGTAAAAAAGAACGTAGCATTTTGCAGTAAAATAGACAGTGAAACAGTGTGAATTGTTCGCCGCAAATACACTTGACATTTTTACAGTATTTTGTTTTCAATGCGTTTAGCTGAATACGAAAATGAACAGCAACAATCGTTCTCAAATGATACATGGAAGAAAACTGCAATTTTTTACACACATTTTGAAATGAAAGTTTTATCATTTGTTGTGACACAAACTTTTCATGGAAATGTTCATGAAAACGAATCCATGAGGCTGATTCTAGCAAGTTGCAAGCTTCTTTTACGGAAGTATTAATACGTAATTCTGTAGTATTATCAGAACTGTGTGCACCTTGCTTAGCTGCTCTGTCAACTACTTCGTTGCCGTGAAGACCAACGTGAGAAGGCACCCAGCATAAACTGAGATCTGTACCTTTTATCCTTAAACGATGTATAAGATGATTTGCCTCAGTAATTATATCAGGTCTTGTGTCTGTATCAAAAGACTGCAAGGCATATAATACAGATTTTGAATCAACAAAGAGAACTACTTTGAAAAATACATGTGTAAGGTTTACTAGATAATGCAACGCTTGTAAAATAGCGACTAATTCCGCTGTAAAGATAGATATATTTGCCCCAATGAAAAATGACTTTATTATTTTATATTTTGGGACATAAAATGCTGCTCCAGCACATTTATTTTCTAAGACTGATCCATCGGTAAAAATATGGAGGTGGGTACGGTATTTTTCATCGATATGTTCTCTTGCTCTGCATATCGAAATGTTAACGTTTTCATATTTCTTAGCATCTGTATAATCAATATCAAAAGTAGCTTTTAGCATTTCCCATGTAGGGATGGTCGTTGTGGATGGTGTTTCAGCTATTTCATCCAGATTTATGTTAGACTGTTTGACCAGGTCAGATACGTAAGTTGCAACAGTCATTTGTGATGAAATGTTCTTTGCTCGTTTCGGAAAGTCAACATCTGACCTGATTTTTACTTCCTTACTCACAAAATTGTCCGTTTGTGAAGAAATTCTAACGGCAAACTTTGCTGTCGCTAACTCACGATAGTTGTTCAGAGGCAGAATTCCAGCAACTTTGTACGTTTCCAGGCAAGAAGCATGGACTGGTACACCTAGTGCAATTTTAAGACTTTTGCAGTCTAAGCTTTGAATCTTCTTTAGTAAATATTTTGGTGCACTGAAGAACACTTCTTGTGCATAGGATAATTTAGATCTTACAAGTGCTGTTGACAGATGAAGTAGTATGTTTGTATCCATTCCCCAGGGTAATCTGCTTATTATCTTTAGAAAATTTAAGGCTTTCCTTGCTTTTGTTAAAATATAATCAAAATGGACATTCCAGGTTAATTTCGATGTTATAAAGACTCCCAGAAATTTTACAACCTGCTTGTAATGTAGCACTTCACCATGCAGTTTGAAAGTAGGCAAGTGACTTAAAGTACCACCAGGATTAAATAGCATCATGTTAGTTTTTTCCGCTGATAACGACAGTCCATTTTCTAACATGTAGTTTCCAAGATTATCAAGATCAGACTGATACAACTTCCTGATGTAATTCTGTGCTCTCTGTGGAGTTGTCTTTTTGAAAGTAATATTCATCCAAATACATATATCATCAGCGTACTGTACCAAAACAACACGATTTGAGAGTGCATTAGGAAGATCCTGTATAAGGATATTAAATAAAATAGGTGCTATCACTGAACCTTGAGGGATTCCCATATCAAGACGTCGCGAAGTAGAATAACTTGTTCCCACTCTTGCTTGAATTGTTCTATTGGCTAAATAGGACTTAATATAATTATACATATTGCCAGATAAACCAATAGATTTCAGCTTGTACAATAAACGTGTATGCCAAACTTGATCATACGCTTTTTTCACATCAAAAAAAGTTGCCAAAAGACTTTTTCGGCGTGCAAACTGTTGTTTTATCTGAGTTGTAAGTTTAACCAGGTGCTCAATTGTGGATCTCCCTTTTCTGAAACCTGCTTGGTTTACTGGAATAACGTTATTTTTATCACAGTAATGTACAAGTCTGTTTAATACCAATCTTTCCATTAGTTTGCTCGAATGGGACGTCAAAGCAATAGGTCTGTAACTGTTTTCGTTGTTTTTAGGCTTTCCTGCTTTTAATATAGGTATAACAATAGACTTTTGCCATACCTGTGGTACAGTTCCACTCACCCAGCATTTCTGAAAAATTTTGTGTAAGAAAGTAACAAAGTTTTCTGGAAGATGCTTAATCATTTCAGTTGAAACTGTATCAACACCTACCGAACTCCTTTTGTTGTGTAGAGACAAGATTGAGTTTTTTAGCTCTTCTATGGTGATTGGAGCATTAAACCAGCGATCATTCTGAGGTATTGGATCAGTGTAAATAAGGTTGTTAGCTGCCATTTCTCTGTAGTGTTTACAGGTAGGAGACAAACCATCTACTTTACTATTTTCAGCAAAAAAATCCACAAAAGTTTCAGCTTTGTCCATGTCGGAAGGAAATTTGTGACATGTATCAATTATTATTGGACACCTAGGTAAGCTGGCTCCATTTTTCATTTGATTCATTTTTGTCCAGACTTTATGGAAATCCTTAAAATCTGAAATTTCTTTGGTGCAGTATGATGCCCAATAATCGTTCTTTGCTTCAGCGATGATTTTATTACATTGGATGTTAGCAGTTTTCATTTCCTTATGATCTTCAGGGTTTCTGCTCTTGATGTAGACTTTGAATTTCTCTTTTTTATACTGAACTGCTTTTTCGCATGCCTCTGTCCACCAGACATTACCCAAACGATTATTGGACTTAAAAGATTTGAGTTTCGGGATTGAGAGGTCTGCAGCAGCTAGAACTGACTCCTGGAATTTAGAAAACATAACATCTACATTTTCACCATCCTCATAATTATATTTTTGTTCAGCAAGAGCAGTCCGAAACAATGACCAATCAGCGCGCGTATAATTATATTTTGGTATAATATCAGGTGTGCTGTCTTTCATCCTGATGTTTTCATTAGTTATTGTTATGATGATAGGTAAGTGATCACTTCCCAAAGTATCTCTGTGAGTGTCCCAGGTACAGCATGGTACTAATTCTGGTGATATCAAAGATAAATCGATGGCTGTTGCCCGGTGTTTGGAGATATCAGGAATTCTAGTGACACTTCCATCATTTAAAAGGTAAAGCGAGCTGTCAACTATATTCTCCACCAAACGATTGCTTGTAACAGTGCAACAGTCTTTTTCCCAGAACGGAGAGTGGGAATTAAAGTCTCCACCAATTAGCCATTTACCGTGCTGCAGATCTGGTATCGTACGCAGCCATTCTGTATTTTGGTCATTTGGACCTGTTGGCAGGTAGACTGACAAAACATTCAAGATTAATGAATTACTGAATTGTACTGTGGCGGCACAAGCGTGTGTGTGTGTGTATGTGTGTATGTGTGTGTGTGTGTGTGTGTGTGTGTGTGTGTGTGTGTGTGTGTGTGTGTGTGTGTGTGTGTGTTTCTGTCACTGTATTTCTGCTTCTGTCTCTGTCTGTCTATCTGCCTCTGTTTCTCTCTCTCTGTCTTTCTCTCTCTCTATCTGCCTGTCTCTCTCTCCCTCTCCCTCTCTCTTTCTCTCTCTCTCTCTCTCTCTGTGTATGTGTACGTCTCTCTCTCTCTGTTTGTCTCTATCTCTTTATCTCTCTGTATGTCTGTATGTATATATGTATGTCTATCTATCTGGCTGTGTGGCTGTCTCTTTGGCTGTGTGGCTGTCTCTCCGTCTCTGTCTCTCTGTCTGTGTCTGTGTCTGTCTGTCTGTCTGTCTCTCTCTCTCTCTCTTTCTCTGTGTGTATACGTGTGTGTGCGTGTGCGTGTGCGTGTGCGTGTGCGTGTGTGTGTGTGTGTGTGTGTGTGTGTGTGTGTGTGTGTGTGTGTGTGTGTGTGTGTGCATATTTCTTTGAAAATTGATGTTTTTTATTCGTAATGCATTTGATTTTGTAAATGACTGTTTTTATATGAGTAGAATTTTGTAAAGGACTATGGTTTATGATAATAATGATAAAGGAGATGATGATAATGATGACTAATGTGTGCATAAGAAACAGACAGACAGGGAGATAAAGATACGGAGACATAGAGACAGACAGAGGTACAGAGAAAAGTATATGTTTTGTTTTTCATGCGCATATGTATTCATTTTTTCATTTATTTTTTCATTTATCTAGCTATCAATTTTATTTACTAATGTCATTATCATAGTAGTGGTAATAATAATAGCAGAAGTAGTAGTGGTGGTGGTGGTGGTAGTAGTAGTAGTAGTAGTAGTAGTAACAGTAGTAGTAGTAGTAGAGGTAGTAGTAGTAGTAGTAACAGTAGTAGTAGTAGTAGTAGTAATCGTAGTAGTAGTAGTAGTAGTAGTAATAGATTCTTCACTTAATTAATCTGACACTTATGCCGAGAGGCAAAATAAGCCTCTTTTTAAAAATGTTTTAGACAGTTTTCTATGCAAAAACTAAGGCCTTTGGTCTCAGTGGGTAAGGACGCCGTGCTGATAATGCAGAGGCTGTGGGTTTGATCCTCCCGTGTGTGCCACACTTTATGCACACTGTCTGTTGATAGAACATCGTACTCAAGGTCTGAGGTTTTGAGTTTTATTCCAGCCCCCAACACAACATCGGGCCTGTACGCTGCTCATCTTCAGTGCTACCATTATTCTGGTGGTGCCAGCTTAGTGCTTCATAATTTCCGTGCTCCCTTCGTTCTCTTCCATCCCCATTTCGTGACCTTGCCGTTCCATAGTGTTTTTAGCAGCTCATGGAGTCTGCTAACTAATTACTGGCAGATTTGGGTGGAGCGAGCCCCAGAGCGTAAATCCCCCGCCCCCCCTCCCCTCTTTTCTTTTTTGGAAATATCTAACTTCAAACGTATGTGCGAAGAGTGAACTATGTGATTGTTTTCTATTCTGGTTTTCTTTCTTACTTTTTTTTTGTGTCTTTTATTCTTGTTTTCTTCATTTCTTTCATTCTATCGTGTATTTTCTATTTTTCTTTCTTTCTTTCTTTTTTTCTTTCAATCTCTCTTTTTTCTTTCAATCTTTATTTTTTCTTTCTTTTCTTTCTTTCTTTCTTTCTTTCTTTCTTTCTTTTCTTTTTTCCCTTCTTTCCTTCTTTTCTTTCCTTTCTTTCTTTCAATCTTTCTTTTTTCTTTCTTTTTTTCTTTCTTTCTTTATTTTCCTTTCTTTCTTTTTTCTTTCTTTTTTCTTTCTTTCTTTCTTTCCTTTCTTTCTTTTTTCTTTCCTTCTTTCCTTCTTTATTTCCTTCCTTCTTTCTTTCTTTTCTGTCTGTCTGTCTCTCTCTCTCTGTTTCTCTCTGCCTCTCTGGCTCTGCCTCTGTCTCTCTGTCTCTGTTTCTTTGTCTCTGTTTCTCTATCTCTGTCTCTGTCTCTCTGCTTCTATCTCTCTGTATCTATTTGTCTCTGTCTCTGTCTCTCTCTGCCTCTGTATCTGTCTGTCTGTCTGTTTCTCCTGTCTCTGTCTGTCTGTCTGTCTGTCTGTTTCTGTCTCTGTCTCTGTCTCTCTGTCTCTGTCTCTGTCTGTCTGTCTGTCTGTCTGTCTGTCTGTCTCTCTCTCTCTCTCTCTCTCTCTCTCTCTCTCTCTCTCTCTCCTTCTTTCTGATCTATCTCTATATTTTTGTTGTTTTCTCCCCTTTTGCTTTCCTGTGTTTTCTTCAACTTTTTTCTGCCTAATTTTATAACTGACCATGCATCAAGGACATAGAAAGATTGCGGCGAAGCTCTATCAAAAGATTCATTCCTTGCACAGCTAAGCAGAAAAAAATATATGTATAATAACTGACAGACCCTAACCACAGGCCAAAATTTAAGAAGCAGAAATACTATCACTCTAAAGCCAAATTAAATTAAGTACAACCAATGCACACGAATGTACGATACCGTACGCAGATCCACCCTCAAACACTTAACAGAAATATTTACTCTATTCCAAACGCTTTTAGCCTACACAAATTCAAGGAACAACCTTTATCTTCGAAGACGAAGATTAGACATATTTGAAGTAAACAAACATCTTCTTTGCTGGTATATATCTGTGGGGGAGAACTTTGCTCAGGTTATGCACATCGCTAAACAGTTTCAACGAAAGCTTTTTTTGTACAAATATCTGCTTGAAATAACGTAAACAATTATTTTTAACTCAAATCCCCTTTTCTACATCTATATCCAGGTGCTTGAAGTTATCCAGGTGCTTGAAGTTAGCCTCATTAAAACACACGCCTTCATTTTATTTTATCACAGTTCTAAGCTGTTATGTTTTTGCGTTAAAATATTAAATCTCTCTCTTCTCTCGTTACTTCCTGCCTACTGGTTTCGTTTTCTACTATTTTCTTTTCCATTTCATTTTACTTATTGATCAGTGTTTGCTTTCACTGTGTCAAGCCATTGTTTATGGTATTTCCGCCCAGTGCCTGACCGATTGGCATATAGCGATGGATCTTCCATTTTAATTAGATTTTCTGTTTTCTGATATCGTATGTTTGATGGTTTATCTGTTTTCGTCATAGCGTTAGAGTTGACAGCCCTGGCCTCCTTGTTTGTCTTTAGTGTTTTGTCTCTTTTCTTGTTTTCTTTTGTTTTTATATATTGCTATACGTACATACATGCATATAAACATATAGATAGATAAAATATTGTCATTTCATTCATATCGTGTTATGATTATCATCTCTCTGTCTGTCTGTCTGTCTGTCTCTCTCTCTCTGTCTCTCTCCCTCTCTCTCTCTCTCACACACACACACACACACACACACACATATATATATACACACATACACAAACAAACACGCACACACACACACACACACACACACACACACACACACACACACACACACACACACACACACACACACACACACACACACACACGTATATTTCTCTCTTTCTCTGTCTTCTGTGTCTCTCAGTTTCTGTTTCTCTGTCTGTAATATGTCTGTTTGTCTGTCTATCTGTTTGTCTGTCTGTCTATCTGTCTGTCTGTCTATCTGTCTGTCTGTCTATCTGCATGTCTGTCTCTCTCACACTTTCTTTCTTTCTTTTTTTTTCTTTCTTTATCTACCTCTTCTTTACTTTTGATCTATCATTTTACTTGTTTTTGTTTTCTCACTTCCTGCCTTTCAGGTTTTTCCTCTCTTTTTTATCAGCCAAATGTTACTACTTAATTGACAATTTCAGGTGTCTTAAAAAAAAGAAAAAGTAAAAAACAAAAAGAGGAGTTATACTTTGGCTACGATGTTAAAACAAGATGGTCAAGACATTCTAACAATCCCATTTTTATACAAACTTTATTACAGTAAATCCCGCTTGAAAATCCAAATTTCGTACTTGCTAAAGTCATTGCGACCTTTAAAAAGCTTCAGATAAAAGAAGACTTTTCATGAATCAAGGACACTTGTGTATTGCCAAAAGCGAATGAAAACAGATCATGAATATTCTCAGAGGTTCTCAGAAAAAGTGATGTTTACATACCTTCTTTAAAAAAAAAAAAAGTGTTGATTTCAGACTTTATGTAAGCCCGCGTGACCTTGAACTCGGCACCATGATTTTCATACTTTCGTGTGCGCGACTTAGCAATGGTCTAAACATTTGGCCTAAATTCGGTAAAGATGCATCCAAAAACACTTGTGAAAAAACTTTCTAACACGTTTTTCACACACACAATTGCGCACGCGTGCGCGCGCGCACACACACACACACACACACATACACACTTACACGCCGCGCGCGCGCGCGCACACACACACACACACACTCGTACGTATGCACACACTTACACGTGCGCACACATAAACACATACACACACACACGCACTCACACACACACACATACACGTACACACAAACACACACGCACGCACGCACACACATGCACACACCTACATACACACACACAAACAGACACACACATACACACACACACGCGCGCGCACGCACGCACACACACACACTCCTCTCTCTCTCCACACACACACACACACACACACACACACACACACACACACACACACACACACACACATGTATGTATGTACACACATACACGTACGCACACATAAACACACACACACATACACGCACGCACGCACGCACACACACATACACGCACACACACACACACACACACTCGCACACACACACACACACGCACATACCTACATACACATACAAACACACACACACACACACACACACATATATATATATATATATAT
This sequence comes from Monoplex corrugatus, assembly GCA_030674185.1. NCBI lineage: Eukaryota > Metazoa > Mollusca > Gastropoda > Littorinimorpha > Ranellidae > Monoplex > Monoplex corrugatus. Next base: position 73,212,532 of record CM060310.1, on the reverse strand, counting down.
ATATATATATATATAAATAAATATACATATACATACACACTTGCGCGCACGCACGCACGCACACACACACACACACACACGCACGCACACACACACACACACACACGCGCACGCACGCACACACACACACACACACAACACACACACACTAATACACATGTGTCTTTCTCTTCGGTCAATATGCAGTCATACCCTTTCTTTTTCTCACCAGGAGATAAATGAAACAAAACAAAACAAAACTAAACAAACAAAACAAACAAAATAGAACAAAACAAATAAAATAAACAAAGCAAAACAAAAGCAAAACAAAGGAAAAGACAAGACAGAAGCTATCCTCATTGGCACCCGTCAGAAACTTTCTCAGCTGCCTCCTCTTTCTCTCCCATTATGTAACACATCAGTCCCAATTTCTGATTCAGCTAAAAACCTTGGTGTCTGCATTGACTCTACCCTCTCCATGAACAACTTTGTTTCTCAAACTGCCAGATCCTGCTACTATCATCTCCATCGTATAAGGCTGATCAGGAAGTATCTCTCTGTCGAAACAACTGCAAAACTCGTTCTCTCCTTCATAATGTCTCGCATTGACTATTGCAATTCACTCCTGTCTGGTCTTCCTGCCTCCACCATTCACATCCTACAGCGCATTCAAAACAATGCTGCACGCCTTGTACTCAAAAAGAAAAAAGCTGACCACATATCTCCTCTCCTGGCACAACTTCACTGGCTCCCTGTATCAAAGCGCATACAGTACAAACTAGACACCATGTGCTACAAAAGCCTCAATAACGCAGCCCCCGATTACCTGTCAAGCCTACTTGAGATCTATGTTCCCTCACGTACCCTCCGCTCTGCCTCCGATCCTCTGACTTTTCGCTTTCTACGCACTAAGCTCAATACCTATGGTCCACGAACCTTCTCTGTTTCTGGTCCACTCTCCTGGAACAAACTTCCTCTCTCAGTCCGTCAGTAACCTACTTTTGTCTCCTTCAAGTCCGCTCTCAAAACTCACCATTTCTCCTCCGCATAAAATCCTAACCTCACTCAACCCCCCCCCCCCCCCTCTGCAGCCTGTCTCCGCTCGGAGGGAATCACATGGTTATAATTGTATATGCTATGCTCTATAATTTTCCATTGCTTTTATTCTTGCTTTTATTGCTTTTATTCTTTCTACCCATTTATAGCCATGCGTGTGTGTGAGTGTACGTGTGTGTGTGTGTGTGTGTGTGTGTGTGTGTGTGTGTGTGTGCGTGCGTGTGTGTGCGTGCGTGCGTTCGTGCGTGCGTGCTTGCGTGTGTGTCTGCTTCAGCGCTTAGATTTGATTTTATCAAGATTTTGCGCTATAAAAAATTGTAATTATTATTATTATTATTATGAAAACAATACAAAGCTAAGAAAAACAAAGCAAAGCGAAGCAAAACAAACAAAACAACAACAAAACAACACAAACAAAACAAAACAAAACAAAACAAAATATAACAACACAAAAAACAGAGCTTTACCTGCGCACATAATTTCAGGCGAATCATTGGGTTTGTTTTTCATTAGATATTGTCACGGTGAAAATAGTGTTATCGAGTGTGGCACACCTGGCATTGAGCTTAAATAAACCTGGTTTTGTATTGCTTTGAGCGCTGGTTAGGTATCAAGATGGATTATTATTACATATAGGGTTACTTTCACTCTGTTTATCTCTGTCTGTCTGTTTGTCTGTCTGCCTCTGTCTGTCTCTGTCTCTGTCTCTCTCTGTCCCTCCCTCTCTCTCTCTCTAGCCCCTCTCTCTCTAGCCCCTCTCTATCTCTCCCTCTCTGTCTCTGTCTATGTCTCCGTCTCTCTCTTCTCTGTCTATGTCTTTGTCTCTATCTGTCTCTCTTTTTTCTCTGTCTCTATCTCTGTCTCTCTCTGTCTCTGTCTCTCTTTCTCTGTCTCTATCTATGTCTCTGTCTCTCTGTCTCTCTGTCTCTGTCTCTATCTCTGTCTGTCTCTGTGTCTGTCTGTCTCTGTCTGTCTGTCCGCCTGTCTCTCTCTCTCTCTCTCTTTCTTTCTTTCTTTCTCTCTCTCATGTGATGTCATGTGAGTAGAATAGCAAGGACCAGCAACACTTTCAATGACGAATCCATAAAGTGTCTGAAACTCGACTGCATGGTCGCTGTTTTCGCAATTTTTCTCCCAAACGTCTGTGCCTATCTTTAAAAAAAAAACATTTACTACTTTAGCGTTTATTGTATTGACAATATAAATGTCTAGTTGTTGTTGATTCATGCATATTGTTTGAATTGTTTACATCACATACAATTGAAGCATGTGTGTCTTGCGTTTTTTTTTTTTTTTGGTACCCCTCTTCCTCTGTCTCTGTGTGTCTCTGTCTCTGTGTGTCTCTGTCTCTGTGCGTTTCTCTGTGTGTGTCTCTCTCTCACTCACTCATTCTCTGTCTCTTTCTCTCTGTCTCTTTCTCTGTCTATCACTCACTCACTCTCTCTCTCTTCCTTTCTCTCTCTCTCTCTCTCTTTCTTTCTTTCTTTCTTTCTTTCCTTTTTTCATTCTTTCTCCCTCAAAATGTTATTCATAATTGTTCACAAATTATTATAGAGAAATAAAGTCTTATCTCTGTTTCTTCACAGGCCCAAACACGTTGACCATATATGCATACAACGTAATAGTCATGACTTAGACTTAGAATTAAGCCATGGATATTTATCCATGGCTTAATTTACAGATAATAACATACTCATGCGTTCATGTGAGAGAGAGATGGAATAAAGAAAAAAAGGGAGGGAAAGACAGACAGACAGAGACAGAGACAAACAGGGACAAAGACAGACAGAGAGAGAGAGACAGAGAGACAGAGAGACAGAGAGACAGAGAGAGAGAGAGAGGAGAGACAGAGAGACAGAGACAGAGACAGAGAAACAGAAAGAGAGTATATTTATATGTATGTGGTGGTCTTTGATTTAATGTCTATTCACTAAAGTGATTTTAGACAAAAAAAACAAAAACAAAAAAAACAAAACAAAAAAACAAAACAAAACAAAATAGGGGGGGGGGGGGGGAGTGATAGAGGAGGAGTGAAGAAGATATTTGAAAATTGTCAATTTTGAATTTGAGAAAAGATGATCCAGAAAACAACTGTTTTGAAGAGGGGAAGGTAAAACTAACAAATAATGTTACCATAATTATCGATTTAAACAAACAAACTGACAAACAAAATTAGTAAATATCCGGAAGAAATGAATAAAAAGTAAAACTAATAATTGACTAACCACAACAATGAACAAGTCAAATAACATTTTAAAGGTAATTCGCTATAGGACTTTTTGACAGGCTAACAAAAAATTCATACAGTAATGATGATGAGGCAAATATGTCAGAAACTGTATTCACAGATAGTGTTGGAATATGTCGTTTTACCCTAACGCAAGAAAGAATATGACTATGTGTTATCTTCTTTCCACACAGACACACTATGTTATTGGTATATTTTGTTTTGAATGCATCAAGTTTCCATCTGTACATAAGGGACTGTATAGTTCTGCTGGCATGAAGCTGCTTAAGTATTTTGCTAACTTCAAAGTTCATGTGACATTTATCATACTTTTTCTGTTTTAATTGGAACTGCTTCCAGACGTAGTTGTCCACTAAAGTGTAATTCTCGTGCAACGAGAGAGAAAGCTGGATATTGTTTGAATCTGGTGAGTTATTAGCTCCCCGTTTGGCAGCCCTGTCAACTGTATTATTATAACTAAAAGAACTATGAGAAGGTATCCAGCAGAAAGTAATATCAGTGCCTCTTAAAGATAAATTATGAATCAAGTGACTTATTTCCAGAATCATTTCTGATCTTGTTTGTAATTTTGATAATTCAAGAGCCTGAAGTACTGATTTTGAATCAACGCAAAGAAGTATCTGAAAAATTGTCCTAGGAAGACTTATCAGAAAGTTTAAAGCCATTAATATTGCAAAGAGTTCAGCTGTAAAGATAGATTTATCAAGTCCTATGTAGAAAGATTTTTCAATTTTGAGAGCAGGTATTAAAAACGCTGAGCCTGCTTTTCTTTCAATTACTGACCCATCAGTGTAAATTTTCAAATGATCAGAATATACGTCGTTTATATGACATTTAACCTGACTTGCCAGTAAGTTTATATTGTCTCCTTTTTTTAAATTAGTGTGGTGTACGTCAAATCGTGCTCTTTGGAGTTCCCAACTGGGTACTGGCGAAAAGGAAGGTCGTATAGATACAGGATCTACGTCTAGATCAATTCCTGAGCCTTTCATGACGTCAGATGTGTATGTTGCAAGTGTGACCTGTGAAGATATTGATTTAGCTCGTTTTGGAAAGTCGGTATCTGATCTCAGTTTAATTTCTGTTTCTGAGATGTTTTCTACGGTAGTGTTTCTTAACAAAAATTTAGTAGAAGCGACTTTCCTTTGCTCATCAAGTGGCAACAGTTTGATTACATTATATGTCCGAAGACAGGAAGCATGCATTGGAAGACCCAGTGCAAGTTTGAAACCTTTACAATCTATGCTCTGCAGTTTTTTTAGTAAGTGTTTCGGTGCACTGAAGAAGATTTCTTGAGCATAGGTTAATTTAGATCTAACAAGCGATTTACAAAGATGAACAAGTGTTGATGAATCTTGACCCCATGTCTGTTTGCGAACTATTTTTATGAAATTTAAACTTTTTTGAGCTTTGGTTAATAAGTATTCAATATGCTGATTCCAAGATAATTTTGCTGTAAGGAAAACTCCTAAGAATTTAATCGACTCGTTAAACTGAAGAAGAGTATCTCCCAGTTTGAAAGTGGGAATATTTACTGGGTTAGCTCCATTATTAAATAAAACTATTTTTGTTTTTTCCAGGGATAGATGTAACCCATTTTCTACCATGTATCGCGCTATTTTATCAAGTTCTAATTGGTAGCATTTGCGTGTATAATTGATACAGCGCAAAGGAGTTTTCTTTTTCATATTTACCTGCATCCACATGCATAAATCGTCAGCATATTGAGCTAAAACTACATGCTTAGATACTTTACTGGGTAAGTCATGCATTAATATCATGAAAAGAAGGGGAGCTATAACGGATCCCTGAGGGATACCCATTTGAAGAATTCGTTTCGTGGAATATACATTTTCAATCCTCGTTTGAAATACTCTGTTTTCTAAGAAACACTTAACATAGCCAAAAATGTGACCTGTCAGCCCAATACTTTTATATGTATGTATGTGTGCGAATGTGTGTGTGCGAGCGCACGTGTTTGTGTGTATGTGCAAGCGTGTGAGTGTGAGTGCGTGAGCGTATGAGTGTGTGTGTATGTGTGTTCGTTAGTCTGTGCCCATGTGTGCGCTCGCGCGCGCGTGTGTGTGTATGGGGTGTACCTATGCATGTTTGTGCACACACACACACACACACACACACACACAACACACACACACACACACACACACAAACACACACATACACACACACACACACACACACACACAACACACACACACAACACACACACTCTGGCGTTAAAGCTAGCACAACCAAACCTTTCTATTTTTCAAACCGTTTGATAACTAAGTGTAGCCATCTCCATCTCTTTGGTTTTGTTTGATGTTGTCTTTGGCCCTACTCCAGACAGCCGTCAGGAGAAGAGAAGAAAAGTTTTTGCTGTGTCGGGGTGTATATCATACCGCTCTGTGCCCACATCTGCCACACAGAAGAAGACCATTTGTGACCCATCAACAGGAAATCAGCGCTAACTCGAAAAAGCAGTAGAGACCGGAGAAGACTGTGGGCATCTGTCTGGGTGATTTTTCAGTTTTTCATCAAATGCCTACTGCTCCTTATACATAAATTTGTGACCTCCCACCACGAAATCAGTCTTAACTAGCATTTTTGGGCATTTTGAGATATACATATCACTGAAAAGTGTACATTCTGCTGATTATTTTGGTACTTGAATAAAGCTTGTACTCAAAAAAGTGTAGAAGTTATGTATGTTTTAAAGTCATTAAGTTGTATGACGGCCATTTTGAGAAAACGGCCTCTAAAGTTTTTGTGTACTCTCCCACACATTTTCCTTAAATTTCTTTATTTGGTGGCTTTGGCCCAGTTTGTGTCTAATTTTCGCTGTCATTATCTGAAAGGTGCACCAAAGAGCTTTCCGTCAGTATATTACATGTGCGGGTACTGTACAGGTTACGGTTCATAATAAGAGACAAAAATAGGTACTTTTGGTAGGAAATTGCGTTTTTTTCTGCTGCGATCAGTGCTTCAAATTACTGATTTAAATTGATTAACATTTTTTCAGAAAAAAAAAATTCTGTGGAGGATAGATTATAGTCTACCAAAATCAATTTTGAGAAAAAGTCAAAACACCCCAGATAGACCCTCAGTCACCTTTTCAGCTCCTAGTGCTGTTCGACTGACTGCGAGTTAAGACTGATTTCGTGGCGGGATCGTCATGTGCCCTGCAGCTTGGCGTTGGCGATCCTGGCCCTCCATACGAATCTATCCTTTGTCGCTGCATGTTCATCTCCCACCTTCTCTGTCTTCAGCTACTCTGAAGTCTGTCCAGTGTTTTCTCGCCGGGGTCTACCTGGTGCTTGTTTTCTTCTTTTTCCCTTCAGCTTTGCTGTTGTGACTAGGTGCTCTAATTTCTCTTGCCTTATAAAATGTCCTGTAAGTGTTGCTTGTTTTTTCCTAATTTTCCTCATGAATGTTCTTGTGTCTGGTCTTCCTCGTGCGCTCTCTCTCTCTCTCTCTCTCTCTCTCTCTCTCTCTCTCTCTTTCTCTCTCTATCTATCTATCTATCTATATATCTATATATCTATCTCTCTATCTATCTATCTCTCTCTCTCTATCTCTCTCTCTTTCTCTCTTTCTCTCTCTACCTCTCCCCTCTCTCTCTCTCTCTCACTCTGTGTCTGTCTCTGTCTCTGTTTCTGCCGTCTGTCTGTCTGTCTGTCTGTCTCTGTCTGTCTGTCTGTCTGTCTCTCACTCACTCACTCACTCACTATGTGTCTGTCTGTCTGTTTCTGCTGTCTGTCTGTCTCTGTCTGTCTATCTGTCTGTCTGCCTGTCCGTCCGTCTGTCTCTCTTCCTCTCTCTCTCTCTCTTTCTCACACTTGCTGTTGTTCTCTTTCCCATGAAAATGTCACGGGTAGCACATGTCAGTATCAGTACCATCAAATTAGTTTCACCTGCATACCTTACGCAGTCGAGCTAGATTTGATGGGCTTTCTCAAATTCTGTACTCATCAGCAATATTGACGCAAACGCCCAGGGATAACGATAAGGTGGTGCTCTGAAATTACCGGATAAGATACCCAACACTATTTTTTCGAATAAAACCAACCAACCGAACAACCATCCACCCAACCAACCAAACCAACCAACCAACCAACCAACCAACCAACCAACCAACCAACCAACCAACCAACCAATCAGCCAGCCAGCCAACCAACCAACCAACCGACCCACCGACCGACCAACCGACCGACCAACCAGCCAGCCAGCCAGCCAGCCAGCCAACCAACAACCAACCAACCAACCAACCAACCAACCAACCAACCAACCAACCAACCAACCAACCAACCAACAACAATCAACCAACCAACCAACCAGCCAACCAACCAACCAACCAATCAACCAACCAACCAACCAACCAACCAACACCAACCAACCAACCAACCAACCAAACAACCAACCAACCAACCAACCAACCAACCAACCAACCAACCAACCAACCAACCAACCAATCAACCAACCAACCAACCAGCCAACCAATCAACCGACCCAAACCCACCGACCAACCGACCGACCAACCAGCCAGCCACCAGCCAGCCAGCCAACCAACCAACCAACCAACCAACCAACCAACCAACCAACCAACCAACCAACCAACCAACCAACCAACAACCACAACCAATCAACCAACCAACAACCAGCCAACCAACCAACCAACCAAACAACAAACAACCAAACAAACAAACAGCCAACAACCAAACAGCCAACCACCAACCAACCAACCAACCAAACAACAACAACCAACCAACCAACCAACCAACCAACAACCAACAACCAAACAACCAACAACCAACCAATCAACCAACCAGCCAAACAAACAACCAAGCAAAACAAAAATAGATAAGCAAAAAACAGAGAGAAACAAACAAAAAATCAACAAGCAGGCAAGCAAGATGCAAATCAGTTCCGTGTTCATCACAAATAAATTCAGATATATAAAAGATCTGTTGACACAGAACCTCTGGAACAACAATAGCAACCTTACCACTGCCGCAGTTCCAGAATCCTGTCAGTAGTAGCACCACCACAACAGCTAACAACAATAACAAAATCTCCTGTACATTGCAACGGGAGGGATAGGTATTAACCCCCTTGCTGGTAAAAAAAAAAAAAAGGGGGGGGGGAGGGGGAAATGGGTGGCGCTACATTGTGGCCACACGCTCTTTCCGAGGAAAGCAGCTCGAATTTCCTACAGTAAATCCATTGTGAAAAAAAAAATGGATCAACGAATAATTCAAGAAATAAGTCAATAAATAAAAATAAGTCAATAAGACGACAAGTGAATAAATCAGTCAATAAGTCAATAAATAAATAAATAAATAAATAAATAAATAAATAAATAAATATATAAATAATAAATAAAATGATAAACAAAAGAGCAAAGAAATGTACAGATTGACTTGATAACTGAATAGATACACAGACGGACAGACAGATGGACAGATAGACAAATAGATAAATAGATAGATGGACAGACAGACAGACAGACAGATAGAGAGAGAGATAGAGAGATAGCATACATACATACATACATACATACATACATACATACATACATACATACATACATACATACATACATACGCACATACATTCATAGACAGATAGACAGACAGACAGATAAATAGATAGATAGATAGATAGATAGATTGATAGATAGATAAACAAAAAGGTGAATAAATAGATAGGTAAATAATAATCCATAAACGAGTAATAGATAGGTAGATACATAGATAAATGAATAGATTTTTTTAAAATACATAAACAGACAAACGATTAAGTAAATAAAAAGCAAACAAAAAAGAGATGAAGAAAGAACGAACGAACGAAAGAAGAAAGAAAGAAGGAAAGAACGAAAGAGAAGAAAGAAAGAAAAACGAAAGAACGAAAAAGAAAAACGAAACAACGAAAAAGACAGTAAGAAAAAAGAAAAAAAAAGAAGGAAGAAAGAAAGAAGGAAAGAAAGACATACAGACAGACAGACACAAAGGAAGAAAGAAAGAACGAAAGAAAGATATACAAACAGACAGACACAAAGGAAGAAAGAAAGAAAGATATACAGACAGACAGACACAAAGAAAGAAAGAAAGAAAGATATACAGACAGACAGACTCAAAGGAAGAAAGAAAGAAAGATATACAGACAGACAGACACAAAGAAAGAAAGAAAGAAAGATATACAGACAGACAGCACAAAGAGAAAGAAAGAAAAAAAAGAAAGAAAAAGATAATACAGAAAGATAGAAAGACAGAAAGAAAGAGAGTAATAGCAATAGTGTAATCTAGACCAGAAAGAAAGAGAGTAATAGCAATAGTATAATCTAGTATATATGCGTGAAATGTACATTGGTAATGAAAATAAAGAAAAAATTGTGACTGTTGCAATCAAACCCATTTATCTATAAAACTAAGACAAACAGCCAAACACAGTTTGACAAATTGCCAACAACAATAACATGAAAATGCATTCAATCACAAGAAATCAAATATTTCCCCCGAGCTAAAGTTTAGCCATTCGTCCAGCATTTATTGAAAAGTTGAGATGTAGTTTTTCAACTCTTAACTCTATTTTCATGCTTATAAGTACAATTCAGCCTGAAATGTGCCACTATAAAAACAATTTCTGGACAGGTTGATAAGTTTTAAAAATCATCAAAGTATCTATAAAACTCAACAACAACAAAAGCGTTTGATACAGATTCGAAGTTGTTAGTTTTGATTCTCGTGTGTGTGTGTGTGTGTGTGTGTGTGTGTGTGTGTGTGTGTGTGTGTGTGTGTGTGTGTGTGTGTGTGTGCGTGTGTGTGTGTGTGTGTGTGTATGTGTGTGTGTTATTGTGTGTGTGTGTTTGTTTGTGTGTGGTGTGTGTGCGTGTGTGTGTGTGTTTATGCGTGTGTTGTGTGTGTGTGTGGTGTGTGTGCGCGCGCCACGTACCTACGTACGTTTCGTGCGTGTATGTGTGTGTTGTGTGTGTTCGTTCGTTCCTTGATTTTACGTCTTTTCACTATAAGTGTGTGTGTGTGCTGTGTGTGAGTGTGCGTGTGGTGTGTGTGTGTTTGAAGGGAGAGGTGATTTTTCTCTTTTTTTTTTCAAAAAGAAATTCTCATCTTCTGTGTGTCTGTGGAAGGAAAGATGGAGCGGTTAGATGTCTGTTTTACTCGCAATCTGATAGAAACAAAAATAGTCTACATTTTAGCTAACAGTTAATAACATCTTTCTTTGCTCCTCTGATGTAGGGCCTACCTGAAAGAGAACACATCAGGCACAAATCTCCATAAATCAGCATGCTAATAGATAGACCTGGCCTGCCTCATTCAGTAGAACCCTGAATGCAGAAACCTGAATGTTGGTGTATAATACAAGACAGATTCTGGTACAAGATTCAGGTTGTTCAAATGGGGGCTGAGTGAATGGCTGTCTTTTTGTTGTTGTTTTTTTTTTTAATCACAGCGGATTTAATCCTTTGACTCCCGTACCCTGTCTGTCAACATCCTGCTTTGTCAACCTTGCAAGGAAAACAAAAACTTAACCCTTTGACTCCTCACACCTGTCTATCAGCTGCCTGTGAGGAAGTCAAAGGGTTAAGTTCTTGCAGTTGGTGGATAGGGTGTGGGAGTCAGAGAGTGAAAATTGCATGGATTGAGTTCAATCCCACATCTGTGACAAACAAACAAACAAAATATATATACATACGTTATTTTTTTATTGGCAAACTATGCTTGAAATTCTTCTGAAATTGTTCGAGCTTTTTGCTCATTATCAGAGTTCTGGAAAGGAAAAAAATACCACAAATGTTATCAAACCAAGTAACAGAAATCAGCATTAAACACAAACAACATTAGAATGTGAAGCGATCTTACAAAATGATTACAGCTTAACTGTCAGCTGTCGGCTTCGATGCTCATCTCAGGTTTTGATCGTAGTTCCCAGTTCTCTTGTATGCAATGCTTCAAGCGTCATCAAAAATGTTTCACCCCGGGTTGTTGCGTCTAATATCGTGACACCATTCACGTCCATCGTCTTCACTCCACGTTGGTCCATATGTGTTTTTATTGGCCCACTGTTTTTGGTGTGCTCTCTGAAGCGAGATTGCAAATGTCGGCTGGTTTGGCCGACATAGCACGCGTTACAGCGTGGACAGTTGATTTTATAGACAACTCCGCTTCTCAAGCACTTCTCTCTCTCTCTCTCTCTCTTCTCTCCTCTCTCTCTCTCTCTCTCTCTCTCTCTCTCTCTCTCCTCTCTATATATATATATATATATATATATATATATATATTATGATATAAATATATATGTATATATTTGGCATGCCCATCTTTATGCTCCGAATATTCTGTTGGTGTCAGTGTTTCATAAGTTTCGTTCGTGTCCCTCTCCCAGCACCCCATTCCAAGACCTTACCAGCTCATAGGATTTTTGTGCACGTTCAGGAAGTTTGCCAAAATTGTATGCAGCGCATATGGAATTTTCCTGGTGTGGTGAATCCCTTTTGTTGGAGAGCTGAAGAGAGTGGCGTGGACGCATGGCACAAAGGTGGCTCATGAAAAATGGGGGAAACAACGACAGCAGCAGCGGCGACAACAACAAAAGCAACAAAAACAACAACAACAAACAACAACAACAACAACAACGGTTATCAATCAAGTGCCATTAGCCTGTTCATTATAAAACCACACACCAAAATAAAAGTCACGTAGTTTTCTTCGCCCAAAACACCACGAGAACAACGGATCAGCGATTTAATGTCAGCTTGAGAATAATGGCCCAGCCAAGACGTTTTGAGGATAGAAAAGACCATCGAAGACACTTTCAGAATTATGGTCTACGTGAAGACACTTTGATGGTGATGAATCAGTGATAACGTTTTGAGAATAATGTACCAGCGAACATCTCTCTCTCTCTTTGAGCATATACTACGTGTCATTCAGCTTGAATTTGCTCTCGAGTATGTATAGTGTAGGCTCTTACAAATAAGCCTACGGTTAGAAATATCATCATCATCATCATCAGGTGCCCTGCCACATGGCGTTGGCGACCATGGACTTCCATCCATCTCTATCTCTCGTTGCCCTCAGCATCTCCCCCACCCTCCTCATCCCCGCCACTCTGCAAGTCCGTCCAGCATTCTCTCCCTGGGTCTACCTGGTGCTCTCTTTCCCTCCAGCTTTCCCATTGTGATCAGGTGCTCTAAATCCCCCTTCTTTATAAATGGCCTATAAATGTTGCCTGTCTTTTCCTAATCTTCCTTATGAGTGATCTACTTGTGTCTGCCTCCACCAAGACTGTCTCGTTTGTTTTCTTTGTTGTCCATGGAACTCTCAACATTCTTCTGAGAAACCACATCTCGGCTGCCTCGATCCTGCTCTGGCTTTGCTTGCTGACTGTCCACGCCTCGCGTCCGTACAACAGTATTGGTTCTATATAACATTCAATTGTAAATATGCATGTACAAAATTGTTATCTTGATGCCTATGTACCTACGTAGGCATGTGAGCATGTACATGCATGTGTGTGTTCTTTTTCTCTTATTAAATGTTACACTACATTGCAATCAAAAGCAAGTTTGATAGAAAACATCACCACTAACAACAACAATAGCAAAATAAACACTTATCATCAAGGGCACTCACTGCGTAACACCATTCGTCTTCCCTTCACCGTCTGCATGGACAAGCAACATCTGGTGATAAACGTGGACATTTTCTTTTTCCTTTCCCAACTGGCTACCATGGGGTTTGGAAGTCAGAGAGGTTGCCTATCAATTAACATCAGGAAGAGAGTTCCTCAGTGTTATATACACCCGATACTGTTGTACGGATGTGAAGCGTGGACAGTCAACATGCAAAGCCAGAACGCGATGGAGGCAGCTGAAATGTGGTTTCAAGAAGACTGTTAAGAGTTCCATGGACGAACAAAGAAAACAAATGAGACAGTCTTGAAAGAGGGCCACACATACACACACACACACACACACACACACACACACACACACACACACACACACACACTACACACACACGCACACACACACATACACACACCACACACACACACACACACACACACACACACACACACACACACACACACACACACACACACACACGCACATTAATGAAGACGAGTAGGAAAAGACAAGCAACATTTATAGGACAGTTTTATGAGGCAAGAGAAATCAGAGCACCTAGTCACAACGGGCCGGGAAAGCTGGAGGGAAAAAGAGCACCAGGTAGCCCCAGGGAGAAAATATTGGACGGACTTGCAGTGTGCTGAGGACAGAAAGGGTGGAAGATGTGCTTGCGGCGACAAGGGATAGATGCATATGGAGGGCCACGATCGCCAACGCCATGTGGCAGGGCACTTGATAATAATAAATAATAATAATAATAATGAGACCATTTATAAGCGCACATCTCTGCCTACGGCAGAGCTTATGACGCTTTACATATTCACTCACATATTTCAATCTCTCGGACCTCACGTACATACACTAAATACACAATACAAGTAATAGAATAAATCCATAAAAATACTACATACGCTACAATCATACACGATTCTCACGCAAGTCCAAATGCACCCCACAACCCCCACGGCTATACCCCAAAGTACTGTGAGGCACATTGGGCTCTATAATCACCCACCCCCATCCCCACCTACCTACTATAACATACACACACACTAACACACCTTTTCTACTATTAGGCTGGGGGAAATGAGGTTGAACTTACTGATAATATTTTTAAAGAGGTGAGTTTTTAGAGCTGTTTTGAAAGAAGAAGTCGATTTTAGGTGTCGGATTTCAAAGGGAAGAGAGTTCCAGATAGTGGGGGCTGCGAAGGAGAAAGAGCGATGTCCAAATGTTTTTGTGCGCACGCGTGGAACACGGAGCAATCTGGTATCAGCAATGGAGCGGAGATTTCTAGAAGGAGTGTACACAGAGAGAAGATCAGCCAGGTAGCGAGGAGAGAGATCAGAGAAAAAAGAGTGGCATAGTGAGGCAAGCTTATAGTCAATGCGAGCTTGAACAGGCAACCAGTGAAGGGATTTGAGAATAGGTGTGACATGATCATGCTTGCAGGAACGAGAAACAAGTTTAGCGGCAGAGTTTTGTACTTTTGAAGTTTGTCTAATTGATTTTGAGGACAACCAGAAAAGAGGGAGTTACAGTAGTCTAATTTGGAGAGAACAAAGGCAGAAAGAAATGTTTTGGTAGCGTCTTCTGAAAGTAAGTGGCGAATATAACTAATGCGTCTAAGGTCAATGTATGCTTTGCGGCAGACTGTCTGTACATGTGTTGAGATACTCATGTCTTTGCTGAAGTGGAAGCCAAGATTTCGTGCGGTAGAGGAAAAGGGAATATCTGTTGATCCAACGGTAAGAGATGTAGGAGTGGTAGACGGCAGAGACTTAAAAGAGGAAGAACAGAGGACAGCTTCAGTTTTCTCGTCATTTAGTTTTAGCTTGTTTTCGAGCATCCAGATTCGTATGTCGGTGATACAAAGTTCGAGAGAGGAAATGGCTGGGTTTATGTTCTCGGGAGGAGTAGAGAGTTCAAGTTGAGTGTCATCTGCAAATGATTGATGTTCAGGAGAGTGAGACTGTATCAGGCCGGCAAGTGGTTGTGTATAGAGGACAAAGAGCACGGGGCCCAACACAGATCCCTGTGGGACCCCGTACAATAGTTCTTCAGATGTAGAGTTGAGGTTATTGACAAAGACTGATTGTGTTCTTTCTGTGAGGTATGAACGGAACCAGGATGATGATGAGAGGTTGTAAGTCTGCATACAGTTGCGTTATATTGTATAGCATTATCGTTTTCTTAGAAGGCGCCTGCGAGCCTGATACACAGATACACCCCCCCTTATACGCCCGCAGACTAAGTGAGAGATGCCTGCAGCAGAGAAATTTGAGGATAACAGATCTGTAGAAACATCAGAGAGAAATAAACCTGTGGAATATATCTCAAGATGAAGATACTCAAAAACTGGATAGAACTGTGAGAGAATTCTTGTAGCAAGTTTACAATCCCAACAGGCAAGTGCATAACCCATGTAACACTGCACGGAATAATTTGATGCAGTTCAAAGAAGTGAGCAAGAATTCTATGATCAGACTAATGACACACGCATTCTCTCTGTCTGACTGTCTGTCTGTCTGTCTCTCTCTCTCTCTCTCTCTCTCTCTCTCTCTCTCTCTCTCCTGTCATTCTCTTTCTCTCTCTCTTTCTCTCTTGTCTCTCCTTCTGTCTGTCTCTCTCTCTCTCTCTCTTCTCTCTCTCTCTCTCTCCCTCTCTCTGTCTCTGTCTCTCTCTCTGTCTCTCTATCTATATCTCTATGTCTCTGCCCCCCCCTCTCTCTCCTCTCCTCTTTCTCTCTCTGTCTCTCTCTGTATGTCTCTGTATGTCTCTGTATGTCTCACTTTCTGTCTCCCACATTGACCACTAGCGTTGAAGAAAACTTCGTTGAAACAAAACAGAAGTGTATTAGAACAATCACTTCTAATTGCAGTAGTGATACACCCCCAGCCCTACGCTCTACACACACACACAACACAACACAACACAACACACACACACACACAAACACACACCCGATACACACACACACACACACACACATACAGACGCATGCAGACAAACACTCACACACACACGCACATACACACACACACACACACACACACACACACACACACACACACACGCACGCACAACACACACACACACAACAATAACACACACCCGATACACACCACACACACCCCCAAACAATCACACACACACACACACACCACAACACAACACACACACACACACACACACACACACACACACACACACACCATACACACACTCACAAACAACCCCCACCCCACCCACCCCCCACCCCCACACACACGGAATTCTCCGGGCTGGCTAATACGAGTCATTAGGATTATTATAGAATTTTTCTTGTCAGCTGCAACACACATGTTGGGACTTAGTCAAGCTTGAGTCGATAGAGCTTTAAAGCTTTCGCTTCCTTCCTGTACTGTTCATAATAATTTTTCAACCGCTGCACAAATACTATGTATAACTGAGCCTACAGAAAAAGAACATTAATTGCCCGGGCTGGGTGGTTCTGTAGATAGGGCTGTGGACTCAGAAAGATTTCGTGTCTTGTGTTCAATCCCACAACGCAGTCAATAATTTGGTTCGTTCGCTGTTTATCTTAACCCCTTGACTCCCGCACCCTGTCCACCGGTGTTCGGCATCGTCAACCATGCCAGCAAAGCAAAGCAAAGCAAAGCAAAGCAAAGCAAAGCAAAGACTTAACCCTTTGACTCTCTCATCCTTTTCACAAGCTTTCTGAGGGAAGCTGGAGGATAGGGTGAGGGAGTCTAAGGGTTAAGTTTTTGCCGTTGGAGGACAGGATGTGGGAGTCAAAGGGTTAAGTTTTTGCCGTTGGAGGACATGATGTGGGAGTCAAAGGGTTAAGTTTTTGCCGTTGGATGACAGGGTGTGGGAGTCAAAGGGTTAAGTTTTTGCCGTTGGAGGATAGGGTGTGGGTGTCAAAGGGTTAAGTTTTGGCCGTGGGAGTCAAAAGGTTAAAGCTCAAAATCATTCTGGTGGTGTCAGCTTAATGTTCGGTAGGTCTTGTTCCCCTCTCTATGTTCAGTTTTTGTACGCGGTTGGAAATTTATCTGTCTGCCTGTCTGTCTGTCTGCCTTGACTAGCCTGTTCGTCTGTTCGTTTGTCTGTTTGTCTCTGTTGATCCGTCTGTCTCTGTATGTCTGTCTGTTACTCACTGTTTCTGTATCTGTCTGTCTGCCTCCCTCTCTTCCTCCTTTTCTCTCTCTCTCTCTCTCTCTCTCTCTCTCTCTCTCTCTCTCTCTCTCTCTCTCTCTCTCTCTCTCTCTCCCTCTCAAGGAACGAAGTACTTTGCAGTAAAACAAACAGTGATACAGCGTGAATTGTTCGCCGCAAGTACGTTCGACATTTTTACAATATTTTGTTTTCAAGGTATTTAGTTGAATACGAAAATAAACTGCAACAATCAATCTCAAATGATATAGCGAGGAATACTGCAATTTGTTACATATACTTTGAACTAACAGTTTGATCCTTTTTTTGAGACACAAACTTTTCTTTTAAATGTTCATGAAATCGAATCCATGATACTAATTCTAGCGAGTTTGTAAGCTTCTATTACTGAGGTGTTAACATGTATTTCTAAAGAGTTTTCAGAATGGAGTGCACCGGTTTTAGCTGCTCTGTCAACTACGTTGTTGCCGTGAAGACCAACGTGAGAAGGCACCCGGCATAAACTGATTTCCTAGCCATTTATCCTTAAACAATGTATTAGACGATGTGCCTCAATTATTAAATGGGGTCCTGTTTCTGTATCAAAAGACTATAAGGCATTTAATATAGATTTTGAGTCAACAAAGAGAGCTACTTTGAAAGACATAGGCTGAAGATTTACTAGATAATGCAACGTTTGTATAACAGCGACTAATTTTGCTATAAATATAGATACATTTGCCCCAGTAAAAATACCCTTTTTATGTTAAATTTTGGAACATGAAATGCTAACCCAGCATTTTTGTTTGCTAAGACTGATCTATCAGTAAAATGTGGAGGAGTGTGTGCGTGCGTGTGTGCGTGCGTGTGTGTGTGTGTGTGTATGCGTGTGTGTGTATGTGTGTGTGAATGAGTGTGTGTGTGTGTGTGTGTGTGTGTGTGTGTGTGTGTGTGTGAATGTATGAATGTGTGCGTGTCCGTGTCTGTGTGTATGTGTGTGTGTGTCTGTGTGTGCGTACGTGTGCTCTAGCACGTTTATTTGCTAAGACCTATCCATCGGCAAAAGTGTGGTGTGTGTGTGTGTGTGTTTGTGTGTGTGTGTGTTTGTGTGTGTGCGTGTGTGTGTGTGTGTATGTGTATGTGTATGTGTGTGTGTGTGTGTGTGTGCGTGTGTGTGTGTGTGCAGGCGCGCGTACATGATATATGAGCACGCATGTGGAGGAAGAGAGATGATCTTGTGCAGAGGGTACGTGGGGCGCCGAATGTGAATATGTTTGTGTGGGTGTGTGTGTGTGTTGTATTTTCTTATTTGTTTGTGAACTTTTGTTTGCAATGCAAAACAGTTTTGCTTTGTTTGTTTATTTGTTTTGCCTGTTCGTTTGTTTGCGTTTTCCTTTTTTGCTTTATTTATTTTTGTATTCGCATTTCAAACAGATCCCCATCAAAGGATCAATCGCACAGAGACAAGCAGCAGCCACATGAATAGGAAAGACATTCTCTTCCAAATCCCCCTATCTTGATGAATGCTTTTAGGAAGGGATTTCATGAGGGATCCACGACCTTGTCCTCTAAATGATGGACGTGTCACCCATCCCTACCCTCCCTCCCCTCCCCTCCCCCACCCCAAATGCCTGTCACTGATCCTCCAAAACACACACCTGGGTTATTCACTTGAGACCTCTGCTATCTGTCGCCATCGTTCTGTTTTTTGTTTTTTTAATTTTCAAGTTCAGGTTTAATTTAAAGCTACATCGATGACCAGAATCTGATTCTTTCTTTAGGGCGTCGAGTCTGTGGTTTTTCGCTTGCTTGTGTATTGTTGCCATCGTTTGTTTGCTTGTTTACGGGTATTGGTGGTGGTGGTGGTGATGTTAGTGGTAATTGTTGCAGTTTATCTGTTTGTCTGTTTTTCATTTGCTGTCCACAACGCAGGATGTATACAAAACATCCTACATCTGCTGTTGTAGAACGGGATGGAATCTTCGCTCTTGTGTGTTTTTTTTTTTTACGTTTTACGTGATGGTCAGAATTCTCTGTCTCTGTCTCTGTTTCTGTCTCTGTCTCTCTCTGTGTCTCTCTTTTCTTTTTTCTTTATTGATCTATAGTTTTCAATTTCATCATTATCGTCGTTGTCGTCGTCAATGTCATCGTGATAACTTTTTTTTCTTTTCTTCGTCTTCTTCTTCTTCTCCGAATTCCATTTCTCTGTCGTCTTCTTCTCCTCCTCCCTCCTCCTCCTCCTCTCTTCTTTCTCCTTCTCCCCTTTCTTGTTCCTTCTCCTTCTTGTTCTGATATTTATTACGTTGCCGGTTGCGTGCTAAGAGTTAGGTGTGAATGCATGAGGTGAAACAGGCATCACTGTTATAATTATTATTCATGACTATGATTGCAGTTTCCTTTTGGTTTAATGCTTTCGACAACATTTAGAGAAACGGTGTTAAAAACCTGTGTGGATATGCTGACGGTGAGATAGAAGGATGGGGATAGGGATGGGAAGCAAAAAAATGTTGACAGGTTAACCCTTCGACTCCTGCACTCTGTTCGCCAACTGCAAAAAAAAATTAACCCTTTGACTACCTCCCTTACCCTGTCCACCAGGTTTCTGCAGGAAGCTGGAGGATAATGTGAGGGAGTGAAAGGGTTAAATTTTTGCTTTTTGCCAGCGATTTTAATTTCAATTTCAATTTCAATTTCTCAAGATGACCTCTCCGCGTTCGGAATGAATTCCCATATGCACTAACGTCACAGGTGCCATTCGATGGAGAAGATCCAGACTGATCACGACACAAGTCTTATGCCTGCACATAAACCCATGAGC
>CM060310.1:73162627-73185127 GCA_030674185.1 Monoplex corrugatus | reverse complement strand
AGTGGTGTTGTATATTGTTATGTGTTTTGGTGTGTGTGTGTGTGTGTGTGTGTGTGTGTGTTGTGTGAGTGACTGTGTGTTTCTTCTTCAATTTGATTTCAATTTGAGTAGAGTAGACTGGTTGTCAGTTACACAAACTAACATTGGTATCATGGTCAGCTTAAAAATACACTCTTCTTTCTGACTGCACATTCGCAAACAATTTATTTTCTGTCTTAACTTCAGTGATAGCTGCTCATTTCTGCTCCCAGCATACCACCAACTCACAGGTGATTCAGCCGAAATCATTACCAAGAAGCCCATGGGATTCAGTACGTCAAGGTACCAAGCCTCACTATCAAAGACCTACACTGATGCTAAGTCATCTTGCTAGGTGTTGTGTGGTGCCTGTTGTGATACAACCTACTTAACCCTTTGACTCCCTCACCCTATCCGCCAGCATCGCGCATTGTCAGCCATGACAGCAGAGCAAAACGTTAACCCTTTCACTCCTTCACCCTATCTACCAGCTTCGAAAACTTAACCCTTTGACTCCCTCACCCTATCCGCCAACATCGCGCATTGTCAGCCATGACAGCATAGCAAAACCTTAACCCTTTCACTCCTTCACCCTACCTACCAGCTTCGAAAATTTAACTCTTTGACTCCCTCACCCTATCCGCCAGCATCGCGTATTGTCAGCCATGACAGCATAGTAAAACCTTAACCCTTTCACTCCCTCACCCTATCCACCAGCTTATAACAGGTGAGGAAGTGAAAGGATTAAGTTTTTTTGCAGCTGGTGGATAGGATGTGGGAGTAAAAGGGTTAAGACACTGTCTGTTAAGCCTTTACTTACGAGTGTAATCACTTAGTCATAGAATCAAACCGCGACAATGACCTCCAACAAGAGGTAAGGAGACAACGACCACAGATCTCCAAATGCAGCACCCATGGACCACTGACACCCAGGATCCCGACTTGAATTTACCCCAGGCAGCGATAGAGATAACCAAAATTGAAGGTAGATACCTGTACTTGTAAAGATTACCAAAACAGATTACCTGTACTTGTAGAGATTACCCAAAACAGATTACCTGTACTTGTAGAGATTACCCAAAACAGATTACCTGTACTTGTAGAGATTACCCAAAACAGATTACCTGTACTTGTAGAGATTACCCAAAACAGATTACCTGTACTTGTAGAGATTACCCAAAACAGATTACCTGTACTTGTAGAGATTACCCAAAACAGATTACCTGTACTTGTAGAGATTATCCAAAACAGATTACCTGTACTTGTAGAGATTATCCAAAACAGATTACCTGTACTTGTAGAGATTACCCAAAACAGATTACCTGTACTTGTAGAGATTACCCAAAACAGATTGCTTGTACTTGTAGAGATTACCCAAAACAGATTACCTGTACTTGTAGAGATTACCCAAAACATAAGATATCCATGTCAGTACATCAGTAAGTGTAGAAATGCCAAAACAAAAGAAATCTAAGTCAGTAAGTCAGTACTTGTAGAGATAACTCCAAGCAAAAGATATCAAAGTCAATAGGTCAGCACTCGTAGAGATAACCATAACGGAATATATCTGAGGAAGTAGGTCAGTATGTGTAGAGATAACCCAAAACAAAAGATATTTTAGTAAGACAACACTTGTAGAGATAACCAGAACAAAAGATATCTAATTCAGTAAGTCAGTACTTGTAGAGATGAGCCAAAACAAAGATATCTTAGTAAGTCATATTTGTCAAAGATAACCCAAAACAAAGATATCTAAGTCAGTAGGTCAATATTTGTCGAGGTAACCCGAAACAAAAGATAGTCTAGTCAGTAAGTCAGCACTTGTAGAGATACCTCACAACAAAAGATATCTTAATCAGTAATTCAGTATTTGTAAAGATAACATTCGACACGCAGATGACACCGTGCTAATTGCAGAAAATGAAAGGGACCTACAAAACCTTGTGAATATACTAGAAATAGAAAGCAAAGGTAAGGGCTTGGAATTAAACAGCAGGAAGACTGAAGTCATGGTGATCAGTAACAAATATGAAATCCCCTCATGCAAAATAACAGCAAACGGCACAACCTTGAGACAGGTTGATAAGTTTAAATACCTGGGAACGATCATTTCACCAGACGGCAGATGCACATCAAAAATAGCCAGCAGAATCGGCCAAGCCAAAACAGCATCCAATAAGATGAAAAGCATTCTTACCATCAAATGCCTATCAATTAACATCAGGAAGAGAGTTCTTGAATGTTATATAAAACCAATACTGTTGTACGGTTCTGAGGCGTGGGACAGTCATCAAGCAAAACCAGATCAAGATTGAGGCAGCTGAGATGTGGTTTCTAAGAAGGATGTTGAGAATTCCATGGACAGCAAAGAAAACAAACGAGACAGTCTTGATGGAGGCAGACACAAGCAGATCATTCATAAGGAAGATTAGGAAAAGGCAGGCAACATTCATAGGCCATTTTATGAGGAAAGGGGAATTGGAACACCTGGTCACAACGGGAAAGCTGGAGGGAAGGAGAGCACCGGGTGGACCCAGGAAGAAGATACTAGACGGACTAGCAGAGTGGCTGAAGACAAGGAAGGTGGAAGAGATGCTTGAGGCAACAAGAGATAGAGGCAGATAGAAATCCATAATCGCAAACGCCATGCGGCAAGGCACCTGATGATGATGATAATGATGAACCTGAACAACAAACATCTAAGTCGCTACGTCGGCACCTGTACAGATCACCTGAACAAAAGATATCTTAGTCAGTAAGCCAGTACTTGTAGAGATAACCCAAATCTAAATATACGTAATGCAGTAAGTCATTTCTTGCGGAGATAATTCAAAACTAAAGATAGCTTTGTAAATCAGTACTTGTTGAGAAAGCCTCAAGCAATATATGTAGATACCAAAGTCAATAGGTCAGTACTTGTAGAGATGACCAGAACGTTACATGTATGTATCTTAGCCAATAAGTCAGTACTTGCAGAGATAACTCAAAACTAAAGATAGCTTTGTAAGTTAGTACTTGTAGGGATAACCTTAAGTAATAGATACCAAAGTCAATAGGTCAGTACTTGTAGAGATGACCAGAACGAACTATATATTAGCCAATAAGTCAGTACGTGTAGAGATAACCAAACAAAAGTTATCTCAGTAAGTCAATACTTGTAGAGATCCCCCCAAAAAAATCAAGTCAGTAAATCAGTACTTGTACAGATAACCCAAAACAAAAGATATCCTAGTAAGTCATACTTGTAGAGTTAAAACCCAAAACAAAAGATATCTCAAAAGACATTACTTGTAGAGGTAAACCAAATCAAAAGATATCTAAGCAATAAGTCAGTATTGTAGAGATAACCACAACAGAAATGTCTAAGTCAATAAGTCAGTATTTGTAGAGATAACCACAACAGAAATGTCTAAGTCAATAATCAGTATTTGTAGAGATAACCAAACAGAAATGTCTAAGTCAATAAGTCAGTATT
Source organism: Monoplex corrugatus (assembly GCA_030674185.1). Classification (NCBI taxonomy): domain Eukaryota; kingdom Metazoa; phylum Mollusca; class Gastropoda; order Littorinimorpha; family Ranellidae; genus Monoplex; species Monoplex corrugatus. The sequence goes on along the minus strand of CM060310.1, from coordinate 73,181,634 downwards.
TGTAGAGATAACCACAACAGAAATGTCTAAGTCAATAAGTCAGTACTTGTAGATATAACCAAAAACAAAAGATATCTAAGTCAATAAGTCAGTATGTGTAGCATAACCAGAACAAAAATATCTCAGTCGTTAAGTCAGTATATGTAGAGATAACCCCAAACAAAAGGTATCTAAGTCAATAAGTCATTACTTGTACAGATGACCAGAACAACAGACATCTAAGTCAGTAAGTCAGTATTTGTACAGATAACAAAAACCAAAATAAATCTAACTCACTAAGTCAGCACACGTGAAATTAACCCAGAACAAAAGATATATCAGTAAATAAGTCGGTACTTGTAGAAATAACCCAAACAAAAGATAACTCAGTAAATCAGTACTTGACTTGCAGAACCAAACTTTCCTTCTCCTTTAATATCGTCCATTCCCACTCCAAACAGCGTTTCCTAACACTCCAAAATGCTTATACACTGGATTTTTCTTTACTTGCACACGCCATGTTGTCTTTGGCCATTTTCTGCGTGGCCACCCTTTTCACGCTGAAGTTGTTGAAGCGAGTGGGAATGCAGCGTTCTCAGCTCACTAACCTTTCTGAGAGTTAGCCAGTCGTGAGCACAGTTGCAAAACTGAGGGTATATTGTCTGAAACCTTATGAACGTGACAGCTATTGTTTTGCTAGGAAAAATGAGCGGCCTGAATAAGTTATAGATTGTCTGTGGTCACAATAGTAAAACTCTGGGGATTCAAGTTTGGTGAAAGAAGGTAGTACAATACCAGTGAAATTATTTATTGTCTGTAGATTATAAACATTTACCAAGTTGACCTTACGCAGCACCAGCACTAAAGGCAATGACAGAATCAGCTGAAATGAGTTCCCGCTGGATCACAGACAAGCAGACATAAAACGTGAACTTGTTAAAGCTTCGAGTTCCCTTTTGTACAAATCAAGTGTCTGTTAGCTGAGTGGCTAATCAACTTGTTAAAGCTTCAACTTTCTCTTTGTACAAATCAAGTGTCTGATAGCTGAGTGGCTAATCAACTGTTAAAGCTTCAACTTTCTCTTTGTACAAATCAAGTGTCTGATAACTGAGTGGCTAATCAACTTGTTAAAGCTTCAAATTTCTCTTGAACAAATCAAGTGTCTGATAGCTGAGTGACTAATCAACTTGTAAAGCTTCAAATTTCTCCTTGAACAAATCAAGTGTCTGATAGCAGTGATTAATGAACTTGTTAAAGCTTCAAATTTCCCTTGAACAAATCAAGTGTCTGATAGCTGAGTGACTAATCAACTTGTTAAAGCTTCAAATTTCTCCTTGAACAATCAAGTGTCTGATAGCTGAGTGACTAATCAACTTGTTAAAGCTTCAAATTTCTCCTTGAACAAATCAAGTGTCTGATAGCTGAGTGACTAATCAACTTGTTAAAGCTTCAAATTTCTCCTTGAACAAATCAAGTGTCTGATAGCTGAGTGGCTAATCAACTTGTTAAAACTTCAAATTTCTCCTTGAACAAATCAAGTGTCTGATAGCTGAGTGATTAATGAACTTGTTAAAGCTTCAAATTTCTCCTTGAACAAATCCAGTGTCTCTTAGCTGAGTGGCTAATGAATTTGTTAAAAGCTTCAAATTTCTCCTTGAACAAATCCAGTGTCTCTTAGCTGAGTGGCTAATTAACTTGTTAAAGCTTCACATTTCCCTTTGAACAATCAAGTGTCTGTAAACTGAGTGGCTAATTAACTTGTTAAAGCTTTACATTTCCCTTTGAACAAATCGAATGTCTGTTAGCCGAGTGGCTACTAAACTTGTTAAAGCTTCAAATGTCTCTTTGAACAAATCCAGTGTCTGTTAGCTGAGTGGCTACTGAACTTGTTGTTAAAGTTTCCCTTTGTACGAAGCAAGTGTCTGATAGCTAAATGATTAATGAACTTGCTAAAGCTTCATGTTTCCCTTTGTACAAAGCAAGTACCTGATAGCTGAGTGGTTGATAAACTTGCTAAAACTTCAATTTTCCTTTGTTCTGCGCAAGTGTCTGATAGCTGAGTGGTTAAGACATCCGTCCAAGAGTGACTTGGCCTTATGACAGCCGACCATCTTGGATGCGTAGGTTCGAACCCACATGGGAAAACGTTTTTTCGACAGCAGATGGGAATCCAGCACTTATGATCTGGACGCGGCCCAGATCTCTTAAGGTGTAACGAGTTTAGGGCTGAAACATTTGCTTGATGGGATTTCTTTTCTGATGATCTGTTGTCCAGCTCTCTGGGAGTTTTTTTTTTTTCGTTTTTTTTTTCCTTTATTTGTTTGTTTGTTTTTTGTTTTTCTATTTTTACGCACTAAGTAATAGGTATAACACACACTTGATATCTTTTCACTCTTTTTGTTTACGTCTCGTACCTGTAACACTTGCTGTTCAAACTCCTTTCCTTTCAGTTTTTGTTTTCCATTTCATTTCCTTTTTCTGCCAGACTGTGCACAAATATGCGAACAGTCAAATCACTGCCTGACTGCATTATAAAGCCCATGTATCACACAATATTTATCATAATATTATTTCTCTTTTGAATGGTGCTATATTTAACCATAAACGACTACACCAGTTTGAAACGAATTTGATATCTGAAAAAAAATTCATTTGACATTTTTTGTTCAATTCTCCAAGAATTTCTTGTTTGATTCTACTGTTTTTTCTGTCTGTCTGTCTGTCTGTCTCTCACTCTTCTGTTCTGTCTGTCTGTCTCTGTCTGTCTTTCTATTTGTCTCTGTCTGTCTTTCTGTCTGTCTGTCTGTCTCTGTCTGTCTGTCTGTCTGTCTGTCTCTCACTCTCTCTCTCTCACTCTCTTCTGCTCTGTCTGTTTTTCTGTCTCTGTCTTTCTGTCTGTCTGTCTCTGTCTGTCTCTATCTCTGTCTCTGTCTGTCTGTCTGTCTGTCTGTCTCTCTCTCTGTCTGTCTCTATCTCTCTCTCCTTTTTTCCGTCTTTGTTTTCATTATCCTCAAACCGGATTCAGTTTTTAGACCAGATGCTCGCGTTAGCCAATCATTAGCCAACGTGACAAGACCCCGAGGCATTACAGAAAAGACGTGCCAATTGAGCCAATCACTTCTGCCAGAACAGCCCCGAGGGAGTAGGCGCGAATAAGATCTAAATAAGGCCAACTATTCTTATACACACCATTTCTCTTGAATATTTTGGTCTTGACAATGGTTCATGGCCAACCCACACTCGATAATTGTGACTTCATACTGTCTGCTGGTATGAATCATGAGCCTAGTTAATCTCGTTTTTTGTCATGAAGTTTTGTTTCAAATATACTGAGACCTATAATCACCGTCTTGCTCCAACTGGCAATCCATCCATCTTAAAATCTTTGCTTATGTTTAATTCTTACATGTACGTATTGAGATTTTGTTGCCAAAACCTTGCATATTTTTGAGACGTGCACATTTGTGGCCTGTTTTGTATGGCCATTCATTTGCATTCCATCAAAATCTGTGACATTAGTGTGGACTCTTTTACGGACAGATGTACAGATACATAAACATACATTATCATCCCTATGCAATCTAAATAGCTTTTCCTCGTTATCAAAAAAAGAAGAAAAAAAAAAATGATGGGTGAGCATTTTGTACATACTGTGGTCCCTTTTGCTGCATTGATTTCGTCTGCTGCAGAAGACACTTTAAAAACTATTACGTAGAAAAATGGTAAGTACGTTATGCATCGAAAAGTAAGGGGAGGCAAAAGTTGGACAGAGCGAGAGCAAAACAGAGGAGAGAGGAAGAGAGAGAGAGAGGAGAAGACAGAAAGAGAAGAGAGAGAGAGAGAAAGAGAGAGAGAGACAGAGACAGAAAAACAGAGAAAGAGAGACAGAGACAGACAGACAGACATACAGACAGATAGAGACAGAGAGACAGAGAGATAGACACACACACACACACACACACACACACACACACAGAGAAAGAGACAGAGACAGCCAAACAGAGAGAGACAGAGAGAGAAAGAGAGACAGAGAACAGAGAGACAGACAGAGAGAGAGAGAAAGAGAGAGAGAAAGAGACAAAGAGAAGAGAGACAGAGAGAGAGAGAAAAGAGAAGAGAGAGAGGGACAAAGAGAGAGAGAGTGAAAGAGAGAGCCAGAGACAGAGAGACAGAGACAGACAGACAAACAGACAGACAAAGACAAGACAGAGAACGGCAAGAAGGTCTGAGAGGATAGGAGAGGGCCGAGAGTACTGACACAGACATTGCATGGAAACGAGTACACTGCAGACCAGGGTTCTGCTTTTGCCTGTCCCTCTTCGATTCGAATAACAGCTAATTCCGCTGTGAAAATGTAATTGTACCCTGCGTGCATTTCTATCCCCAGCTGACATTTTTTTTCGCAGACACTGTTTTTTTTCCCCCAGTATTACAGCTGATGTGGTTGGCCTTCAGTGTGTCCTTGAATCGCTTTAGTGGTCAGTGCTCTGGTTACAATATTCTTGCTTCAGCTCTTCGTACAAAAGCACTTCGGGATGCAGTTGTATTCCGGAAACAAGGACTATCTGACTTGTTTTACGAAGTTGGCATTTGATACGTAAACGCTTTATACCTGGCAAACCACACGTCCTCAGAACTGATGGTTGGGCTCCTTATTTTGCCGTATGATCTTACACATATCTCGGTGTTGAAACACTTCCAGTGATGGATGTGATGTCAGTAGGTAGTCAGATCTCGCATCTGTACAAAAAGGCGTTCAGGATTACGCCACTGTACATACAGCATAGCATCTTTTGTGGAGAGTCTCAGCCTCTTGGAAAGTGTTTCAAAAGCAGACCTGGCCTTGGGGATGCACGGCGCCACCTTTGTGTTAATATATTGTTGTCTGTTGACAGTATTGTCCATCTATCCATCCATTCATCCACCCATCCATTTAAAAATTATACTTGCCTACCTACCCACCTACCTACCTGCTTACTGCCTGTCTGCCTACTTACCTACCTGGTTACCTACTTACCCATCTGTCTACCTATCTGTGTACATATCTACCTACCTACCTGTCTGCCTACCTACCTACCTATCTACCTAACTGCCTACCTACCTGCCTGCCTGCCTGTCTGCCTATCTGCCTACCTACCTATCTACCTACCTACCTACCTTACTTCCTTCCCACTTATTTACCCACCTAAACACGATACATACATACTGCAACATATATACATACATACATACATACATACATTACATACATACATCATCATCCATACACACATCCATCCATCCATCCATCCATACCATCCGTCCATACATGCCATACATAGTACATACATTACATACAAAACTACAATACATACATAATACATAACAAAATACATACATACATACATACATAATACATATACATCAACAACATACATACATACATACATACATACATAAACATACATCAAACTCATTATTTCACAAAACACACATACACAAAAATGGAATAGATATCAAACGTACCACCATGACCTATTTTGATGACATAGAAACATTATAGTGGCGTCAACTTTGCTTCTGACCGTAGAAACTAGGTCAGTAGCAGTAACGTTATGGACAGATACAGACAACCAAAAGTGTGTACTATGGCGCCACGAACTTCATAAAATTTCCAGACTTGTCGATAGGAGATTCTGGAACTGATCTAATGTTTCGAAATGTCTCAACGCCGACAATTTAAGCTTAGTCCTTTGTCTGGGCAGTTGGATCATAGTACAAAGAAAGTGTATACGTGTATATTGTGTGTGTGGTGTGTGTGTGTGCAACACAGATACAAACACACAGAACACAGACACACAGACACAGAACACAGACACACAGACACAGACACAGACACACGAACAGACAGACACACACAGAACACACACACCACACACACACACACACACACACACACACACACACACACACACACACACACACACACACACACACACACACACACACACATAAACAAAAGAAAGCAAGACAACAGAGCGAAAGAACGAACAAATGAATAAATGAATGAGTAAACAGATGAACGAATGAACGAACTATTGAATGAATGAGTGAACCAACGAACAAACGAATGAACGAGAACAAACGAACAAACGAATGAACAAAGGAATGTATAAATGAAGTGAACGAACGAACGAATGAACGAACGAATGAACTGAACGAACGAACGACGACAACGAACGAACGAACGAATGAGACGAACGATCGAACAACGAACGAACGAACGAACGAACGAACGAACGAACGAACGAAACGAACGAACGAACGAACGAACGAACGAACCATTGATCTGTACAAGCCTGTGGGAGAGTGTACTCTGACGATAGTACAAGGCAACAGTGGTAATTGGTCCTTATCAACCTGTGGTATTGTATTCCATAGTGAACGAACAAACGATAGAAATAAAAAAAGAGACAACAAAACACACACAACCAAACACATCGATCTGGATAACCATTTCGAAACCCATGGCAAAAACATCCAGATATTGGGAAGCCATGATGACAATTGTGTGTTTGTCATGACAAGGTTTCATTCATTATGAATCTCTTTTTGAGAGAAAGAATACGAAAGCTTGAGAGAGAGAGAGAAAGAAAGAAAGAAAGAAAGAAGAGAGAGAGAGAGAGAGAGAGAGAGAGAGAGAGAGAGAGAGACAGACAGACAGACAGAGAAAGAGACAGACAAACACACATACATACAGACAGAATGACGACAGAGAACCCAAGAACTATATAATATAATAATGATAATAATAATAATAGTAATAATAATAATAATAACATAAAAAAATGATAATAAAAATAATGATGATGATGATGATTAATAATAATAATAACAATGATGATGACAGTATAAAAATGATAACAATAATGATAATGATGATGATGAAGATGTGATGATGATAATTATAATAATGGTGTCTATAAGGCGCCAAATCTTTACACAAGAATCAAACCAAATAGCTACCTTGTGGCACTGAGCTGGGAGGTGAGTGTCCGAACAGTGGTGAGGTATTGTTGCTGTGGTCCTATCCGAACCCTCGGGTGTTTCTTGTTAACTAGTTAACATAATACCACTACAAACATGAAAGATATATACATATATTCAGATGAATTGACGGACGTTTCCAACAGTCCGATAGTTTCAGTTTTCTCAAGATCACATCTCTGTGCTCAGAATGAATTCCATATGCACTAACGCCACAGGTACCATGTAATGGAGAAAGACCCAGAATGATTACGGCACAAGCCTTAAGCCTGCACATAAACCCATGAGCTGGCCAGGTCCTGAGGTCCTACCTGAATAGTTCCATAATCCTGAGGTTGTAGGGGAGTGAGGTAGCAGAGACCTCAACTTTTCCATGGCCAGCACACGAGAGAGGCGCCCATCCCCTCTCCCTCGCTTCAAATTCATATTCCTTTTTTAAACCAAGACTTCAGAAAGGCAAGAAGGCTAATTTGTCTTAAGGGGTAGGACTGGGAAATTAACCTATTCTCCAATGTTTTTTTTTACCAAGGCAGCCGGGCAATACTCTGCTCTTCACTATTTTCAACTGGCGTGGGATCTTTAGCGTCGGAAGCCAGAAGGCACACGGATCTGACTCGTCTTTCGTCCAGTTCTGAAGGACAAGACGTTCAGTTCGACTTTCTGTTCAAACTGAGGAGAAAATTTGAGGCCTCTACTGCGAACGAACCCTAGAACTCCAGTTTAGTTATGGCAGACGAACGTCTGAACCTATTCTGCCAGTCTTCTTCCTGAAGAAGTCCGACAGATGAGTAGACACACGGTACTGAATGTTTCATATGAGTCTTCATGTGAGATACAAGACATCTCCTAGAGGCAAGTGTTCTTACACAGGTACTGCACTGGAAGATGTTCTGGGGCTTTGGGTTCTGCTTCCGTCGACCTTTGTTTTGTTCAGTGGCAGTTATTCTGCATCGTTTAAATGTAATTTTCTTCGGGTTTTAATCTCGTCGAGTACACTCTTGTCTTTTTTCATGACTTTCTAGCTCACCTTTAAGAGACGTCCGTAGAACCACTTTTCATTTGAATATATTTTCTTTTTCAGGGTCCATCCTTCAGCTCCGTATGTCACGATGGTCCAGACCTGATATTTTATTATTCTCACTGTTAGTTTCGTGTTTGTCGTTTTGTCTTTTTAGATGTTTGTGAGGTCTATCATTTGTTTCTTAGCCATGCCAATTCTGGCGTTGATGTCGGTGGAACAATGCCTAAGTAGAATAAATCCATGTGCCTAAATACATGCAAGCGACAAAGAGAAAGAGCAGGTGAGGTGGAGCTGGAGTAGTAGCGACAGAGAAGAAATTTGTCATCATATTGCAGTCAAAATTATCATCACATTGCAATAAAAAAAATATCATCATACTGCAATCAAAGATATCATCATATTGCAATCAAAATTATCATCATATTGCAATCAAAATTATCATCATATTGCAGTCAAAATTATCATCATATTGCAGTCAAAATTATCAGCATATTGCAATCAAAGTTATCATCATATTGCAGTCAAATTATCAGCATATTGCAATAATAATTATCGTCATATTGCCATCAGAATTATCATCATGTTGCAATCAAAATTATCATCATGTTTTAATCAAATTTATCATCATACTGCCATCAAAATTATCACCAAACTGCAATCAAACTTATCATCATATCGCAAATATCAAAGTTATCATCATGCTGCCATCTAACTTATCATCTTACTGCAATCAAAATTATCATCATATTGCAACAAAAAATAGCATCATATTCCTATCAAAGTTATTATATTGCAATCAAAGTTATCATCAAATCACAATCAGAATAATCATCATATTGCGATCAAAAATTATCATATTGCAATCAAAATGATCATTATATTGCAGTGAAAATCATTACATTACAATCAAAATGATCATCATATTGCAATCAAAATGATTATCATATTGCAGTCAAAATCATCATATTGCAATCAAAATGATCATCTTAGTGCAATAAAAGTGATCATCAATATTGCAATCAAAATTGCCATCATATTGCAATCCTGTTATGCATCACGGGGTGCGGTAGTCAAGTGGATAAACTTCAGCCTTACGATCATAAGGTCTGACGTTCGATTCTGCATCAGTGCCTTCTCACCAGGTGGCAGGCAAGGTGGAGATTGTCCAGATCTCTCAGATCAACATATGCGCATACATGTTAGTTCCTAAACCCCCTTTGTGTGTATACTTAGGGAAACATCATGTACTCACGTTAAAGATCCTGTTAGTCTTCTTGCCTGTCACTATCCGGTGGCTCATGAAAACATGAGAAAACATGGCATGCACAATTACCGAAGACGGAGTAAACAGTTTATGCAACAACATGCGGTCTGTAAAATGTGAGGAAAAAACAATGTGCATACAAGCATACAAGAAAAATCGAAATGTTTCAAACAAAGGCACCAGAGGCTGTAATGTTCTATAAAAAAAGAGACATAATAAAGAAATGAATGAATGAATGAATGAATGAATGAGTGAATAAATGAATGAATGAATGAATGAACGGATGGAGGATAGATGGATGGATGGATGAATGAATGAATGAATAAATGAATGGATGAAAAATGAATGAATGAATGAATGAACAAGTTAATCAAACAAGCGATCGATCGATCAATGAATCAATGGATCGATCAATCAATGAATCAATCAATGAGTCAATGAATCAATCAATGAATCAACGAATCAATCAGTGATTCTCACTCACTCACTCACTCACTCACTCAGCCACTCACTCACTCACTCACTCACTCACTCCACTCACTCAATCAATCAATCAATTAATCACTCACTCACTCACTCACTCACTCAATCAATCAATCAATTAATCACTCACATCACTCACCACTCACTCAATCAATCGATAAGTGAATGAATAACCATACACATAAATGATAAAAAACTGACAGGGAGAGAGAACAAACAGACAAGCTGACAAGCAACCTGCCAAACATAGAAACGAACGAACAATCACCTAAACAAAACTGAACAACTTTTTTGGAAGCCTGCGGCAAAAACAATTAGATATTAGGAAGCAGTGATGACTGTTGTCTTTTTGTCTCAATGGGGTTTCACTCTCCATCAGGGAGGTGAGGGGGAGGGTGCAGGCAAAATTCAAGTTAAATTAGCAATACAACAAAACAAAACTTACATTAGCAGGGACACAATTAATTAAGTGAATACATATAAGAATGAATAAATGTAGATAGACAAACACACTCACAGTTTTTCTTTCTCCAAAACGAAGTACTCGTATCATGCTGTAGGGCACCAATGAACATTAGTATATTCCCCGCGAGAGAACTTCATGGTAGACCTACTGGGATATTTCCACGGTCAACGTTTTAAAAGTTCAGAACTTGTTGAGTTTTAAAACAAGTTCAGATTTTGTTGAATTTTAAAAGTTCATCAGATTTTGTTGAGTTTAGGTGTTCAGAATTTGTTGAGTTTTAGAAATGAATAATTTGTTCAGTTTTAAAAGTTTGGAACTTATTGAGTTTAAGAAATTCAGAATTTGTTGTTTAAAAAGTTTGGAAATTATTGAGTTTTAAACATTTCAGAATTTGTTGAGATTTTGAAGTTTAGAATTTGCTGAGTTCTAAAAGTTTAAAATTTCTTCAAGAAGAAGTCATCGCACACGGTCAGTTCCATACGTCCTCCACCCAGATCTGTCAGCAGTGGCCTGTCAGAGTCCTGAAACCTACGCAAAACCGTATGCGATGGCGAGATTTTGAAATGGGCGAAAGAAAGGGAAAACAGGACATTAAGCCGACACCACCCTATAATTGTAGCATTAGGATGAGTAGTGAATAGGCCAGCTTTCGTGCTGTAGCCTGGGACTGAATTCGAGACATTTGATCATGAGTCCACGGAATTATCAACTTTGACATTCAATCTATTGTTTTCACAAACGCTACAGCAGCAAAAACTGTCAGTACTGGCTTACATGAATGCTTAAGACAGTACACAACAATTTTGCTCAAGCGAAATCTTTAGGCACAAAGACTATGTCATTAAAGATACATTGTTTTTTTTTTCTTTTTTTTTCTTGTATGGATTATCGCACTTCTTTGTGTTCTTTTGTGTCCTTAAATTATACACCATCTTAATGGCCACTGAAACTGAAAACGTTTTACAATGCCATGATAATGTTGACGGTAAGGATATCATGATGCTATGGCGTTCCATCTTGGGCAAAGAGTACGTAACAAGGCTGTATTCTACGCTTATTGTCGAAATATATCCTGGCATCAACCAGACACAAAAGATGAAGACACCTGAGGTGATGGTCACAAGATTTAAGCAACATCCTCAATGACGTAATGAAGTAGATGACTGCATGGTCCCAGTTTTCCCGATGATCTCATGGCATGCTCATGGCATGCTCAACTCTGGATGATAACCGGTTGGAGCCAAAAGATCCCAAACTGATTTTTTTAAGGGACTGATGGGGGTTGCACTGGGTAATCCGTTGCGATAGCCACTACAATACGGCAACTGGTTTAAAGATACAACATTGGTACCACCAGTTCAGTTAGCATTTACCTGTGTGTTTTTCATAAAGTCTTTCTTATTTCTTATTTACTCTTAGAACTCATGTTTAGGTACATGTAGCAACTTCATTTTTAGCTCCAAGAATATGAGGTGTGCAGAAATAGTTTCGGATAAGTTATGTTTATATCATTGTATTCAAGATTTTAAGCTGCCTGGTGATGATTTGGACGGACCGGTCAACACCAGGGGCACATCCTAAAATTATGTGCACAAATGCATTTAACATTAATATGTGTACCTATTTTTTTCCCAGTTTTTTTCTTTTCAGGTTGAAAGATGTGTTCAGATGGTTATAACCCTCTGCTCAGTCTGCTGGGCTTTATACAAGTAATTATAGTGATAACGAAGGGTTGGAGGAGTAAACAGAATCATAAATAACTGGGCGGACTTCTTACGGCTGCTTGTTGGTACATTCATCATCATCATGTGCCCTGCAAGACGACTGTTCCCAGATATTTAAACTTATTAACTTGTTTTAGTGTGGTGCCATTTGCCGTTATTTGGCATGAGAGGATCTCTTTTTTTTTTCCTTTTTTTTTTTTTTTTTTTTTTTTTTTTTTACTGATTGCCATAACTTCAGTCTTCTTGGTATTTAGCTCCAGCCATTTATTTCTGCTTTTTATTTCTATTACATTCACAAGATTTATGTTGTAATTGTTATGACAGTCAGTTATTGCCCTGAGTACACACCACGTTATATTTCAACAGAATCTTTTTTTAAGGTCAAACTGGACTTTAAAAAAATTAATACAAAGTCTGGTGTTTCTGTGATAACCTTTTATATGAAAAGGGACCTATATCAAACATACGTGAAATAATTGGCAGAGCCATGGACTCAAGATCTAATATCTTGAGTTCAATCCCAGCCCGCAACATTAATAACTGTCCTGTTCGCTGCCCATTTTAACGTATTCATCCTTCTGGTGGTGTCAGCTTAGTGTTTGATAGATCCCTTCTCCCCTTTCTCCGTTTCAAGATCTTGCCAGCGTATAGGATTTTGTTCAGGCGCAGGAAATCTGTCAGATGATTGCTTGAAAATTTGGGTGGAGCGCATATGGAGCTGTCCGAGCGTGATTTAATGCCTCTTGAAATCACCCTTTAACTCCTATGAAAAGGGAAATTAGGAGAATGGATCGATCATTTTCTGTTCCTCTCTTTTCCTTTGGGTTTTTTTTCTCTCTCTTTTTTTTCCCCAGAGTTTTGTTTGATTTTGTCGCTTCTTTATTTATCATTCTTATCCTCTGTACAAATACTGTTTTTATTCAGAATACCCATTGGCTCGGTACGTGCGTTAGCAATTTGGCGACGGGATGCTTTGCTTTTTCTTCGCGGGAACGTAATGTTTTTATTTACTGATTTTATTTATTACAATACTTCCAAGCACAGTTCATAATCTGCAAATCCTGCTCTTTTATATCCTTTGCTGGCTTAAACTTAAAGAGTTTGCTCTCCCGACGGCTTAGAGCACTCATGCAAAATGACAACAAGGAACAAAACAAAAGAAGATAAAACAAAAATAAAAACAAAATAAAGGAAGGAAGGGATGAAGGAACAAAAAAAGGAACAACGAACGAGAAATCAGAATGAAATAAAACAGGAGACCATCTAACAATTTCTATTTTCATTCAGAAATAGTTACAAAAATTCCAGATTCCGTCGTTTTCGAGGTCCGTGTCATCTTGAACAAAGTTTCAGCTGAAATGCAATTTAACGTGAGTTGAGGACAGTGGTCTATTCTCACACAACGGGAAACAGATTTTTAAACATAAACTAAGAAACATAACTCTTGAGAGTCACGCAGTTATCTCCCATGTAGAATTTCTCAAATCCACACAGTTTGCGCTACCCAGACAGAGACAGAGACAGAGACAGAGAGAGACGGTGAGAGATAGACAGAAACAGACAAACAGTAGACAGAGAGAGAGAGAGAGAGAGAGAGAGAGAGAGAGAGAGACAGAGAGAGAGAGAGAGACAGAGACAGAGACAGAGAGACAGAGACAGACAGACAGAGAAAGAGAGACAGACAGAGACAGAGAGACAGAGAAGAGAGAGACAGACAGACAGACAGAGACAGATATTTAAACATTGTGACAAAAAGCTTAAGCATAATGCTGCTTGCGCAATCTTTCCCAACTTTGTCTGATCTCCGTGATCTTGGCCATCTCACCTTATTCTCAGAACTTATAAATTTGTGTGTGACTGCTCAACAGTTTTCTTTGTCTGATATTCGATAAATGTATGCAATGCAAAAGCAGCTGAGGAAATTTTGTTAATAGATTTTGGTAAAACATGCATGCACGCGCGCGCGCACACACACACACACAAATACACACACACACACACAACACACACACAAAACGCACGCACGCACATGCACACACACACACACACACACACACACACACACACACACACACACACACACACACACACACACACGCTTGCTTGCGCGCGCACACACACACACACAACACACAGACAGAGACAGGGAAACAGACAGACAAGGGGGGGGGGAGAGAGAAAAAGAGAGAGAGAGAGAAAGAGAGAGAGAGAGACAGACGACAGACAGACAGACAGACAGAGACAAAGACAGAAACAGAGACAGAGAGAGACAGACAGAGACAGAGACAGAGACAGAGACAGAGAGAGACTGAGACAGAAACAGAAACAGAGACAGACAGAGAGAGAAAGAGACAGAGAGAGACTGAGACGGAGAGAGATACAGAGAGAAAGAGAGAACGACAGACTGAGAGACAGCGAAAGAGAGAGAGAGAGAGAGAGAGAGAGAGAGAGAGAGAGAGAGAGAGAAAAGAAGACAGACAGACAGACAGACAGAGACAGAGACAGAAAGAGAGACACACAGAGAGACAGAGAGAGAGACACAGAGAGAGGCACAGAAGAGACAGAGACAGACGGACAGAATAGACAAACGGAAAACAAACAGATAGGCACATAGACAGAGATATACACAGACAGACAGACTGGTAGACAGAGGGGGTGGGGTCAGTCTATCCGTCATGCAGAACTCAACTACCATTATTATCATTACAATACATCATCCACCACTCTCTAGACAACTGGATAGATTAGACACTGTACACACGAAAACATGCTCACACATACACACATACATAATTATCCCCATTCACACACACACACACACACACACACACACACACACACACACACACACAAACACACACACATAACACAGACATACACACACACTCACACACACACACACACACACAACACACACACACACACACACAAACAAACACACACACACACACACACACACACACACCACACACACACACACACACACACACACACACACACACACATACACACACTTATAAAAAGACGTTTTGAAAGAAGCAATGACAAACACACATATTTACATATCAAAACACGCACAAATACACCTAACACACACGCACGTGCGCACTCACAGACACACACACACACACACACCCCACACACACACACACCACAACACACACACACACACACAACACACACATAAAACAACACACACAACACACACCACACACACACACACACACACACACACACACACAAACATACACACACATCAAACATACACCCGCACGCTTGCACGCTCGCTCGTCAGCAGAAAGTACGTATCTGCTCCAAAACGTTTCACGCCGCAGCACCTAGGCATGCTTCCCCACCACCACCCCACACCATCCCCATCCCCACCCCGCCTCATCCCCACCCCACCCACCCCACCCCATCACCATCCCCACCCCGCCCACTTCCCTTCCTAAACAGAACCCCCATGGGAATCGCAACATCTTGGGCAAATAGCAAAGAGGAATATGTGTTTATCTTTACCCTTCTTGTGAAAGAAAAGGGGAAATGGACATTACTTTGGAGCCTGTCCCAGTTGTGTTACAGCAGTTAGTTTATAACGTGTATTGACAGCGTGTGAAAAAGAATTTTCGGGCATGCCATTCAACGGTTCTCTCGTTCGAATTCATCAGTTTAGCGTATTTCTTATTTTTATTGTAGCTTAAAGCCCAGCCGACTGCATAGAGCCATATCAGAGCTGTAACTATTTCAATACACACACACACACACACACTACTTCAACAAGGAAAAAAAAAGGAACAGAAAAGTAAGCAGATCGTATCAATGCATTCGCGCCCGTAATCTAAGAAGATGCCCCTGACGTTGACCACTGATCCAATTTATGACGCAGGGGATTTAAATAACGTACCTGAATACAGATTGAATCATAACTAAGGACACTGAAACATATATAGAAACCGGCCTAAATTACCTAAAATTTCTTCTGTATATTTCATTTCCCTAGAGTAAAAAATGCACTTAAGTGTCCATTTATCAATCTTAAGAACAAGTACGTAAGTCTTTGTCGAACACATACAGCTGAATGGGCCAGCAAGACAGAAAATGATAAGACGAAATTACAGAAAGCAAAGGAGGAAGGCAGAAACAAAGAGAGTGACAGACAAGAGGAAATTTCTAACACAAAATTTCCAGAAGGTAGGGATACTATTTATACTGAAAGAGCCCGCGGCATCCCCACAGGAGGCGTTTAGTGTAAGAAATAAGAGATCATTCATCAATCAACGTAGAGTTTGGAGTTTGGAGTTTGTTCAAGAGGGATTCGTCGCACTCAGACAATACCATATGCGCTCCACCCAAATCTGACAGCAATTGCATAGCAGACTCCCTGAGCCTGCGCAAAGCCCTATGCGCTGGCAAGATCTGGAACTGATAAGTAGACAGGGTGAGGGGAGGGGATGGGAAAATCTTTGAACCACTAAGCTGATATCACCAGAATGATGGAAACATTAAGATGGGCAGCAGACAGGCCAGAGTTTCATGTTGCAGGCTGGGATTGAACTCAAGATATCACTCGGGTCCTGGTCCACGGCTCTGTCAAAAGAACCGACCACACCACAATTAATGAGGCAAAGTGGCCAGCGTGACGGACTACTAATTGAGAAGATGTGGGTTCAAAAACCCATCACTTTACAAATAACACATACACAAACAAACAAACAAACAAACTAACTAACTAACAAATATACAAACAGATAGACAAACAATCAAAAAACAACATCAACAGCACAACAACACAAAAAACAACAACAACAACAACAAAATTACAATATTTTATAATAATTACAATATTTATATAGCGCAAAATCTTGATAAAATCAAATCTAAGCGCTGAAGCAGACACACACGCACGCACGCACGCACGCACGCACGCACGCACGCACACGCACGCACGCACGCACACACACACACACACACAACACACACACACACGCATGGCTATAAAATGGGGAGAAAGAATAAAAGCAATAAAAGCAAGAATAAAAGCAATGGAAAATTATAGAAGCATAGCATATACGGAGACAGGCTGCAGGGGGGGGGGGGGTGAGTGAGGTTAGGATTTTATGCGGAGGAGAAAAGGTGAGTTTTGAGAGCGGACTTGAAGGAGACAAAAGTAGGTTGCTGACGGACTGAGAGAGGAAGTTTGTTCCAGGAGAGTGGACCAGAAACAGAGAAGGCTCGTGGACCATAGGTATTGAGCTTAGTGCGCGGAAAGCGAAAAGTCAGAGGATCGGAGGCAGAGCGGAGGGTACGTGAGGGAAGATAGATCTCAAGTAGGCTTGACAGGTAATCGGGGGCTGCGTTAACAGCAACAAAAGAATGTGAAGTATAATTGTGCCAAAAATTCATATGAAAGTTTTTGACATTTCTGGCATCATCATCAGATAATCTGAAAAAGAAAAAGAAATAACATTAATGTTATTATCATATCAATGTGATATAATATCAACATATCCGAGGATAAACACAGGGGTCAGGCGATCAGAGAATACTGATTATAAGTTAATCGTGAGTTGTCTGCTCCTGAATTCATCCTTAGTTTTTATCGTCAGCTCTATTTCTTTGATCCATAATGCCTCCATAAACGAACAGGCGTCGTTTTCGGCCTCGACTGATTGCTACCCAGAGCTTAGCGTACTGTGGGCTTGCTGGGAAGACTGGAACCACATAGTCAAAAGTCCTATCTACTTTACAGATGCGTCATGGAGAATGCTGATCAAATCTCTCGACCTGTGCCGCAGGTTTTTTTCTTTTGTCTCTTAAAGACCTCAATGATACCAGGATATACCTTTGAAGTAAATATACAAGCCTTGCTTCCTAAACTCGATATCATCGTTATTATCTTTTGCCCATTCTTATCATCATAATAGCATTGTGAAAACTTGTCCCACATCTTGTGGTCTTTCTTGTCCTGCTATTTGTTTTCAAGATGCATAAATACTTCATGTGAAGCGTAGCAAGGATTATCTCCAAGGTAAGTCAAATGGGACCTAACGCTACTGTTCTTGGTAAGAAAGTGTTTGAAATTTCAAGTCCTCTCTCTCTCTTTCTTCTCCTCCTCTCTCTCTCCCTCTCTCTCTCTCTCTCTACCTCCTCTATCTTTCTCTCTATCTCTGCCTCTGTGTCTGTCTATCTGTCTCTCTCTGCCTCTCTGTCTCTCTGTCTGTCTCTGTCTGTCTGTCTCTGTCTGTCTTTGTCTCTGTCTGTCTGTTTGTCTGTCTGTCTGTCTGTCTCTCTCTCTACCTCCTCTATCTTTCTCTCTATCTCTGCCTCTGTGTCTGTCTGTCTGTCTCTCTCTGTGTCTCTCTGCCTCTGTCTCTGTCTGTCTTTGTCTCTGTCTATCTGTCTGTCTGTCTGTCTCTCCTCTCTCTTTCTCTCTCTCTCTCTTCTGTCTCTCTCTCCTGTCTCTGTCTCTCTCCGTCCCTCTGTCTCTCTGTCTCTGTTTCACTATCTCTATATATATATATGTCTCCTCTGTCTTTCTCTCTGTCTCTGTCTCTCTCTCTGTGTCTCTGTCTCTCTCTGTCCCTCTGTCTCTCTGCTCTCTGTCTCTGTCTCACTCTCTCTTTCCATGTCTCCTCTGTCTTTCTCTCTGTCTCTTCTCTCTCACTCTCTGTCATTCTCGTTCTTTCTGCCTCTCTGTCTCTCTGTTTGTCTCTCTCTCTCTTTCTGTTTCTCTGTCTCTACGTCTCTGTCTGTCTGTCTGTCTCTAGTTCTCTCTCCCTCGTTCTCTCTCTCTCTCTCTAACTCTCTCTCTCCCTCCTCACCCCCTCTCTCTCTTGCTTTGACCTAGCCAGAAATCAAAAACCAACATCAACATTACCACAGCAAATGCGGACATGAAAACCAAATTGCGTGCTAAGGGAATAAAGTAACCATTAAGTACAGAGACACGGAGGTACTAGTCACAGGGATGGAAAAAAGATTGACGAAAGAAAGAAAGAAAAAAAGAAAGAAACACACACATGCATACATACATACATACACACG
>CM060310.1:73152627-73155127 GCA_030674185.1 Monoplex corrugatus | reverse complement strand
CCTCTCTCTCCCCCCCCTCCCCCCCCCCCCCCCCCCCCCATTATTTCGTTTTTTCTGTTCGCGACACAGATTAGTTACATGTGAAATCGAGGTGGAAACATTTTCTAATGTACCATGTATCCTTTCCTCTTTTCTTTTTATTTCTTTGGCTTTCTTTCTATTTTGTACATTCATTCGGTCATTCATTCAATCATCCATTCCATCCAGCGTCAATTTGTTGATCCATTTATCCTTTATTTCTTTTTGTTTTTGTTTGTTTTTGTTTTTCATTTCTTCTTTGTAACGTCATATTAGCAAAAGCGATGAGGGCAGTAAGTTGTAATGGTTATCCTCTGTTACTGATCTGAAGCCTTTCAATTCGTTTCTCCAACACATCCCTATATCCACCGACACTAAGGTTACCATACGATCACGGCAAGAGAGGCACGGTATACATGTATTTCTCACGATGTTATGAAGTTGAGAATGGGAACGACAGGGATACCACTACAGAGATCCGTTCCTCTTATTGTAACTGCATCAGGAAGAGAGTTCTTGAATGTTATATAGAACCAATACTATTGTATGGTTGTGAGGCATGGACAGTCAACAAGCAAAGCCAGAACAAGATTGAGGCAGCCGAGATGTGGTTTCTAAGAATGTTAAGAGTTCCATGGACAGCAAAGAAAACAAACGAGACAGTCTTGATGGAGGCAGACACAAGTAGATCATTCATAAGGAAGATTAGGAAAAGACAGGCAACCATTTATAGGCCATCTTATGAGGAATGGGGAATTGGAGCACCTGGTCACAACGGGAAAGTTGGAGGGAAAGAGAGCACTGGGTAGACTCAGGGAGAAGATACTAGACGGACTTGCAGGGTGGCTGGTGACAAAGAGGGTGGAAGAGATGCTTGAGACAACAAGTGATAGAGACAGACGGAAGTCCATAATCGCCAACGCCATTCGGCAAGGTACCTGATGTGATGATGATGATGTGGGATGTACTCTACGATTTCTTTTCATAACATATCCTGACACCAGACACGATTGAGAGATACCGACACCTGCAGTGTTTCTTCAGGATCTTTGACGAACGCCTCAAATGACACATCCGTAAAGTGGATAGGGTGGTACACTGTAGTCTGTTGACTGATCAAGGTGTGAATCCAACCGTCTTCCGAGTCTGTTGTCGTCTTGTTTTGTGCTGTTCTTGTGACTTCCAAAACAAGTGTGAATGCCCACGTTCAAGCAAACAGGAACCAGAAAAGAACACGAAAAAAAAAAAAGTAAGAACGCGTGTTTAATACAACAAGACAAGAAAACGTGTCCACTTCTATACCCCATTAGCTTATTTTCTTTCGGAAAAGAAGAGAAGAAGAAAAAAGAAACTAAAAGAATAAAACAGTGAAAAATATAAAAAAGAAATATGAAAGGAAGATAGCTGAAAGGTTAAAAAAATAGAAAAAAAAAGAAAGTAAGAAAGAAACAAAAAAAAGTAACCGCTAAATGTCTTATTCGTGAGAATTTGTTTCCCTTGCTCTATCCTCTGCGGTTATCTTCTGAAAAAAACAAAGAAAAAAAGAAAAAAAAACAAACAAACCGAACATAAGAAAGAAAATCTGTGAACAGTTGCTTTTCGTTATCTTTTGATTTTTTCCCCATCTTTATTTCTATGTTTTTTCGCGTTTTTTTCTGGTTTTTGTGACTTCGCCTAACGTCAATCCTTTCTGTTTTTTTTATAACCGAAAAAAAACCAGCTCTTTTCCGGTGTGTGTGTGTGTGTGTGTGTGTGTGTGTGTGTGTGTGTGCGCGTGCGTGTGTGTGTGTGTGTGCGTGGTGTGTGTGTGTGTGTGTGTGTGTGTGTGTGGTGTGTGTGTGTGTGGGTGTGTGGTGTGTGTGCGTGCGTGCGTGTGTGCGTGTATGTGTATGCGTGCGTGCGTGCGTGTGTGTGATGTATGTAGCCTCCCTTGATGGCATGCGTATGTTTGGTGCGTGAGAGTATTTCCTGTGTATCAGTTTGTGTGTCTTTCAGAAGACAGCAAAGAGAGAAAGATGAGAAAAAAAAAATTCTAAACATAACGAAAAGCAACTGTTAACGGATTTATTTTTTCTTACGTTTGCTGTCTTTTTAAGAAGATAAACCGCACAGGATAGAGCAAGGGAAATACATTCTCACGAATAAGATATTTAACAAGCAATTTTCTTTGTTTGTTTCTTTCTTCCTTTTCTTTCTTTCTTTCTTTCTTTTTCTTTTTCTTTTCTTTAGCTTTCTTCCTTTCATTTTACTTTTTTCAATTTCTTTTACTTTTTTTTATTCTCTTATTTTCTTGTTCTTCTTCTCTTTCGAAGGAAAATAAGCTAATGAGGTAGAAGTGGACAAGTTTTCTTGATTAACAAACTCAGCGTTTAAAGCCGTTCGTTCGTTCGTTCGTTCGTTCCTATTTTATTTATTTTGTTCGTTCTTTTCTTTGCCCTCATGTTTCTTTCCTTCAAGATGCAGATTGGATTTTCAATGTGCT
>CM060310.1:73137627-73142627 GCA_030674185.1 Monoplex corrugatus | reverse complement strand
CTGTGTCTGTATCTGTCTGTCTGTCTCTGTCTCTGTCTCTGTTTGTCTCTCTCTGCCTGTCTGTCTGTTTGTCTGTCTGTCTGTCTCTGTGTGTGTGTGTGTGTGCGCGTTTGTGCGTGAGTGTGTGTGTGTGCGTGTGTGTGTGTGTGTGTGTGTGTGTGTGTGTTTGTGTGTGTGTGTGTGTTGTGCCCGCGCGCGCGCGTCTCCCTCTGTGTATGTGTTGTGTGTGTGTGGGGGGGTATCTGTGTGTATGTGTGTGCGTGTGTGTCTGTGGAGGATATGCCAGAGGGAAAGGAGAGATGGGAGAGGACTGGGATAGAGACTACTAGAACATATATCCTTTTCCAGAGTGACCAGCGGTTGACCAGAGGCCACAACTGTCATCAGTTAACGAGTCAGTGTGGCGAAGTGGTTAGCTCAAAAGTATGCTGACGAGGAGGTTATAGGTTCGACACCACTTTCCCCTTCATCATCATCACCAGGTGCCTTGCCGCATGGCGTACGCGATCATGGACCTCCGTCTGTCTCTATCTCTTGTTGCCCCAAGCATCTCCTCCACCCTCCTCGTCTCCAGCCACTCTGCAAGTCCGTCTAACATTTTCTCCCTGGGTCTACCTGGTGCTCTCTTTCCCTCCAGCTTTCCCGTTGTGACCGGATGCTCCAAATCCCTCTTCCTCATAAAATGGCCTATAAATGTTGCCTGTCTTTTCATAATTTTCCTTATGAGTGATCTACTTGTGTCTGCCTCCATCAAGACTTGTCTCGTTTGTTTTCTTTGCTGTCCATGGAACTCTCAACATTCTTCTTAGAAAGCACATCTCGTCTGCCTCAATCTTGTTCTGGCTTTGCTTGTTGACTGTCCCCTTCACTACCAAAAAACAGTTTGATTGTTTTATGTTTAGACCACCTCCTATACAGAACTAAGCATGTTATGGGCTAATCGAGAAGATTAGGACCTACCAGTTGAATCTTACCCACCTAAAAAATACGTCATTAAGGATGTTCACCAAATTTGATGACCAACACAGCAGGACTCTCTGGCCTGGCTTACATCAGAAAAAACAACATAAAACTTATAATGAAAGTAAACGTATAGTATATAGCGCTCTTACTCATTCTCAGTACGAAATGGAATTCCCACATCATCATCACTGTCATCACCAGTCACAGCATCACAACATTGTGAATGTTTCGCCTCTCCACCACATTTTGTAGTCCTTCATGTCCTTCTCTGTTTGAAGGCGTAATAGAAAGCCTAAATTAGCAGCATGGGGATAGTGAGCACCTAAACAACACAAATTCCCTCATGCAAAATAACAGCAAAATGGCACAACATTGAGAGAGGTTGATAAGTTTAAATATCAGGGAACAGTCATCTCACCAGACGGCAGATGCACATCAAAACTAGCCAGCAGAATCGGCCAAGCTACATGTAAAACAGCATTCAAGAAGATGAAAAAGCGTTGTTACCCCAAAGTACCTAAAAATTAACACCAGGAAGAGAGTTCTTGAGTGTTATATAGAAACGATACTGTTGTCCGGTCATGTGGTGTGGACATTCAGCACGCAAAGTCAGAACAAGATTGAGGCAACTGAAATGTGGTTTCTAAGAAGAATGTTGAGAGTTCCATGGATAGCAAAGAAAACAAACAAGACAGTCTTGAAGGAGGCGGACACAAGAAGATTATTAATACAGAAGATCAGGAAAAGGAAGCAACATTCATAGGCCATTTTATGAGGAAAGATAAATTTCAGCACCTGGTCAAAACAGAAGAGCTGGAGAGAAAGAGAACACCAGGTAAACCCAGGAAGAAAATATTGGACAGACTTGCAGATAGGCTGGGGACAGAGAGGGTGGAAGATAAGCTTGCAGCGACAAGGGATAGATTCGTATGGAGTACCATGATCGCGAACGTCACGTGGCAGGGCACATGATGATGATGATGACGAAACAACACAGAAATTGGTTAGCTTAAATTAGCAGTGTGGGGGTAGTGAGCACCCAAACAACACAGAAATACTGTATGAACACCAAAAAAAAAAAAAAAAACCAGAACGTATTTAATATAACCAGACAAGACAGGCGCAAATCTTCGGCCAACTGGCCTTTGTCAATGTTGTTCCAAAAAAGTACAAAAAATTAGGAGAAAAAAAAGACTGAAATTCTCTGCTGCTTCGTCCAGAAACAGAAGTAAGAAATAGAGTCAGAGTTAAAAAAAAGAAAAAAAAAAAGAGAACAAACAAGAACAGGAAAATGAAACAACTACCTCGTGCGGTCAAAACAAACGCTTCAAAAAGATGAGGTGGGATTGTGCTGAGAATTCCGGGTGGTCAGTGTTGCACGATTGACTGACTTTCTTGGTGTGTTGTTGACTGTGGAGTTTGCCTGACTGAACACTATGTGATGTTACAGTCCAGCAAGATAAACAACAAAAACAAAGGACAAGCAAAGGACCAAATGAAGCCACAGTGATAAAACACAAACAAACAAACATCATGTTACAGTACTATCTACATCATAAGCATTACACTAATAGAAAAAAAAAGGAAGCAAAGAAAACTAGACTAAAACAGAGAAAACAAATGAAAAAACACACCTACACACACACACATACACACACACACACAACACACACACACACTACACACACACACACACACACACACACACACACACACACACACACACACACACACACACCCACACACATTGATGATGTAACTTGTTCCACACAAACAACTTCCAAACACTCGAATACGCCACACCCACACACACACACACACACACACACACAACACACACACACACACACACACACACACACACACACACACACACACACACACACACACACACACACACACATTGATGATGTAACTTGTTCCACACAAACAACTTCCAAACACACGAATCGCCACAACACACACACACACACACACACACACACACACACACACACACACACACCACACACACACACACACACACACACACACACACAGCACACACATTGATGATGTAACTTGTTCCACACAAACAACTTCCAAAACACGAAACGCACACACACACACACACACGACACACACAACACACACACACACACACACACACACACACACACACACACACACACACATGATGATGTAACTTGTTCACACAAACAACTTCCAAACACACGAAACCACACACACACCACACACACACACACACAAACACAACACACACACACACACACACACACACCACACACACACACACACACACACACACACACACACACACACACACACACACACATTGATGATGTAACTTGTTCCACCAAACAATCCAACACACGAATACGCACCACACACAACACACACACACACCACACACACACACACACACACACACACACACACACACACACACACAGACACAGAGGTCACACAACAACACACACACACACAGAGATCACACAAACACACACACACACACACACAACACACACACACACACACACAACACACACACACACACACACACACCACACACACACACACACACACACACACACACACACAACACACACACACCACATACACACATCAACACACACACACACACACACTCACACACACACACTACACACACACACACACACATACATACATACACACACATACACACATAATATCACTAGGAAAGACGTAAATAAAAACGACGAAACACATAACACAAAATCACACACACACACAACAACACAACAAACACAACACAACACAACACAACAACACACACACAACAACACACAACACACACAACACAACACAACACAACACACACACACACACA
This sequence comes from Monoplex corrugatus, assembly GCA_030674185.1. NCBI lineage: Eukaryota > Metazoa > Mollusca > Gastropoda > Littorinimorpha > Ranellidae > Monoplex > Monoplex corrugatus. The sequence goes on along the minus strand of CM060310.1, from coordinate 73,138,792 downwards.
AACACACACACACACAACACACACACACACACACACACACACCACACACACACGCACCACACACACACCAAACACACACACCACACACACACACACACAACAAAACACACACACACATATGATGATAAGATAACACTTAACACACACGCTACCACAACACAACACACACACACTACACCAACACACACACAACACAACACACACACACACACACACACACACACACAATACAACACACTCCCACGCACAGCACACAACACAACACAACACACACACACACACACTGATGATGATAACTGCTCCACACAACTTCCAAACACACAAGTGCGCGCGTGATGGCACAACACACACACACACACACACACAGACACATACACACACACACAATACACACACACACAGCACACAAATACACACACACACACACACACACACAATCACCACACACACCACACACACACACAACAACACACACACACACACACACAATCAACGGATACAATACAGGACGGTCAGTACGATTTTTCACGGCCAATTGATCACTGAACTGGCCGAGGGATGAACTAATCAGGGGACTTAACCCATCCTGAACTGGCCTCTACCTTTGGGGGATAGACAGGGGGAGTAACTGCATTTCCTCCCATCTCTGACCTTGGTGACCTTCCTGTCTGCTTAAAACTTTGCCAGCGCTTTGGGCTTATGTGCAGGGATAGGGCTTATGTCGTCATCATTCTAGATCTTATCCATCACATGGCATATGAGACATCACTGCATATGCAATTTATTTCCGAGTACGAAGGCGCCATCTTGAAAAAGAAAAACCCACAGAAATTGTAACCGCCCTTAGAAATGTCCTATATCCATCAAAAATTGGTTTCGTTTGCATCGGTATGGTGGTCTTCTAGCTTCATAAAGGCATAAGTCAAATGAATTCCAAAATAAATGTGACTGCCCGCGTCCAAGCAAACAGGCACCAGGAAAAAAGAAGAAAAAAACAAACAAAAACAAACAAACAAACAAACAAACAAACAAACAAACAAACAAAAACAAAACACGAAAAAAGAATAAGAACGCGTATTTAATACAACCAGACAAGACAGGCGCAATTTTTGGGCCAACTGGCCTTTGTCAAGCGTAAGATCACAAACAAACACAAATGCCAGAT
>CM060310.1:73107627-73115127 GCA_030674185.1 Monoplex corrugatus | reverse complement strand
CCATCTCTCCATTGTCATGATTTAATCACCAGACTCCCTGTTTTACATATCGTCGCACTCAATCATACTTTTCTCCCCGTTGCCAGCACGTGAGTGGTCTCCCCTGCTTTTGTTGTCACTCTCGTTTCTTGCCAAGGAGCAACAAGAGATGGAAAATAAAATTATATGGCTAAGTGAAGAAGAAAGATCAAAACAAAACAAAAAGTATACGAGGAAAAATACAAACACATAAAGCGAGAAATGAGAAAAAAAACTACAAAGGAATAAACTAATATGCTTATGATATAAGTGTAAATACGAAAGGTCCAGTAGGGTATAATGCTATTGTCTTTGATTAATAAAATTTTTGAAGTGTTGGAAAATAAAATAAATCACGTAATTGGGTGTTGACAAAAACAAAAACAAAACAAAACAAAAAAATACAAAAAACCCCAATAGCAACGTATCAGGAAATATCACGTAGCTTGATGGAGAAGAACGCATGTCCATATAAGAAAGAAGGGAGAATGTATATATAGTTTAGTTGGAGATTATTAAAGTTTTATGAATAAAATAAACGTCACGTCGTTTGGTGAGTAAGGAAAATATTACACGAGGTAAAATAGAAATTACACAGATTGATGGGGAACGATAAAGATCTATGTGAAAAATGAAAAGACAAACTTTGGTGAGGGAGGAAACATTTTATGCCGAAAATAAAAACACACTGTTTGTTGAGGAAGAAAATCAAATTCTATGACGAAAACCAACCAACCAACCAACAAACAAACAAACAAACAAACCCAAACAAACAAACAAACAAACAAAAAGCAGACAGATTGAATGGAAAAAATAAAATGTATATGAGGAAAAAAAAGATCATATCGCTTGGCAGGAAAGGATAAAATTTTATAAAGAAAATGATTCGACAAAAATTGAAAAAAATCTCATAGCTTGATGATCAAGAAGAAAATAAATCAATAAAGAATATAATAAAAGATGACACAAGTCAGGAAGAGAGGCAACAAAATCAATGAGGAAAACAATAATCCCATAGCATGGTAGGGGAGGAAAAAAATAACTGAAGAAAACAAAAATACATATATCGATGACAAAAGGAAGAACAAGTTTAGCAGGATAATAAGAATTACATAGATTGTGGAACAGTAAAATAATCTGTGGGGAAAATGAGAAACCTAAGTACTCCAGAATAAGAAACCATCCATAAAGAAAATAAAAACGCATAAGCTGGTACCGAAGCACAAAAATATGCGAAGAAAATGAAAACCACATAGTTTGGTAGGAAAGGAAAAAAATATGTGAGGAAACATGAAAACCACATAGTTTGGTAGGAAATGAAAAAAAAAATATGTGAGGAAACATGAAAACCACATAGTTTGATAGGAAATGAAAAAAAAAATATGTGAGGAAACATGAAAACCACATAGTTTGGTAGGAAATGAAAAAAAAATATGTGAGGAAACATGAAAACCACATAGTTTGGTAGGAAAGGAAAAAAATGTGTGAGGAAACATGAAAACCACATAGTTTGGTAGGAAAGGAAAAAAAAAAAGTGAGGAAACATGAAAACCACATAGTTTGGTAGGAAAGGAAAAAAAATATGTGAGGAAACATGAAAACCACATAGTTTGGTAGGAAAGGAAAAAAAATATGTGAGGAAACATGAAAACCTCATAGTTTGGTAGGAAAGGAAAAAAATATGTGAGGAAACATGAAAACCACATAGTTTGGTAGGAAATGAAAAAAAAATATGTGAGGAAACATGAAAACCACATAGTTTGGTAGGAAAGGACAAAAAAATATGTGAGGAAAATGAAAACCACATAGTTTGGTAGGAAAGGACAAAAAATATGTGAGGAAAATGAAAACCACATAGTTTGGTAGGAAATGAAAAAAAATATGTGAGGAAACATGAAAACCACATAGTTTGGTAGGAAAGGAAAAAAATATGTGAGGAAACATGAAAACCACATAGTTTGGTAGGAAAGGAAAAAAAATATGTGAGGAAACATGAAAACCACATAGTTTGGTAGGAAAGGAAAAAAATGTGTGAGGAAAATGAAAGCTACATAGTTTGGTAGGAAAGGGGAAAAAATATGTGAGGAAACATGAAAACCACATAGTTTGGTAGGAAAGGGGAAAAAATATGTGAGGAAACATGAAAACCACATAGTTTGGTAGGAAAGGGGAAAAAAATATGTGAGGAAACATGAAAACCACATAGTTTGGTAGGAAAGGGGAAAAAAATATGTGAGGAAACATGAAAACCACATAGTTTGGTAGGAAAGGAACAAAAATGTGTGAGGAAACATGAAAACCACATAGTTTGGTAGGAAAGGGGAAAAAATATGTGAGGAAACATGAAAACCACATAGTTTGGTAGGAAAGGAAAAAAAAAATGTGAGGAAAATGAAAACTACATAGTTTGGTAGGAAAGGGGAAAAAATATGTGAGGAAACATGAAAACCACATAGTTTGGTAGGAAATGAAAAAAAAAATATGTGAAGAAAAATGAAAACCATACAACCTGGCACAGAAGGGGAAATTTTCTGACCAAAGTAAAAAGCTGATAATTTGGTTGGCAAGGGAAGAAAGATCTAGATCTATTAGGAAAATAAATGTTACACAACTGCTTGGGGAAAAGGAAATAAAATATGTAAGGAAAATAGAAACCTATAGCTAAGCGAGGAAAGGAAAATATTTTATATAGAAAATAAAATCTAATACCTCGGCGGAGAAGGGAAAAAATTATGTGCTGGAAGTCAAAACACTTAGCTCAGAGAGGAAGGACGGAATGAAAAGGGTGGAAGAAAAAAAAAAGTGAAGACAGCAATTGCTCGTTTCGTCGGTCAGTTGCATCCCGCCTTGAGTGTTATTGTGTATGTTTTATGATGTGTGTGTGTTGTGTGTGTGTGTGTGTGTGTGTGTGTGTGTGTGTGTGTGTGTATGTGTGTGTGTGTGTGTGTGTTTGTGTGTGTGTTTGTGTGTGTGTTTGTGTGCGTATGTGTGCGTGTGTGTGTGTGCGTGTGTGTGTGTGTGTGTGTGTGGTGTGTGTGTGTTTGTGTGTGTGAGAGAGAGAGAGAGAGAGAAGGTGTGTGTGTGTGCGTGTTTGTGTATGTGTGTGTGTTTGTTTGTATGTATGTGTGTGTATGTGTTTGTGCATGTGTGTGTATGTGTGTGTGTCTGTGTGTGTGCGTGCGTGCGTGCGTGTGTGTGTGGGTGCGTGTATGAGTGTGTGCGTATATGTGTGTGTGCGTATTTGTGTGTATGTGTGTGTGTGTGTGTGTGTGTGTGTGTGTTAGTGTGTGTATGTGTGTGTATGTGTCTGTGTGTGTTTGTGTGTATATTTGTCTGTGTGTCTGTCTATCTCTTTGTCTGTCTGTATATATGTGTGTGTGGCTGTGCGTACGTGTGAGCGTGGGTGCGTGCGTGCGTGCGTGCGTTCGTGCTTTCGTGCTTGTATGTTTGTGTGTGTGTGTGTGTGTGTGTGTGTGTGTGTGTGTGTGTGTGTGTGTGTGTGAGTGAGTGTGTGTGTGCGTGCGTGCGTGCGTGCTTCCGTGCTTGTATGTGTGTGTGTGTGTGTGTGTGTGTGTGTTTGTGTGTGCATGTGTGTACGTGCGTGCGAGCGTGCATTTGTCCCTGAAGTAATGTAACTGTTCCTTCATAAAAAAAAATAATACTAGAAAAAAAAAGAGAAAGAAAGAAAGAAAGAAAGAAAGAAACAAAAAAAGCAATGTAGTATGAATGTCTGGCACATTGCCACAGGATGTGCACTTGTTCCACTCAGGCTCGACATTTCATCATATTGATGAAAAGAAATAATAACAGTAAAACAGTAAAAAAAAAAATGGAATCGTGTCTGGGTAAATTGTAGGATTGCTCTTCAGATTTGCTTAAAGTGATGACTCTGAATACGCTGCGTGTTCTCTAACACATTAACAAAACAAACGACAAGTACACAAAACAAGCAAAGAAATAGACAACAACAAGAGAAAGAGAGAGAGAGAGAGAGAGAGAGAGAGACAGCAACAGACAGACAGACAGAACAGGCGGGAGAGAGATGAGGAGATGAGAGAGAGAGAGAGAACGACGAGGGAGAAATAAAAGAGAGAGAGGAAGAAGAGAGGCGAGAGAGACAGAAAGAGAGAGACAAAAGAGAAAGAGAGAGAGAGAGGAGAGAGAGAGAGACAGACAGAAAAGAGCATCCAACGGAAAGAAGTTATTGAAGGGAGAGAGAGAGAGAGAGAGAGGAGAGAGAGAGAAGAGAGAGAGAGAGAGAGAGAGAGACGACAGAAAGGAGAGCAGAAAAGAAAGAAGAGAGAGAGGGAGAGAGAGAGAGGCGATGAGAGAGACAGAAAAGAGAGAGACAGAAAGAGAAAGAGAGAGAGAGAAAGAGAGAGAGAGAGAACGACAGAAGGAGAGAACGAAAGAGAGAGAGGGGGAGAGAGAGAAGGAGAGAGCGAGAAAAGAGAGACAGAAAGAGAGAGACAGAAAGAAGAAAGAGAGAGAGAGAGAAGAGAGAGAGAGAGAACGACAGAAGGGAGAGAACGAAAGAGAGAGAGGGGAGAGAAAGGAGGCGAAGAGAGAGAGGGAGAGAAGAGGCGAGAGAGAGAGAGAGAGAGAAGAGAGAGAGAGAGCAGAGAGAGAGAGAGAGAGCAGAGAGAGAGAGAGAGAGACAGAGAGAGAGGATGTCTGTCGTGATTCATGAAGTTAATCTCGACAGCGAGACGCGTTTAGTGTTAACTGAAAGGGATTCTTACAACCTTTACTTTGTTTTTTTTGATTTGTTGTTGTCTGTTGTGTCTTGTTGTCTGTGTCTGTGTGTCTTGTGTCTGTGTGTCTGTGTCTTGTCTGTGTCTCTGTCTGTGTTCTGTGTCTTGTGTCTGTGTCTGTGTGTTGGGGGAGAGGGGTTCTTGGTCTTTTCTTATGCTTTATTGTTTACTCGTTGTGTGTGTGTGTGTGTGGGGGGGGGGTTGTTTGCCTGTTTGATTGTTTTTATTTTAACTCCTGTCAAATGTTCAGTTAATTTTTTTTTCATTTTGCGTGTAATATTAATAATGTTTTTATAAAAGTTTTATTAGATTTTCTTTCATATTCCCATTTTTATTTGGAAGGACAAGGGAAGATTTTCATTGTGCACTTACAAAAACAAAATATGAAATACTAATAGAAAACGAAATGACATGAAAAATGAAGTAACAAAAACGATGACCAAATCAATAAAAATGAAATATAATGCAGGAATTGCTTTTTCTATTCGTTAATGTTGCACCATACAGTATGTGTAAGCAATTTACGCAGAGGAAAAAAAAGTGGATGTGTAAGTAAATTTACTGGGTGGAGAAAACGAGGACAATAAGAAAATTATCCTCTGTCTGTCTGTCTGTCTGTCTATCTCTCTGTCTCTCTATCTATCTGTCTATCTCTGTCTCTGTCTCTCTCTTTCTCTCTCTTCTCCCCCATCTCTCTCCCTACATACACACACACACACACACACACACACACACACACACACACACACACACACACACACACACACACACACACACACACACAAGCATGCAAACAAACAATCAAACAAACAAACAAAAAACAAACACACACATTCAACTAACATAATCAGACGCTAGAAAGCTGTTTTCGGGTTTGATGTCGTTTTGCTTGTTTGTTTGTTTGTTTGTTTGTTTGTTTTTTTTGTTTGTTTGTTTTTTTTTTTGTTTGTTTGTTTTTTTTTTGTATTTTTTCTACCAGGTTCGTTCTCAGCTTTTTGATTTCTTCGCCAGCTTGTATGTTTTTTGTTTGTTTGTTTGTGTTTTCTTTTCTTTTCCTAGTTTTCTTTCCTTTTCCTAGTTTTCTTTTCTTTTCCTAGTTTTCTTTTCTTTTCCTAGTTTTCTTTTCTTTTCCTAGTTTTCTTTCCTTTTCCTAGTTTTCTTTTCTTTTCCTAGTTTTCTTTTCTTTTCCTAGTTTTCTTTTCTTTTCCTAGTTTTCTTTCCTTTTCCTAGTTTTCTTTTCTTTTCCTAGTTTTCTTTCATTTTCCTAGTTTTCTTTCCTTTTCCTAGTTTTCTTTTCTTTTCCTAGTTTCTTTCCTTTTCTTTCCTTTTCCTAGTTTTCTTTTCTTTTCCTAGTTTTCTTTTCTTTTCCTAGTTTTCTTTTCTTTTCCTAGTGTCTTTCCCTTTCTTTCTTCTAGTTTCTTTCTTTTCCTAGTTTTCTTTTCTTTTCCTAGTTTTCTTTTCATTTCCTAGTTTTCTTTTCTTTTCCTAGTTTTCTTTTCCTTTTCCTAGTTTTCTTTCCTTTCTTTCCTTTTTCCTAGTTTTCTTTCCTTTCTAGTTTTCTTTTCTTTCCTAGTTTTCTTTCTTTTCCTAGTTCTTTTATTTCTAGTTGTCTTTCGTTTCATAGTTATCTTCTCTTTTCTGTTTTCTTTCTTCTCTTTCTTCTGTTCCTAGTTTCTTTTCTTTTCCTAGTTTCTTTCTTCCTAGCTTTACTTACACACTAGTTCAATCCAATTTTCACTAAGTTTTCTTTCTTTTCCCTAGTTCTTTCTTTCTTTTAGTTTTTCCCTAGTTTCTTTCTTCCAGTTTTCTTTCTTTTTCTAGTTTTTTCTTTTCTGTTTCTTTCTCTAGTTTTTCTTTTCTTTTCTAGTTTTCTTTCTTTAGTTTTCTTTTCCTAGTTTTCTTTTCTTTTCCTAGTTTCTTTCTTTTCTTTCTAGTTTTTCTTTTCTTTTCCTAGTTTTCTTTTCTTTCCTAGTTTCTTTCTTTTCCTAGTTTTTTTCTTTTCCTAGTTTTTTTCTTTTCCTGTTTTTTCTTTTCTTTCCTAGTTTTCTTTTGTTTTTCCTTTTCTTTCTTTTCCTAGTTTTTTTAGTTTTCTTTTCTTTTCCTAGTTTTCTTTCCTTTTCCTATTTTTTTCTTTCCTAGTTTTTCTTCTTTCCTAGTTTTTCTTTTCCGCTTTTCCTAGTTTTTTCTTTTTTTTCCTGTTTTCTCTTTTCCTAGTTTTCTTTTCTTTCCTATTTTATTTAGTTTCTTTTTTTTTTATATCATTATATCATTCGACAAGATATGCCTTTTTTCTTTTTTCCATTTTGTTGTTGTTGTTGTTGTTGTTGTTGTTTCTTTGCATGTTGGCAATCACGAAGGTGAGAAGAAAAAAAGGGGAGACAATTTATGGGCGGGAAGACGGGGAAAGTATGATTGAGAGCGACGATATGTAAACAGAGAGTTCAGCCATTAAATGACGACAGCAGTCGAACGATGGAGAAGTCGAGAAGACAGCGGTGTGTGTGGTGTGTGTGTGTGTGTGTGTGTGTGTGTGTGTGTGTGTGTGTGTGTTGTGTGTGTGTGTGTGTGTGTGTGTGTGTGTGTATTGGGGTGTGTGTGTTAGTGTGTGTGTGTGTGTGTGTGTGTTTGTGTGTATGTGTGTTAGTGTGTGTGTGTGTGTGTTAGGTGTGTTGTGGTATGTTATGTCTCGTTAGTGTGTGTGTGATGTCGTGTGTGTGTGTGTGTGTGT
>CM060310.1:73067627-73080127 GCA_030674185.1 Monoplex corrugatus | reverse complement strand
CAAGCTTTTACACGGTCAGGCTACATCAGGCTATGGACCTTGGTAGTCAGAGTAGTTGTATTCAGCCATATCTCTGGTCGCTCCACTCGATAGAAGTGACATCACTGCAATTATGTTTTACAGTTGTTTGGTTCTTTTGACAGCAGGGGCACGTTGATGAAGCCATCAATTTGAACGTTCGATTCAAATGGACGCGTAACATGCTTTCAAAACGCAAAACGTCCAGTTCTTCAATTTGGAAAGTCAGAAAGCAAACACGACTGACCCAGCCATTGGACAAAAATGAACTGGTAAAGAACCATGCATGCTGAAAGTGGTTCGTTTTCTGACTTCTGCTCCTTCACTCTGCACACGGGGTTGATACTAAATTGAAAAAAAAAAGAAAAACTCTCAAATGGATCACCTACACATCAAACAGATTTCTGTCTAATTTCCACATCTTCGGTATTCCAGTTACTAAAACGAGATGCTTGATCCGTTCATTAAAATAGGAAACAAAACAAACGAAACTAAACACAAAGAAAAATAAAACAACACAAACAAACTGAAACAACACAAAACATACTAAAACAATACAAAACAAAATAAAACAACACAAAACAAACTAAAACAACACCAAACAAAAAAAAGTAAAAAAACAAAACAAACGAAAACTCCTGCACTGTAAGCGGGTCTTGCTTTCTAAACTTCCACCTGTTCCCTTCACTAAATTCTCGAAATGACTGATCCTGGCATTGACACGGACCACGAAGAATGTTCCTTTCTGACAATGGAAGCTAACGCGTACCTCTCAGACTGAAACTGACCAGTTGTTTGACAGCACGTGAGAAGCAGGGACCCGCGCGTGGAGAGAATTGTGCCAGATAATGAACCTGAATTTTCTGTGAGAAACATTCCAGCTTGTTCCCACAACTATACAGAGAGACCTGGTGTCTCGCGAGACTATTCAACGAAGCCAGCATGAAATTCCGCTCGTCAGAAAGTGAACAGTCTCTTAAGCAATAGGCCAGCCCCCCCGTTTCTCACAGAAAATGTCAGGTTCATTATCTGGCACAATTCTCTTCACGCGCGGGTCCCTGCTTCTCACGTGCTGTCAAACAACTGGTCAGTTTCAGTCTGAGAGGTACGCGTTAGCTTCTATTGTCTTTGCAAAATGTGAGTGGAAGGGTGTCGTAAGATGAGACACAAATCTGTGTCAAGTGGTTGGCATCTTGGGGGCTGTTTTTTGTTTTGTTTTTCTTTTTTCTTTTTTTTTTTTTTTGTCTTAGTGCCTGGTTCGTTTACTGCTGGGTCTATCCCCTGAGAACTTATTGATTTTTTCCCAATTTGATTAACGGTGAGGCTGTGATCGACGAAGTCTACAACACTACTGACATATATTTCAGTGCTTGTCTAGTTGTTTTTTTTTTTGTCTAGTTGTTTTTTGTTTTCTTGCTTTTTGTATTTTACTTGAGTTTGTTCGTTGGTTCAGTTTACTCTTTTTTTCTATTGAAATGGTGTTCTTTTTGTTTTGTTTGTTTATTGTCTACGTGTCTGTTTGATTGTGTTTGTTTCTTTTGATAGCTATTTTCTTATTCATAAGAAAAAACTGAAGGCTTTGAGCCTATGAAATGTGATATGAGATTATATTGAATTATTTAAAAATGGATGATCATGTATTTTCTTTTGATGTCTACGCATAAGATTTTAATTTGAAAATATAAACATACGCATAATACACACAATAAGCGCACGTATGCATTGCACACACCACACACACTCGCGCGCGTGCAGAAAGAGAGAGAGAGAGAGAGAGAGAGAGAGAGAGAGAGAGAGAGAGAGAAAAGAAAAAGAGACAGAGACAGACAGACAGACAGACAGACGAGACAGAGACAGAGAGGAGAGAGAGAGAGAAAGAGAGAAAAGAGAGAGAGAGAGAGAAGTGAAAGAGAGAGAGAGGGAGGGGACGGAGAGAGAGAGAGAGGCACAGACAGACAGACAGACAGACAGACAGACGAGAGATAGAGACAGAGAGACAGAAACAGAGACAGAGAGACAGAAACAGAGAAAAAAGGCAGTCAGACAGATAGATACACACACACACGCACACACACACACACACACACACACACACACAACACACACCACCACATACACACACACACACACACACACGCACGCACACACGCACACACACACACGCACACACACTCAAACATCTACAAATACACACACACACACACATTGAACGACAAGCACACACGACCACACACACCACACACTGACACAGACACATCACCACAAAACACACACCACAACAACTGCACACACACACAGCACAACACTGAACACAACACAAACAAGCACACACACACACAAACACAAACACAAAAAACACAAAAAAACACAACAACACACACACACACAACAATAACACCACACACACACACGCACACACACAACACAACACACACACAAAACACACACGCACATATGTATACATTACACAGCGCACGCTCACCCTTCTATAATGCTAAGAAGTACCGCTTGTGCATATGATATGATAGTACTTGATGAGTGGAGACTACACGCTTGACAAACCACAATCGTTGAACAGGACACATTGCCCATGTAAATTACATTCACATCCCAAGTATACTGTGTACGGAGAACTGTTTGTTTGCATGATTAGCCGACGTTATTCTTGGTTAAGCAAGGGGAAAACAAGCAAATAAACTAACAACAAACATAACACAAAACAAAAACAAAATAATTAAGACCCAAACAGAAAAGAGAACATTTCAAGTAATGAAATTATATCAATAAAAAACACACACAGTCAGATATAGCCTACATGTGTATGCGGCACGTCCAAGATACCACATTTCACGCAGCAATACTTTACAATATACTTGGTACACATGTTCACAGTAATACTTTATATCATAACATGGTACACATGCTCACAGTAATACTTTATATCACATAACATGAACAAATGAAACCCATCGACCCCCTCCCCTGTCTATCTGTATTTCTGTCTGTCTCTTTGTCTGTCTGTCTGTCTTTTCTGTCTCCTCCCCTTTCTTCTCTCTCTTCCTCTCTCCTCTTCTCTCTCCTTCACTCTCTCTCTCTCTCCCTCCCCATCTCTCTCTGTCTCTCTGTCTGTCTGTCTGTCTGTGCGTCTGTCTCTGTGTCTGTTCTCTGTCTGTTTCTGTCTGTCTGTCTGTCTCTCTTTCTCTCTCTCTCTCTCTCTCTCTCTTCTCCCTCTCTCTCTCTCTCTCTTTCCGCTCTCTCTTCTCTTTAGCATGTATCAATTCAAGTGTGAACATGTACACTTGAAAACCCATTGCCTGTCACCCACACATTTGTAAAATTAAAATAGTTCATGTACAATGATGTGCTGTGTAACCTAAGTGGCTATCATCGTTGACGTTATTTCCTTGTTTCTTCAAACATGAAAATAAAAATAAACGAAAGAAAAAGGGACAGAGAGAAATAAAAAGAATGAACAAACAAAAAAGAAGGCAATAAAAATGGGGAAAAAAATGGACACAATTGATATTATGTTAGCAATTGAAAGAAAATAGAGACAGACAGTGACAAAAGAGACAGAGACAGACAGAGATCAAAGAGACAGAGACAGACAGAGATCAAAGAGCAGAGACAGACAGAGATCAAAGAGACAGAGACAGACAGAAATCAAAGAGACAGAGCAAAAGAGACAGAGACAGACAGAGATCAAAGAGACAGAGACAGAGAGAGATCAAAGAGACAGAGACAGACAGAGACAGACAGAGAAATCAAAGAGACAGAGACAGAAGAGAACAAGAGACAGAGACAGAAAGTCAGAGACAAGACAGACAGAGTCAAAGAGACAGACAAGACAAGAGACAGACAGAGATCAAAGAGACAGAGACAGACAGAACAGACAGACAAAGACAGACAGAGACAAAAGGGACAGAGACAGACAGAAATCAAAGACGAGACAGAGACAAGACAGAGACAAAAGAGACAGAGACAGACAGAGACAGACAGAAACACAAAGAGACAAGACAGACAGAGACAGACAGAGATCAGAGGAAGAGACGAGAGACAGACACAGACAGACAAAGACAGACAGAGACAAAAGGGACAGAGACAGACAGAAATCAAAGAGACAGAGACAGACAGAGACAAAAGAGACAGAGACAGACAGAGACAGACAGAGACAGACAGAGATCAAAGAGACATAGACAGACAGAGACAAAAGGGACAGAGACAGACAGAGATCAAAGAGACAGAAACAGACAGAGACAAAAGGGACAGAGACAGACAGAAATCAAAGAGACAAAGACAGACAGAGACAGACAAAGACAGACAGAGACAACAGAGACAGAGACACCAGAGACAGAGACAGACAGAGATTAAAGAGACAGAGACAGACAGAGACAGACAAAGACAGACAGAGACAAAAGAGACAGAGACAGACAGAGACAGACAAAGACAGACAGAGACAAAAGAGACAGAGACAGACAGAGACAGACAAAGACAGACAGAGACAAAAGAGACAGAGACAGACAGAGACAAAAGAGACAGAGACAGACAGAGACAAAAGAGACAGAGACAGACAGAGACAGACAGAGACAAAAGAGACAGGGACAAAAGAGACAGAGACAGGCAGAGACAAAAGGGACAGAGATAGACAGAGATCAAAGAGACAGAGACAGGCAGAGACAGAAGAGACAGAGACAGACAGAGATCAAAGAGACATAGACAGACAGAGATCAAAGAGACAGAGACAGGCAGAAATCAAAGAGACAGAGACAAAAGAGACAGAGACAAAAGAGACAGAGACAAAAGAGACAGAGACAAAAGAGACAGACAGAGATCAAAGAGATAGAGACAGACAGAGATCAAAGAGACAGAGACAGGCAGAAATCAAAGAGACAGAGACAAAAGAGACAGAGACAGACAGAGACAAAAGAGACAGAGACAAAGAGACAGAGACAGACAGAGATCAAAGAGATAGAGACAGACAGAGATCAAAGAGACAGAGACAAAAGAGACAGAAGCAGACAGAGACAAAAGAGACAGAGACAGACGGAGACAGACAGAGATCAAAGAGACAGAGACAGACAGAGACAAAAGAGACAGAGACAGACAGAGATAGACAGAGATCAAAGAGACAGAGAAAGACAGAGACAGAAGAGACAGAGACAGACAGAGATCAAAGAGACAGAGACAGACAGAGATCAAAGAGACAGAGATGAAAGAGACAGAGACGGACAGAGATCAAAGAGACAGAGACAGACAGAGATCAAAGAGATAGAGACAGACAGAGATCAAAGAGACAGAGATGAAAGAGAGAGAAGCAGACAGAGACAAAAGAGACAGAGACAGACAGAGATCAAAGAAACAGAGACAGACAGAGACAGACAGAGACAAAAGAGACAGAGACAGACAGAGACAAAAGAGACAGAGACAGAGACAAAAGAGACAGAGACAGACAGAAATCAAAGAGACAGAGACAAAAGAGACAGAGACAGACAGAGATCAAAGAGACAGAGACAGACAGAGACAGACAGAGATCAAAGAGACAGAGATAGACAGAGATCAAAGAGACAGAGACAGACAGAGATCAAAGAGACATAGACAGACAGAGATCAAAGAGACAGAGACAGACAGAGATCAAAGAGACAGAGACAGATAGAGATCAAAGAGACAGAGACAGACAGAGATCAAAGAGTCAGAGACAGACAGAGATCAAAGAGACAGAGACAGACAGAGATCAAAGAGACAGAGACAGACAGAGATCAAAGAGACATAGACAGACAGAGATCAAAGAGACAGAGACAGACAGAGATCAAAGAGACATAGACAGACAGAGATCAAAGAGACAGAGACAGACAGAGATCAAAGAGACATAGACAGACAGAGATCAAAGAGACATAGACAGACAGAGATCAAAGAGACAGAGACAGACAGAGATCACAGAGACAGAGACAGACAGAGTCAGACAGAGATCAAAGAGACATTGACAGACATAGACAGACAGAGATCAAAGAGACAGAGACAGACATAGACAGACAGAGATCAAAGAGACAGAGACAGACAGAGATCAAAGAGACAGAGACAGACAGAGATCAAAGAGACAGAGACAGACAGAGATCAAAGAGACAGAGACAGACAGAGACAGACAGAGACAGACAGAGATCAAAGAGACATAGACAGACAGAGATCAAAGAGACAGAGACAGACAGAGACAGACAGAGATCAAAGAGACAGAGATAGACAGAGATCAAAGAGACAGAGAAAGACAGAGACAGAAGAGACAGAGACAGACAGAGATCAAAGAGACATAGACAGACAGAGATCAAAGAGACAGAGACAGACAGAGATCAAAGAGACAGAGACAGACAGAGATCAAAGAGATAGAGACAGACAGAGATCAAAGAGACAGAGTTGAAAGAGAGAGAAGCAGACAGAGACAAAAGAGACAGAGACAGACAGAGATCAAAGAAACAGAGACAGACAGAGACAGACAGAGACAAAAGAGACAGAGACAGACAGAGACAAAAGAGACAGAGACAGAGACAAAAGAGACAGAGACAAAAGAGACAGAGACAGACAGAGATCAAAGAGACAGAGACAGACACAAACAGAAAGAATATGAAGGAGACACACAGAACACCGATATGCACAGAGGGAAAACATCGAAATGGGGTTCTCTCAAGAAAGAAAGAAAGAAAGAAAGAAACAAACAAACAAAAAAGAAAGAAAGAGAGAGAGAGACAGAGACAGAGAGACAGAGAAACAGAGAACGAGACAGACAAACAGACAGACAGAGAGACAGAGATAGAGAGAGATGGAGAAAAAGAGGGAGAGGGGAGAGAGAGGGGGGAGGGAGAAAGAGAGAGATTGAGGGCGAGAGAGACAGAGGAAGAGGGAGAGAGAGAAAGGGGAAAGAGAGAGACAAAGACAGAAAGAGACACAGAGAGAGACAGACAGACAGACAGACAGATAACCAAGGAGACAGAGAGTCAGAGAGACAGAAACAGACAAATAGAGAGACAGAGAGAAAATAAACAAACACCGGGAAACGTTTTTACGTATTATTTTAGGCTGAATACCTCTTTTGTGGCAAATTCCACAATGCCCACACTCATAGGAAAAATCCTTGCTTTTTTTCCGAGACTGAACAAAGGTCCTGATGTCCACCCAGAGAACTTTGTTAGTGTTAGTGCTCATGTTGATCCCTGACCCGATAAAGCAAGTAACGTATTCCGATGCTCTTGGATTAATTTCGCTTTAAAACAACACAAATGTGAAGAGAGAAAAAATCAAAACAAGATAACAAACAAACATACCCAAACCAAGATAGAGATACTCAAAGACATTTGAACAATCTCTCTTTGTGAAATGAATGGATTACAACACAAAAAGCAAAATAGTCAAGACATTTTAACAAACCCTCTTTATATGAAAATAATGCATTGCAACACAAAAACCAAGATAGTAAAGACATTTTAAAAAAAATCTCCATTTATGTAAAAATGTATATAAAAAACAAAGATAGTAAAGACAATTTTAACAATCTCTCTGTGAAATAAATTCTATTACAACATTAAAAACCAAGTAGTGAAGATGTTTAAAAAAACTTCCCTTTCTGTTAAAGATGTATTACAAAAAAGAACCCAAGATGTTAAAGACATTTTGACTATCTCTTTTTTGTGTAAATAAACGTATTACAACACAAAAATCAAGAGAGTCTAGACATTATCTCCCTTTATATAAACATGCATTACAACACAAAAACCAGGATAGCCAAGTCATTTCATAAATCTCTCTTTGTGAATTATATTCTCTTACAACACAAAAACCAAGATAGTCAAGCCATTTTATGAATGTCCCTTTGTGTAAACATTTATTACAACAAGAAGAACAAAAAAATAAAGATAGTAAAAGCATTCTAACAATCTCCCTTTGTACAAAATATGTATTACAAAAAAGACGATCAGGGCATTTCAATAATATTACGTTGTGTAAAAATGTATTACAACAAGAACAGAAAAAAAAGATAGTTAAAGCATTCTAACGAATTCCTTTTTGTGTAAAAATGTATTACAAGAAAGACAAGCAGGGCATTTCAGTAATATCCCTTTGTGTAAAACATGTATTACGACAACAACACAAAAACTAAGATAGTCAAGACAATTTAAAAATATCCCTTTAGTGTAAAATATGTATTACAACACAAATCCAAGAATATAAAGACATTAAAAACGATCTCCGTTTGTACAAAAAAAGTATCACAACACAAAACCAAGAGTGTCAAGACATGTAAACAATCTCCCGTTTTGTAAGAAATCTATTACAACAACAAATCAAGATAGTAAAGGTATCTTAATAATCTTACTTTGTTTCAAAGATGGATTACAGAATATCCAGAGTTCATACTGAGGACAAGATGGTGAATCTATTTGACAATCTTTCTTTGCATACAAAAGAAATTACGTATCATACTCATTTTGAATTGTGTAATTTTAAAGGTTGCTATGACCTTGAAGCAGCATCAGCTGAGAGACTGAATTTAAGTTAAGTGACGACAAAAAGAAAGTGAGGGCAATGTCATCCTGTCACAGCAATGCAAATAGAATATAAATATTAACAAACATCTCTAAGAACATAACGACCTGAAAAACATGTTGGCTGGATGTATTTTTTCTTACTGAATGTTTTGTCTGTGTAATTGAGTGTGTCTGTAGTGCCTATGAAGAAAAACATGTGTCGGGAAGATTTTCTCAACACTATCCGGATGTCTCTTTACCAAATTTGTGTCAAGCATGTGTATTGTCGAGGAAGCGCAAATGCATTAAGTTTGGACGTCATGGTGCCAAGATAAGGTCGAATCACACGATTAAAAACAAAAACGAAAATGTCTAGACCCAGCACTTTATTTTTCAGGAAGGTGTATTCTTGGCAACTTTGGGGCAGGGATGGGGAGGGAACTGGACCTGGCAAACGCTGACACTACCAGGGTCGGTGGAACATCAAAACGGACAGTGGCACAAGCCAACCAAGCCCACTTGATTGTTCAGGGCTCAGACTGTAGTCGAGACATGAGATTTAAGTCCATAGCTATCAAAAGAGCCAGCCAGCCCACGTGTTTTGTCTATATATCTGTCTGTCTATCTATCTATCTATCTATCTATCTTCTATCTATCTATCTATCTATCTATCTATCTATCTATCTATCTATCTATCTATCTATCTATCTCTCTCTATCTCTCTATCTATCTCTCTATCATTTTTCTATCTCTGTCTCTGCCCCCCTCCCCTCACGCATATGAATATATGATATATATATACATATATATATATATACATATAGATGTTTGTGTGTGTGTGTGTGTGTGTGTGTGTGTGTGTGTGTGTGTGTGTGTGTGTGTGTGTGTGTGTGTGTGTGTGTGTGGTCAGAGAGACAGAGATTGAAAGATAGATAGATAGATAGATAGATAGATAGATAGATAGATAGATAGATAGATAAATAGATAGACAGATAGATAGATAGATGGATGGATGGATAGATAGATAGATTGATAGATTGATAGATAGATAGTTAAATGAATAGATAGATGGATATACAGATACATAAATAGATAGATAGATAGACATACAGACGGGCAGATAGACAGATTGATAGACAGACAGACAGACAGACAGGTAGATAGATAGATAGATAGATAGATCGATAGATAGATAGATAGAGAGATAGATAGATATATAGACAGACAGATAGATAGATAGATAGATAGATAGATAGATAGATAGATAGATAGATAGATAGATAGATAGATAGACAGATAGATGGATCAATAGAAATGTGTGTGTGTTTTTGTGTATGTGTATGTATATGTGTGTGCAAGAGCGCGTGAGTGCGCAGGCGCGCGCGCCGCGGGCGCGTGTGTGTATTTGTAGACTGTGGCCTACATGAGAGCGGAACCTGCGACCCCAGTTTTTGTCAAGAAAACGCTCGAACTAACCCAGCCAACAGGCCACTTTAAAATCAAACGATTGACGCTTGCCATCAGAAAAGAACCTCAAAAAGGGGAACAACCCCCAGCTCCTAATAGCTTCCCTTTCTAACTTCCGCTCGTTCACCCAAGCACACCCTGGTGGACTTAAAACCTCCCTGGACTATCCAGTGGCCCAGCAAGAAATCCTGCCTGCCTGGAAAGTGCCATGGTATCTTAGCGACCAGTCAACTACGTCTACACCCACACAGATGCCCAACTCAATATCCGGTACTATTTCTCTGCTCGGGTTGTTCTCTGCACGGTGCTTTCAAAGAACTTTGGGAGAGAATCGATTTCAGGGTCTTGGATTGTACTACGCATGAGCATCCTTTGTCTTGGCCACAGTGTGTGAGGAAGGGTGTGAGATGAGCCCCAAATCTGTGTCAATTGCTTGGCTGCTTTGGCGGCTGGTTCCGTCTTGGTTCGTCTATTCTTTGACCCATCTTCAGCAGACTTCAGTGACTGCTTGAATGTAATTAACCCTTTGACTCCCGGCACCCTGTCAACTAGCATCCAGCATCGTTAACCATGTTAGCAAAGCAAAAACCTTTTTTTTCACTCCCTCATCATATCCACCAGAAAGCTGGCGGGCAGAGTGAGGCAGTCAAAGAAATAATCTTTTGCAGTTGGTGGATAGGATGAGGGAATCAAAGGGTTAACGGATAGGCAAACGTGTGCTTTCTCCTCCATTGCTCGACAGTGGTTTGCTTTCTATTGACTTCGTTTCAGTTTCAGTTTCGGTTTCTCAAGATGACATCTCCGCGCTTGGAACGAATTCCATATGCACTTAGGTCACTGGTGCCACGTGAACGTGGCACATGCCTCAAGCCTGAACATAAACCCATGAGCTGGCCAGGTCTTGAGGCTGTACATAGACTATGTTTTACCTAGTCTATATCTTAGATTGGTATTTTATTAGCCTACCACTGGAATAATCTTGGTTCTATTGACTTAGATTTTACGTAAGTCGTCTAGTCTTTTCCTGCTTGCTTATTTCTATATCTCGTTATTTTTAGTTCGTGTGTTTGTGTTAGTAGACTGTTTTCTGTTTGTTTGTTTCTGGTTTGGTTCTTGTTCTGGTTGTTTGTTTTATTTTGTTTTCTCCTTTTGTTGTGGAAGAGAGAAAGACAGACAAAACAAACAACAACGAAAACGTACACGGAGAAAGAGAGAGAGAAAGAGAGAGAGAGAGAGAGACAGACAGACAGACAGACAGACAGAGACAGAGACAGAGAGACAGACAGACAGACGGATGGACACAGAGACTGAAACATCAAGAGAGGGAGAGAGAGAGAGAGAGAGGGAGAGAGAGAAACACACACACACACACACAGACAGAGAGAGGCACAGACAGACAGACAGACAGACTGACTGACTGACAGGCAGGAAGGCATGTATGCAGCAGGCAGGCAGGCAGGCAGGCAGGCAGGCAGGCAGACAGACAGACAAACACGACATAGGCAGACAACAACAACAAAAAATCAACGCAGACAAAAAAACAGAGACAGAAACAAAGAACAAGGTGATCAAATCATTCTAACAAATCTCCCTTCTGGTGCAAAGAATATTAGGTATTTCAGATAGCGTACTTCTTAAGTAACACTGAAAAAACAGAGCAGATAAATTGAAACTTCAATTGAACATAATAGTCGACTGTCACAAATGGAAATGTTGCCCATAGCTTCTGACAGTCTGTCGGTCCCAACATTTCCTGTCTTGCTTTCACTTTTTATTCTTGTTTTGTCTTTGTTTTGCTTTGTTTGTTTGTTTGTTTGTTTTGTGTGTGTGTGTATGTGTGTGTGTTCGTTCTTTGATTTAACGTCTTTTCACTATGAGTGATATTAGACGATGTGTGTGTGTGTGTATGTGTGTGTGTGTGTGTGTGTGTGTGTGTGTGTGTGTGTGTGTGTGTGTGTGTGTGTGTGTGTGTTTCAGTCATTTTGATATTGATCTTGGGGCCATGATTGCTAATCTTATAAATGTGTGATACATCAATAATCCACATGTTTGACTCAAAGCTGGCACAAATCCATCACACATATTTGGCATACACACACAAACATAAACAAGCACATGGACAAACGCACACTCACATAGACACACACACACACAGAGGCGTACAAATAAACATACACTCACTCACACACACACATACACACACACACACACACACATACACACACACACACACACACACACACACACACACACACACACACACACACACACACACACACACACACACACACCACAAGAAGACAAACACACATACGTAGACTCTTCCCTCCGGCCGCAATCAAACAATGATCTTTTATTCCTTTTAAAAGAGAGATTGGAACACAGAGACAGATAGATAACAATTAAAACATCAGAAAACGAGATAACATCTTTACTTTGGTCCAAATAGCTCTTTTATCACAGACTCAACAAGACGCCCGCTGTTAGGGGAGGACAAAGGTTGGC